>JAVJGI010000038.1:3452424-3492171 GCA_035590275.1 Ibycter americanus
TTTTTTCAAAGTTTCTCATCTGTTCGTGAAAACGCTTCATTTTTTTTCTTTTCTTTGAACAACAAAAAAACTCCAAAAGACCAAAAAAAAGGCAGATCGCTGGCTTTTTTCAAATGTTTCTGGTTTTGAGCAAAACAAAGCAGGCCCTTCGGGGCTGTGCCGCTTGCTGCCCCGGCGTCCCGCTCCCGCTCCAGCTCCTTATTGAATTTCCTTGGAAAGCGCCTGCTCAAGTCTATTAGTTGCAGAAACCCAAGCTGTCCTCTGGGCGTTTTGCTGTAGTTTTTCTGATATTTCCCAGAGTTCTGCCTTGCTCGGATTGTGCCCTGGGCAGCCTCCTGCGGGACGGGCACTGGCAGCCTCCTGGGGCTGCGGGATTTGGGGCAGGATGGAGCCTTGGTCCCTCCCGGTGCTGGCAGCCCCTTCCCGTGTCCCCCCGGGGTGCCGTGCTGGGGTTGTACTGCTGGAATGAGCTGTTGCGTTGCAGCGGGGATGGGGTAATCGGGATTTTTTTGGCCCCAAATCTCAATTTTCAGGCTTTGCCCACTGCAACCACGTGCATGCCCGCTTTTGCCCATCTCTGATCGTCAGCCGGGCTTTGGCAGCCTCGTTAGACTCGGTGTTTGACCTGGAGGGAAAGTTTCCTCCCTGCCTCCACTGATGCATCCCCAGCTCTGCAACAGGGCGGATCAGGGAGTGGGCAGTAGCGTTGGGAAGCATTTCCACCCCGCTCCCATCCTCTCTTGGGATGCTCCCCGTGGGTGCGCAGGAGGCTCCAGCGCCGGCTCCTGTCCCCGGCGTGAGCAGCCGTGCCCGGAGCAGGATGGTGCTGACCCAGTTTGGCTGCTTTCAGTGCCGGGGCTGAGCTACTGGTGCTCCCCGTGGCAGCTGCGCCTTCTCACCGGGAGAAAGCGGGTCAGCTGGCCGGCTCCAGGAGCAGCGACTCGCTCCACCCGGATGGCTTCATCCTTGGCCAGCCTCGCCGCCTTCCTTCAGCGAGCAGGCACGCTGCTGCCCTGCAAGCCGTGCCCTGAGCTTTGCAGAACAGCTTTTCACCTCGCCCCGGCCCCCTTCGGACCACCCCACAGCTCCTCCGAAGCTACTTTGGGGTCTGTGCTTAGAAGAAACCCCAGCCCAGCGAGCACCCACGCCAGCGGCAAGCTGAGCACCAGCACTGTAAGGTTTCAGGCTCCAGCACCGTAGGATATTGCTTTGGGCAACTCCCTTTTGCGTGCCTCAGTTTCCCTGCTGGGTTGAGCAGCGATAAGGTTCCATCTCACAGAGGTTTAGAGCTGCAGTGTTAATGTAAAATATATATGAAGATGGGGTGACGCGTGATGGGCCCTGGCTTAAAACTCTGCGCTGGGTAGATCTCAGGATGAAAGGTGCTGCATAAGTGCAAATTATTATTCTTGTTAATAACGATGTCCACCAGCTCATATTTATCTGCTCTTCAATTAACTTTTTTTAAGGACTCTTAGCAGGTTAGAGAGACACAAATTTTCCCTGGCAGAACCTGTACTGGTTTAACCCTGTAAGGTTACGCAATTACTGTACTGGCATGGTCCTTAATTAGACTCTCCATAATTTTCCCCAGCACAGCGGTGTGGCTCCTTGCTCTGTAATTCCCAGAATCTCCTTGGATCTGATAGGCATTGCATTAGCCACTTCCCAGGCTTCAAGGATAATTACTTGTCCTTAAAGACACCTGGGATGTCACAGCATCACTTCCTGCATCCTTCCTCCATGCCAGGCTCCCACGGCACGGGGGTTTAGCCTGCACCGTGCTTCTCTAAGTCAATGGAAGTTGACTCAACCCCAGGCTGGATCTTTGACCCTTTGTTTTTCCCCATCATTTTTCTCCACTTCTTGGCCCCACGGTGCGTTTGGGATGCTACATGTGCTGTGGTTTCGGCAGAGCCGGGGCATGATGCTGGGAGATGGGCTGGCCGGGCAGCTGGAGGCAGAAACCTGGTTCTGCTGGGTCTGGTTTGTGTCCTGGGGCAAGTTGGTCCCTTGTCTCCAGTTTAGGCTTAAGAGATGGCATCTTCCCTCGCACCTGCAGCTGCTGTCCTGAATGCTGCCTTAATACATTTATGTTCAATATATTCTTATGGCATAAAGAATAGTTCCTCACCGTTGCTGCCATAACAGAGGCGCACGGCAGTGATTTTATTTCTTATCTTCCCTGAAAGCCCTTCTGGAGGGCTGTTCCCACCACCCTACTGTCGTTGCTCTTGGGTAGGAGCAGCATTTCCATGAGGGCTGATTTGTGCCTTCTTTGCAGGAGCCACTTGGGTCAATGAGACCCTTTGGGTGACAGAATTTGTAGGGACACCTTGGCAGGGCGTCTGAGCCCCACACCTGCAGTCAGGGCTTTGTCATCGTTGGGGTTTTTGTCATCGTCAGAGCTTTCGGCCGAGGTCGGACACGGGTGGACTGGATAGATGCTGGTCCTGGCCTGTCTGGCCAGCCTGAAATTCCTCTCTTCCTACCCACCCAATGGCTATAAATAACAAATAATAACAACTCCCAGGCTGGCAAGCTATTTGGGGTTTTGTGGGTTTTTTTTTGCTTTGTGTTGCTTTTTTGCATTTAGGAGGTAACTTTTCATAGAAACCAATATTTTTTGGACCAGATTCCTCATTGTCCCAGAACTGAACTGTTTATCCGAAGCATTGCCCAGGTGAGCAGAGAGGCACTGGGGCAAACGCGTTCTGGGAGGGAGGCAAAGCTGCGCTGGATCTGTCCCGGGTGTGCTGAGGAGCCCTGGGCATTTCTCCTCATTCCCCTCCCGCCCTCCTTTTCCTTTCCCTGAATATCATAGAATCTGAAAATGCTTTAGTGCATTAATTTCAGACTGAATGTAAATAAGCCGTTTGGACTTTTCCCAGTTGAGCAAACTTTCAAACCAGGATTTTGCTTTCCTCTCCTCCAGCCTGGCTCGTGGGATTGGAAGGATTTGCTTCAGTGCCGTCTCTTCTGCACTTGAAACCACTTAATCAAGCTCTAAAATATCCCTTGAATAGGTCAGACAGACACCTGATTGGGCCAGGCAGCGTGTACGGGAAAACCAAGAGAGATTACACACTCGTTTTATCTGCATAAAACAGATTAGAAAGCTCCCAAACTAAATATTGCTGCAAGGTAGCGTGTTGTTAATGGCAAACGCCTCACTAGACTGTCTCTGTTTGTGTCTCCATCCAACATTATCTCGCCCCTGACCAGCCATTCCTGAGGGATTAAAGGGAGAGGGAAGAGGGGACGGGAGACTCTCCTGAGCATCTCTGCGTCAGCAGGAGTCGCGACCCACGGCGTTAGGTTTGGATGCTCTGCAGGTCCAGAAGAGCTCAGGTGTGGGTCCAGACGTGTCGAGACCCTTCTACCTTTTGCAACGGGTTGACACCACCTACTGCAAACATGCTGCCTGCTAAAGAGGTGGGATTTGCTTCGAAGCTCACCAGTCCAAGCCTGCCTGTAGTTGCTTGTGTTGGAGGCATTTTTCTCTCCCGTGCTGCCCGTCAGTGTGGGGCAGCGGTGATGGGCACGTGGTCACGCAGGTGAGGTGTCCATCCCTCTCCTACCACCAGATTTCTTCCTCTTGAGCCAAAGGCACTGGGATAGAAGAGGGGCAGATAAATCAGAGATCCCAAGCAGCCAGGTGGATCATCTGCTGCATTAAGCTACAGCTCAGGAAAGCTGAGCAGGAGCCGTGGGACAACCTGGGTGGGTTTGACCCAGGAGCATGGCTCCAGCTTTGCATCTTCCCACATCCCCTGTGCCTTCCCAGCTGGGGGTCTGGGCACCACAACCAGCTGCAGGGAAGGAAACCCACAGGTCCCTGTGAGCCTTGAGATGCTGTGGCCGTGCTGCCTGCGGTGTGGCTCATGTTTGTGCTGCCGGAGAAGCTCTACCCCATCCCGGCTCGGTGCGGCCAAGCGCTCTCACCAGCTGCTGACACGCTGCTCTTTCCTTTTGTTTGTCCAACGCTGCGGGGATGGGCTAGCTCAGTCCTGCAAGCTCATCAGGAATTAAGCGTGCCTCCCACCCAAAGCACAAATAATTGTGCCCCTAATCAGAACAGCCGGTGGCTTCCCCAGAAGCTCCTGCAGGCACTGGCCGTGCAAAGCGGGTCCTTCCTGTGGCTGGTGCTCTGGGGGGGACCATTTTGAACATTTGACTTTGCAGGAGTATTATAAGATACTCAGTTAAAGCCAATGAAACCTTCCGGCTTCTTTACGTTTTTCCTCTCCTCCCTCCTTTTTTCTCAGTTCCTGCGATGCTTGGTGGACTTTGGAGCTTACCGATGCCTTGGGGCTTTTACAGCGGGTGGGTTTGGACTTTGTAAATGGGGAGAACAGTCAGAAAACCTGACCCCTGTGCATCTCCCGGGCTTGGTAATCAAGAGGCAAAGAAGTAGTTCCATGTCTATCAGCTTTCCTCATCTTTCGTACCTTACGGCAGTGCTGTGATTTATTGAAGCCTGGCTTATTATTTTTAAATGCTTTATTATCTCTGTCCTGATAAACAAAACATGTGAGTCGCTCTCCCTGTGCCGTGTTCCCTTCATTTCTCCCTTGTGTTTTACCGAAGGTGGTGCAGAATGGGGAGCAGAGACCTGGATTCTCATCCCAGGCTCTTTCTCCGCCATATGATGAGCATTCGCCCCAGCCAGGAGGGGCTGGGGCTGCAGCTGCTATGGGGGTGCAGGCAGGGTCGGGGATGGATGTCCCATCCCAAGGGACAACCCTGAGAGCTCGGTCTGTGTTTTGCCTGGGCTTGTGGTTGGGTTTGAACCTGACAGATTTAGGTCAAGTCTGGTCTTGTTCTGGTGGCAGCGGGGTTATAGCAGGGGAGGGAAGAAGCCAGTCGGTGCCCTGGTGGCAACAGGGAGAGGGGACCCTGGGGGGCTTCACCTTGCCAGGGGACCCGCTGGCAGACCCCAAGGATGGAGGGATGGAGCCTCTTTCCCCGCTCACCCTCTGTGCTCAGCTTAGTGTGGTCTGGGGAGCAGGAACCCTTTTCTCGGGGGTTTTGTGCCCCAAAACAACTGTTTATAGATGTGATGAGGGCACGCAGCCAAGGGGCAGGGGATTATCTACACGGGACCCCTGCAGAGCTTGTCCTGGTCTGTAAGAGGTGCCTGGCAGTGCCAGGCAGAGCAGTGTGAGCCCCCCTGCGGGCAGGGGCCGGGGGGGGTGGGGAGTGGTATTTAAAGGAGGAAGGGGAGCCAGGCAGCTGCAGGATAAGCCCGTGTCCCAGTGGCTGTGCCAGTGCTGGGGTCTGTCTGTCCATCTCTCCCTGTGCCATCAGGGCTGATGCCTCTCCTTTGGGTGCGTTTTGCCAGGCTTGTTTGAAAGCCGCTGTGCTCGTGCATGCCCGGTGCTTGAGCATTTCCCTGTGCATTCCCACTGCATTTCCCTGTGGGTTGGAAGGTGCCTGGGAAGTGCCCGGTCCCAGCAAAGCGGCAGTGCAGGCAGGGAGCTGTGGGGCAGCAGCCTGCAGGGTTTGTGCTGAGCTCACACGTGTCTGGCTGCCACCAGCCCTGTCCCCGGGTCAGGCTGCGACCAGGAGGGCAGGCACAGCCCTTCTCCATCTCACTCTCAGGGGATGCCATGCACCTGGGGGTCAGCACCTTCCGTACGCTCCCCATGGATGTGCAGCAACAGGGAAGCGAGGCTGTATAAGGCAGGGAAGGACCAGCTTACCCAAATGTCTTTCCTGTCTATTTTTGTCTCTCTTCTGGCCAGCTTGTTCCAGTGGGAGTTAATTTAATTGCCATCTTCCTCCCTGCATCGCTGTGGTTGTGTGTGAGACCTCTTGTTGTGCAGGGTAATTATATGTGTGAAGTGGACATGGCAAAAACGAGCCTTGTCTCAATAATCGGTGGACCAGCACGCTTGCCATCCGTACGGCCCGGCACTGCTGCTCTCTTGCAGAGCTCGGGGTCTAAACAGACCATCCTTGTCCTCAGCCCCTTGGGAACAGGCGTGGAGGGGCAAGGAACGTGATGGAGGCGGCGTAGGGCGGCCAAGGCAGAGGCAGGGATCAGCTGGAGCTCTCCCCGTGCACACAGCAGCTGCCAGCCCTTCTCCCACTGCAGCACCTGATTTTCCAGCTCTTTTTCCCAGTGTGAATCGCTCGCTGCGGAGGGGAGCGCTGACCTGGGGGGACGAGAGCAGGGCGGGGGATCTGGTGGTGATGGAGCTGCTCTGGGCAACCCCAGACTTTGGTCTTGGCGGTCGGTTTTTAAGCCCTGAGCACACTCCAGGCATCTCATAGCAGAAAGCGGAGCAGCTCTCTGGCTGCGCTGATGCCCAGCGGCTCAGATCCCTTCCCGGGGACCACGCAGGAGCTTCACCCTTCATGCTGTGCACCAGGTGCCTCTGACTCAGGGCTTCATCCAGAGCTCCTCAGCCATCGGGGTTTTCATGTCTGGCTTTGAAAGGCTTTAGATCAGGTGCTGACTAATCGCCGCAGGTCTGACTCAGCCTGGTCCAGGTTGGGACATGACAGAGGACGTGGATGCAGCAACCTGTGGTTATTATTCACCTGTACACCACGCCTATGTGCAAACACCTATAGGTAGATGACAGCCTGCTTTCTTCTCCTCTCTTTTTTGCCCTGGGCTTTCCAGGGACATGGGAATGAGTTTTCTCCTTTCTGTGGCTCATGTACTCCCATTCCACTTGGCATTTGGAGATGACATTGCTGTGCAAAATTCAGCTGGAGCTGCTGGGTTTCCCTTGGTTGAGCCCCAGATTTGCCTCACCTGGGAGAGCTGCAAAGCAGGGCTCTACATCAGGATGAGCTTTCCTTCCCAGCAAACCCCGCCACAGGAGCTCCCATTCCCCAGGTTGGATCAGCATCCTGGGAAGGGCAGAGAGGTCCTGTGGGGAAACTGAGGCAGGTGGATGAGCACGTTGGGTGTAGCGGAGCGGGGAGCTGAGCAAGCATCGCTCCAGGCTGGTTGCAATGCCTTTGCAGCGTGTCCAGGCTCCTGCTGACCCTGGGGTGTGGATGGGGCCCTCCGCCTCCCTTGTAGGGCCTCTTGTTATAGTCCCTATAATTACCCGTGTGAGGTCTGCCTGCCTTCCTCCCCGGCTCCTGCTTGTAGGACCTCTTGTTATATTGAGTATAATGAAGTGTCCGAGGGCTCTCTTCCCCCCACCCGCCCTTGCCTGCCTGCGTGTAGGACCTCTTGTTATAGCCAGGGAAATTATGGGTCTTTGGTCTCCCTCCCTTTGCCCAAGCTATAATTTAGTTTTATATAAAGTGTGGTCCAACCCCTGTTGTGCAAGCGGTTGCTATTCCGGGTGCTGGGGAGAGGGACAGGGAGAGGGATGGGGCGGCGAGGAGGGGGCTCGTGGGGGGTGGGGGAGTGCAGCATCGCACCGAGCACCGTGCAGCCCCACCGAACACCCCACAGCACCCCACCATGGGGGGGGGGCAGCCACCCCCAGCCCGCAGTGCTGGCTTGGGGAGAGGTGGTTATGCCTTCTCCTCGCTGGGTTTCTGCAGGGGGGGTGTGGCGGTGGGGTTTATCCCCACGGGGAATAACACATCTCTTGTTCTGGGTTTTCCTTGCCCCATCAGGGGGGTCCCGCAGGGGATGCTCCTGTCCCAGGGCAAGCAGGAACATGAGGGGAGGTGGCAGCCGGCTCCCGCAAGGAAGACAGTAGCCCTTTCATGGGAAGGGGGGATGAAAAATCCAGCTTGAACTGCTGAGTGTAACCAGATCCCCTGGCTTTTTAGAGCAGGAATGTGGGACCTCGGGAAGGTTTTTGGGAGGGTACTGCCGAACCGCTGGCATTGCAGTGGGGTGAGCAGCTGCAGAGTGATGCAGCCCCGATGCCAATCCCGAGCAGCCCCAAATCCCTCACCGGTGCTCCAGCCCTTCGCCCCGCTGTGTACTCCTGGCTGCAGAAGCAACAGGCGCAGCTGGATTTGGTTCGTGCCTGAAATCAAAGTCCCAAAGCACCGACTGGTGCCGTTGGCAGCGGCTGGGGACGTGCTGCAGTTGCGGTGGGTTGGGGTGACCGGGGTCTCTGCCCACAGCGTGGTGCACCCCGGGGTGCTCAGCTCCGACCCCGTTTCTCTTGCAGAGGTGGGTGAGACCTCGCGCCCTTCGCCCAGGCAGACGCCAGCGGCACCATCAGCCGAGCCCCGGCCACCCACCCGCCCCGCTGCCGGCCCCGCCGCCCCGAAGAAGGAGAAACCCCTGGAAGATGACGAGTCCCGAAAAGTCCTGACGAAAGGCCCCCGGGCCGAGCTTGCAGGCGCTCCCGAAGCTGTGACATGTGAGTGTTTCCCCCCCAGTGGAGGCACATGTGGGTCCGACACATCCAGGTGCCCATGCTTTGGGCTACTGCCGTCTAATCAGTTAACAGGGCTCATTAAAAAGGCAGGCAGCTGTGGTGGGAAGCCATCTCCTCCTCGCTCTGCTCTTCTCTACATCAAAGCAAAAGGTTTTAACTGAGCATGAGTCACTGGGAGCCGGGGAAAGTGAAGGGTGGCATCCAGCAGCGCCGTGATGCCTCTCGCTGCTCTCATCCCTGGGACCAGCTGGAGGCAGAGGGGGAGGAGGGTGGGCAGCTGGAGGAGCTCTGGGTCTTGTTGGGGTCCTGCTGGGATGCCATGGTGGGAAATGGGACCAGACCCTGCGGGAAGGAGCCGGCTGCGGTATGGAGCATCCCCCAAAGCCACAGCAGGAGAGAGAAGAGCCCCCAGCGGAATGGGCTCGGTGGCTGCAGCCACAGGAGGGGAGTGCAACAGCCGTTTGCTGGAGCAAAGGGAGATGCCTCCCGCTGGGACAGCTCTTGCCTTGGCGTATCCAGGGCAAGGGTGAGGCTGGTGCGAAGCCTGAATGAGCAGGGGACGGGCAGGGCTGGCTGCACGGAGGATCTGGTTTGGCTGGAGGCAGCGGTGGAGCCAAGCAGCACCTCCCCGTTTCTGCTGCTGCAGACCTGCCGGTCTCCCCGCCATGAGAAATGCTGGGGTGGGGGCTGGGGTGCCCTTGCTCCGTTTCCCATCGCAGGGGCGGGAGAGCAGAGCTGGCAGACGAAGGAGACCGGGGGCCAGGCTCTCCTGGAGTCACGCCGTCCATCCTTTCCCTGGCCCCCAGCCTGGAGCCGAGGGTTTTGCTCCCAGGCTGCCCCTTACGCACACAGCCATTCGCCTTTTGTTGGAGGCGAGCGTGCAGCTTTCCCTTCCAAGGGGCGTAAAGTGGACGGATGCTTCCCAACGGGGAGAGGGAGGGTGGGAACGAGGTTGCAAACTTTGAAGAGCGGGCAGGCAGGGTGGGAAGGGGAGGGGACGGCAGAATCCGGGCGCTCCTGACGGCGTACGTGGAGCGAGGAGAGCGCACGTTTCCTCGAGCAGAGCTCGAGCCCTTGCGAAGCATCTGGGAGCTGGGCCGGCTGCCCACAGACATTCTGCACCTCTGAGTCACGCTGCAGCCTGCTGCACCCTGCATGGCGCGGCCCCACGCAGCCCCCTCCCCAGCCCACCCCCCTGGGGCAGCTGCCCCACAGGCCCCAAGGCTGGGAGGAACGTGGCCACCGGCATCTGGGCTTGCCTGGGTGCTGGGTGCAGGGAACCCCCCTCCTTCCCCTCTCCTCCGTGGGAAATGAGGTTCAGCTCCCTGCTCAGCATTGCCTCTGGCATCCTTTGCAGCCCGCTCCTCACAGTGCATCCCGCTGCGGCTGTTACGGGGGGGTCACCGTTGCTTGCGGGGGGCAAATTCCCCCCTTCAGCAGTACCTGGGGAGCACAGTTAGGCTCCCCCATGGGAGGTGAAGGGGGTGACGGTGGCATTTTCATGCCAAGTCGGTCAGGAGGGACCGGACAGCAAGGGGCTGTGGGGTTTAGGGTCATGTCCTTTGCTGGCGATGCCAGGATCAGCCCCCCCGAGGCTCAGCGCTGCTGGTTGAAGCCTGCCACGGTTCTTAAATAAATCAGCCTTCTGGCAGTTCGGGAGCAACCAAAGTGGGGATTGTGGGTTTGGGGCTCTGGGTGTTGAGTTTCAGGCCAGAGCAGCAGACTCCGCTCAGGCAACCGCAATGTTCCAGTTTGTCCAAGCCCTGTTAGCAGCTCAGGAAGATGTCCTTTGGCAGAGGCGATGGCCAGGGGGGTCACAGCAGGGCGAGGACCGCTGCAGTCTGGGCATCTGTCCACCGAGCCCCCGTGATGCTGCCATGGGGGAACCTGAGCTGAGCCAGCACCGCAGCTGTGCCGGGGAGCATCATCTCGGCTGTGAAACACAAAGGGAACATCCAGGCGGTTTTTTGGTCGTTGACGAGCCAAAGGCAGGCGCTTTCCCCCAACGCCCCGGTGTCCCACCCTGGTGCTGGTGGGTGGATGTGGTGGGGGCTGGTGGGTGGGCTGGTCCCCCTGCTCCCATCCTGACACTTGTGTTACTAGGAGCGTTACACACTGCTCCTCCCGAAGCCTCGGGTTCAAGATGTATCTTTTCGAAGAGCTTTGGGCTCCTGTGAGTTGAAGGCTCTCTTAAAAAATGGAATCTATTTTTCCTGACTTAGAGAGGGGGATTACTGGCTGCCTTTCGCTGCCACTCGCTGGAGCCGGAGTGTGATTTTGATTTACAAACAGTTTAATCTGAGGAATGCAGTGAAATGGAGAATGCCAAAGCGAGCGCGTTGCATGCTGCTGCAAACCCTTGGAGAAACCCAGCACTCGAAGCCGCAGGGTACGTGCTGCCGTCAGACACGGCCAGCCAGGCTGTGGCACAGGTCCCTGCGGGCTCTGGGTAGCCCTGGGCACCGCGGTCGCCCTCCGGCTCGATGCCACTTGGTGCCAGCTCAGTGTGGCAGGTCAGGGTCACTGGAGAAGGGTGCATGGGAAGCCAACACCCCAGGAGGGTTTTTTTGGAGAGCAAAAACTAGGGGGAACACACATCCCATTTTATCCAAGACGTGTTTTCCTTTCTTTCTGCCCTTCTCCCACCGCTCCTGCTTCCAGCCCGCCCAGCTCCGGTTATTTTAAGTTCCCTTCCCAGCACATATCAAAGATGCAACGTTTCACCCGAGCACCCGGTTGAACCTTCATTCACAGCCTGAGCCCGGCTCAGTCTGGCAGAGCCGGATGCTGGGTCCATGCGCTTGTGTTTTTTTAACCTCCATCTATTTTATTTTTGCTGGCGAGGGCGGATGCAGGACAGGGACTGTCTGTGCCCCCTCCGCCCTGTGGGTCCCCTGTGCCCCACAGCCACCCTGCACAGAAAGCAGCTCCTGTTCCCGGCGGCTGGAGGTGCCTTTACCCTCGAGCCTCTCGCCTGAATCATCCCTTGTTTACCGCTGCGGGAAAGGAAAAGCAAAGTTTGGCCAAAGTACCATCAGGCGGGATTTTATTTGTGGTGTCGATCGGCGTTGCTGCGAGGGGAGGATGGATGCTCGAACCCCCTCCCTGGCGCTGGGTTCCCAGCCCTCTGCCCCACCGCACGGACATGGGGAGAAGGATGGAAGCGTGGGGATGCGGCGCTGGGCAGGAGCGAGGGGCTGAGCCGTGCCGCTGGCTCCGGCAGCATCCCGGCAGGGCGCGGGGCCGCCGGCCTCTCTCACGGCTGCAGCGTGCGAGGGAGGCGCAGACAGAGCAGATAGTTATTTTCCTCCTCCTGCAGAGAAGTTCAGCCAGAGGCTGGGGAGGCCTTTAATTAAGTGACCAGTTCATGCAGACCTGAGGAGATGAGCAGCCCGTCTCTCCAGTGGAGCTTCATCTTCTCTGGCTGTATGGAGAGCGATGGGAACAGCCAGGAGCTCCGTCTGGCAGCATCGTGCCCGGGGCTCATGGGATGGTGGTTTGGCCGTGGGGGTGGCTCTCAGCTGGAAGCAGCCACAAGCTCTTCTCTTCCCCACTTGGCACAAGGCGAGCGTGCCTCACCGTGCCTCTGCACCCGCTCTGGTCAGCCTCGGTGGCTTCATCCCTTGTGCCTGTGCTGGCAGCGCTGGGACCCCAGGAGACCTCCTTCTCCAGGTCCTCTGCTGGGTTTTGGCAGCATGTCCTTCACAACTTCATTTCTTGCTCTTTTTTCATCCCTTCCTCTCTCCGGAGCCTCCGTCTCCTTCCCTCCAGCCATCTCTTCTTCTCCATCCTCTTGGACCATGCATCTGTTAGCATCACATCTTCCCAGCCACGAGGCTGGGGACACAGTTCCCATGTCGTGACAGGGAACCAGGTATGTGTTTCTTCCCTGGCGGAGCACAGCAGGGTGGGCTTGAGGGGATAACGTGCTGTTCCTCCCCTCCAGGCCAGCCCCAGGTGCGAGCAGCCCCGCAGCCCCCCAGCCCCTGCACCCACCTGCTGCAGAACGGTGCTGGGCGGGGGCCGGATCCAGGCGGTGCCAACGGGGAGGCAGGGAACGGGGTCTTCCGCCCCCTCCCCAGCACCCAGAAGCCTCACCGAAAGCTGCAGTCACACCACTCCATCAACAGCCAGAGCAGCAAGAAGAGCAAGGGCAGCTCCAAGTCGGCTTCTTCCCACATCCCTATTGAGGCTCAAGAAGGTACGGGCTCTCCCTGGGGGGGTCCCTTTCCAGTCATTCTCCTCCAGCCCCACACCCCTTAGAGTCTGTTGTGTAGCATCTTTCCAGCCCACTGGGACCCCCGGACCTGGGTGCCAGCTGAGCTCTCCTCGTGGCAGCCTTCTGCAGGGGGGGTGCTGAGCGGGGTCATCTCCTGTCCTCCAAAATGGGTCTCTTTTGGGGTCTGGGCGTGTCCCGGGCAGCTGGGCATGTCCCTGGGTGTTGAGGGAGGTCCCTGGAGCAGTGCCTGGCTCCCAGCCCCTCTTCCCATCCCTTCTAGTAATTCCTGAGGGAGAATTCCCACCTTTACAGGGCTGAGCATCCATCTGCCGGCTGCTGTCTCCCCCAGCCAGGCAAGTCCCCCCTGCCCACTGTCTGTTCCTCCACAGACTGCTGCGTCCACTGCATCCTCTCCTGCCTCTTCTGTGAGTTCCTGACCCTCTGCAACATCGTGCTGGACTGTGCCACCTGCGGCTCCTGCACCTCCGAGGACTCCTGCATCTGCTGCTGCTGCTGCAACTCGGGTGAGTGCGCAGACTGCGACCTGCCCTGCGACATGGACTGCGGCATCATCGATGCCTGCTGCGAGTCGGCCGACTGCCTGGAGATCTGCATGGAGTGCTGCGGGCTCTGCTTCTCCTCCTGAGGGGCCGCACTTGACGGGGGGGGACCAGGAGTGGGTCCCTCCCAGGCTCTCCCACAGTGGCCAAGGGTCCAGCTGGTCCCTGAGCTGGTGCGAAACACCGAACGATGGAGCCTGGCAAAGGAGAGCGATATTCCCCTGTTGAAACCTCATCCTCGGAGCTGGTGAGCCAGGCTCGGATCCTGCCCGGGGAGGGGTGAACCCGTAGGGCCACGGGGGCTCCGGGGGTGGCCAGCATCCCGTCACGCTCTACCTCTTCCCTGCACCGGGCTGGTTCGCTGAGGATCGTAGGAGCCTCCTGCCACCTGAGCCGAGAGCAGGAGCGCCCACCCTGCGCACCGCAGAGCCCCCAGGTGCCACCCCAGGGTCCCAGCTTTGGGGACAGCCCGTCCTGCTGCCACCGCCCAGGGCTGCCGCAGGACAGTGCTCTGGGTGCATCGCTCTGGTTTACACGGGGGTGGCACGGAGCATCACAGGACACCTCCAGGCTGGGCGCAGCACAGAGCCTTGCTCCCTGCCCGGAGCTCACTGGACACCGGGAGATGCCGGAGCCTTCAGCCAGGCTGCAGAGCCCCGTGCTGTGGGATGCATCCTGCCAGCCCCTGCCCCTCCTCAGTGCTGAGTTCGGCAGCCAAGTGCAATACACACAGCCTGCTCCCTTCCCAGTTTCACCAGTTGGGAAGAATCTTCTTCACGGGTCCCTGCAGCAGGGTTGTGGCTGGGGGCCAGGGTTTGAAGAGACCCCGGAGCTGTGCCAGGCTGTTACCGACCCCCGTGAGTCCCAGGGGGGTGGTGGGGCAGGGTGGCTTGTTTGGTGCCAAATGACCCCCAGCAATTGTTGGCCTCATCCTGCCAGCCCAGAGACAGGGCTGGGTGGGGGTGGAAAACACCCCGTCAAAGGGCTGGGGAGAATGGGGGGGAAGTGTCATGGTATTTTATTTTTTTGTCCTTTTCATTTGTTACTGTAAATAAAGGTCTTTCTTCATTTCTGACCGATGGCTGCCCCATCACGTGCTCCGCAGGGCACTCCCAGGGGACAGCTGCTCACAGCCACACTGTGTCCCCCATCCCTGTGCCCGCACCCCATCCTGCTCCCAGCTGCAGGCACAGGGTGGGGGGGGTCTGGCACAGGGGCTGCAAGGCTCCTTTGGCCTTGGGGACATGGGACGGCTCAGTGACGGCCCCGGGGTTCTCCTGCTTTGGTCCTGGTGCTGGGAGGGGAAATGTAAGAAAATTCCTTGTCCTTCTCTCTGGGGAACAGGTCGAGGTTCTGATGTGCCGCAGCCTGGCACCGGCTCCCTGCCCTGCACAAACCCTGGCCCCGCTGCACCACCGTCCCCTGCTCCTGCCGGGGGTCTGCCCTGCTCCTGCCGGGGGTCCCCTGCAGCAGGACCGAGCTGCTTCATCTGCTCCAGGGGCACAGCATCCCGAAAGGAGAAAATAACTGATGCAAATTCCCAGCTGCAGGGCTGGGGTGAACACTGGCTGCCCAGGGTTGGTGTCAGGCTGTGGCAGCTGGCAACCCTTGGAATTTGGGTGGCCTGGAGGCTGGCACCCTTGGAATTTGGGTGGCCTGGCCGCTCCTGCTGCCACCTGCCACCTCCCAGCCCTGCCATGGGACCACCAGCCGTTCCGTGCTGTGCCATGCCATGCAGGTAAGGGACCACGGCTCCCCACCGGAGTCTTGCTGCCCCTCGGGGGGGCTCAGCCATCCCGGCAAGGCTTCTGCTGGGCTGAAGTTGAATGAAGAGGGAAACATTACTTAAAAATCGAGGCCAAATGGGTCAGTTGGTCATGGCGACACAGGCTGGTTTGGGATCTGGGCTGCCTGCCCTCCAGCGCTGCCGCTCAGCCATGAAACCTATTTTTAGTGGTGAGCTAAAGGCGGTGGGAGCCCAGCGCAGCGCAAGTGCATGGAGGGGAAGAGGATGGTGCAGGAAGCCTTCCTCCACCCCATGCATGGCAAGGAGGACTCAGGGTGGTGGATGGGGGCTTTTAGCCCTCTGGCATGGCTGCCTGGGCTGAGCCCCAGAGCGGGGGGCCAGGGGGGTGGGATGCACATCGCTGCCCACACTGGGACGGATGGGGCTGGGGCCCCATTCAGCACTTGCAGGGTCGGTGGGAGCTTTTCCATGGGCTCTGGCTGAGGCTCTGCTCCAAACAGTTTGCATCCTTGGCAAGGAGGGACGGACACGTTGGCCTTCCCCAGCCTGGCCTCACTTGTGGTGCTAATTAGGGAGGTTGGAGCTGGCAGGGCTGCTCTCCCCACCAGCCGCAGTAACGAGCGCTGCTGGAGTTGCTTAATGGAGAACAGATTCCCCCAGCGCAGGAGGGCCCTGTGGGCTGGCCGTGCCATGCGTGCTTGTGTCCCTTGTGTCCTGGCATAGGATGGGGGTCTCACGCACCCAGCTGCACCCCTGCCTGCCGCCTACCTTTGCTCCAGCATCACATTCCCTTTTAACCCCGCTCCCAAGGGTCCAGGTCCCCTGTCCACCCACCGCAGCTTGAAACTCATGGACAAGGCTGCCTGGGGAGGTGGGGAGCAGAGCCGGGCTCTTCGTAAAGCATGATGTACTGCTGGATGTATGTGATATTCACGCCTACGAATGTACTTTAGTGACGGCTGCCTTCGAAAAAATGCAAATAAAATAGCAGTTGCCAGTGCAGAGCTACCCAAAAGCACAGCTCAGCCCAGCAGTGATGTGCTGCAAACCCACCCTCGGAGGGGTCCAGCTCTCTCCGCTGGCTGTTCAGTGCTGGGTATGGGAAGGGGCAAAGACAGAATTTTTTCAGCCCCTACCCCAAGCCTGAGGGACATTCACTGCCCTCAGCAGTGCTGACTGCTCTGCTCACATCCCAGGTACTCCTGGGAATCACAGGGATGGTTCTGGGATGTGGGAATGGCAGACCAGAGCTACTCAAGTCCCTGGAAAGGGCTTGAAAAGCAAAGTTCAAGCCTTCCTCTGGATGCAAACCGATGCTGGCCATCCACCTTGCAAACCACTGGGGAAAGCAAGAGTTAAACTCTCCTGCCTGGGAATTAATTAACAACAGATGTGTTCGGTTTTAACTAATTACTCTCCTGCTAGCACTTGGGTTTTATGGTTCTCTCAGAGCCGGGAGCCTTAGCACCGTGCTGGCGCGCAGGCTGGCCCCGCAGGCAGGGCTTTACTGGGCACTCTGGGCTTGCTTGCCCTCCTTCCCCAGCCTGGCTGGCCCCTCGTTCGCTGTCTTTAAGTGAAACAATTCAGTGACATGGGCTAAAATTCATTAAAAGGTCCATTTTACCGAACAACTAGCATTGCTCTGTTGTTGCTAATTTTTAAAGCAGCTCAATGGCAGTGTTCCCCCAGGAGTGACACGCGTCGCCTCCCCGGGATGGGCAGCGCATCATCACAAGGTGCTGCTTGTCCGATACTCTCTGCTGGTGATTGATTATGGATGGGACATTTGGATGTATTAATGATGGGAGCTTATTGTCTAATTGCTAATAGACTGCCAGGGCTGCGCGTTCCTGGGGCTGCGTCTGTGCTGCCGGGCTCCCATGCTGAGCCTGTCTAGAGATGCAGCCAGCGTACAGCAAGATGTACAACGGGAGGCTTGGAAAATATGCAGAAGCTGTGGCAGGCAGGTGAGAAACCCTTTTGCTTCAGGGCCGGCTCACCCCTTCGCCATGAGGTTTCTGGGCTCCTTTCTCTGCGTGCTATGGGCAGCTGGAGGGTGTTGTAGGGGATGAGCCCTGCGCTGGAGCAGCTCGGATGCACCTCTGCTCCTTCGGTGGGGACCTCTTTCAACAGCCCGAGCTATTTCTGTCCACAATCACAATCAATAAAGCGAGAGAGAGAGAGGTTTTATTTTCCACTCCAAATACTTTCTTCATCCTGTTTCCTCCCAGTTCACACGGCGGACTGGGGCACGCTCCAGCAAGGAGGCCCACAAAGCTGTCTCCTCCTCCTCCTCGCTGCCAATGCTCCTGCTCCTGCTCCCACTCCTGCTCCAGCTCCATGCAACCCCCGCTGTCCCTTCTAATTCACCGCAATCCAAGGGGAAGGTTTTGTTGCGGATGGGGGGGACAACGACGCTGGGGAGAGAAAGGCATTGCACACATGCATGGGTGCACACACACGCTCACACACAAAAGAAAACACTTTCAGAGCCAAAGGGAAAAAAGTAAAACTAGGTCTTTGGAAGACACAGCAGCTCATGTAATCCCCGGTTCTGCTGAGCTGCCTCCGCGCAGCGCGGCGATGGGGGGACGGGCCGAGGGGAGACGACTGCAGTCTATTAAACTTCCTTTGAGAACCTGCCAGACTGACAACAGCTGGAAGGAATTAACATTTCAGGTCCACCAGCTCCTCTCCTCGCTTTCACCCTTCCCCAAAAACCAGCTTGAGGCCACGGGGCCAGCAGCATCACTTTTTCCCACTCCTCAGCGTCCGGCGGTATCTGATCCGAGCTGATTTCTTCTTTGATCCTGAAGCTGCCAGAAGCGTGAGCATCTGCTGCACCATAAATCCCAGTGCCTGTGCCGGCACGAGCGCCCGGTTTGGCTCCCTTGCATCCTAGAGGGTTGGGACCGAGGTGGGATGTCACAACGGCGCTGCAAGGTGCCTGCAAGCCATCTCACACCTCTCAGCCTCCTGCACAAGAGACAACGCTGTAAAAGAGGGAAAAACTACCCGGGCTGCCAACTGCTGCTGCTCAGGGCAGCGCGGACACCCTGCACGGGTGCAAGATGCAGAGAAGAGTTCGTTGGCCAGGGAAAAGCCACCGGCTGCCGGGGAGCCCATGTTTGCTGTCACTTTGGGGTGTCCTCATGCCATGCATGCACCCACAGCCTGCGAGCTGCCCCTTCCCTGATGATGGGGACCCGCACCCCGGTGAGGGGTGCTGCCTGCCTGGCCCCCCGGCCCCTTCGCTCCATCAGCAGGAGCTTGGCAGGAGCAGGGTGGGACAACTCTGTGCTGCTGTCGCCAGCAGAGATTACATGGAAAGTTATCGTGTCTCAAGGGAAGGGGGGTGCAGAAGCTGTCTGAGCTCGGCGATAGCTGAAGCAGTGCAGAATTGGCAAATGCCGGAGGGTTTTACTGCCAAACGGCAATCTGCCTGAAAGCACCGGCTCCTCCAGCCAGCCGTGGAGGCTGGGACCCAAGCGGAGACCATATATCCCTTGTTCTGCCTTGCTACCAAGTTGGAGAAGGAAAATGCAGAAATACTCATGTTAACCCTCTCCTGGGTGCCTGGGGGGGGGAGCGGAGAGAAGCCGAGCAGCCCAGCAAGCCCCTCACCCTTATGCACTGCCAGAGACCTGGCAGCGAAGGCTTTGCCCCCACAGAAACACCGAGACCCCGAGGGACACAACAAGGGACAAAGTCAGGATGCGCAGAACAGCTGGACCTGGGGTCATATACACATATACACTCACAGGCACATATATCCAGGGACCACCACTCAATTTAATGCAACCCCTTCACTCCTACGCAAAGGCAGAGAAACCAGGTGGAAGCTCAGCTGTAGGAGAGCTGGACGGACACGCAGACCCCAGCTCACACCAGGGGTTATTTTCCCTTGCCCGAGCGCATCCTGGAGCTCAGCACCTCCATGGGCTCCAGCCGAAGGGGGCTCTGCCTCCCGGGCGCTGCTGGGGCTCAGGGCTGAGCTGGTGGTGGCAAGAAGCAGGTCGAACGGGTTGTGTGGGGAGCAGATGACTTTTCCAGCATTGGAGAGGTTAGGAAAACAAGAGGGAGAAATAACCGCTTTGGAGGGGTTGATGGTGGGCTCGGTGTGTGGTCCAGCCGTCTGGGGAAGGCACAGCGGCTCCAGGCTCGGGCATGCCTGGGATGGGGCATGGGAAGGCCGGATCCTGGCCCAGCAGCACTGTGCTTCCAGTCATCACCATTACCCGGGCTAATTACAGCCACTGGGCTCCTATTTATGAGCCCCACACTGGGTGCTGGGTCTTCCGTGTGAGCAGAACAGGGGCCTCAACCAGAAAACGTCAAAAATAAAATTGAGCCCCTTTATTTTTGTCTTAATCACATTTCTTCTGCCTTCAACACCTTAACATACACCTTATTTTATCTACCGAGCTGATACAAACCCCACCAGCTCGAGCATGTCCTTTTTTCCTGCTAGCACAAAGCTGCTGCCGTTGCATGAGTGACTTTCATGTGTCACCTTGTCCCTCTTGGCCATGCAATGCCGAGGGCTGGTGCATGATGCTGAAGGCTGGTACATGATGCTGAGGGCTGGTGCATGATGCCAGGGGCTGGTGCATGATGCCGAGGGCTGGTGCATGATGCCAGGGGCTAGTGCATGATGCTGAGGGCTGGTACATGATGCCGAGAGCTGGTGCATGATGCCAGGGGCTGGTACATGATGCCAGGGGCTGATGCATGATGCCGAGAGCTGGTGTGCAATGCTGAGGCACCGAGCCACCCCACCAGCACAGGGATACCTGCCTTGCAGAGCAAGCAGAGACTTTTCCACACAGCTCGTCAGGAAGAGGTGCCTCATAAACCCAAATAGTGATTTCCTGCTGCAGTCGGTGGGAGTTGTTTTCTTTCAAAATGCAGCTGAAACTGGAGAGGAGATGGAGTTAGCTTAAATATCTGGGAGCTGGGGAGTTTGCTGTGTGTGAGACAGCGCCAGCAGCCAACACACACACACACATATGCGCATGCACCCGCCAGGGATGCCAACATTTGAAAGCCATTAACAGGAATATTTTGGGAGGAAAATTCGGCCCTACCTTTAACCCCACACAGAAACACGCTGAACAGCCCCCATGAGTTATAGAGTGAAAAAAGTGGCACCATTTTTCTTTTAAGACCAAAGTGCTCGTCCTTGCTAAGAAGGGAAAGTTGGCACACGTTGCACACACGTGCGTGACAGGGCGAACAGACACTCACCTCCCACGCATTAATTCACTCCTATTTACATGCTGCGCCTCATACGGGCTTCTGCTCACACCCACCCTGCTTCCCCTACGTGCACAGATGCGGTGGTGGCATGTGGAGGTGACCCGAGCGCTGCTGTTTCCTCTCTGTGTATATATATATGTGTGTGTGACAGACCCTACAGCGCGCCATACAGCCTGTCGCACTGTATATAGCTACATATACACACACATATACACATGCAGCTACATAGACACACATACCTACATATATATACACACATATACATATTTTTGTACATTCGTCAGTTTGTATATATTTTTCTATACTGGCCCCATTTGTACAAACTGCATTAGGTTGTTGCAGGCTGAGTCCCGGAGCGGGCTCTGGGTTTCGTTTGCCAGTGGGTGGGTTTCCCCTCGGCACTGGGATGCCCTGTGCTGGGGCTGGGTTTCCCGTGGAAAGCCGAACTGCCTGCCCGATTGCCAGAGCTCAGCAGCCCCCTCAGCGATCCGGGAGCCATCCCCTGCGCTGCCATTTGGTGTTAATTATTTGCTGGCACTGCTGATGCTGGAGGGATGCTGGTGGCTCCCAGCAGGTCCAAGCTCCATTTCTACCCAAGCCCCATTGATTTCCAAGCTTGTTCCTGCCTGATTCTGTTCCTGGCGATGGGCGATGAAGGATTTTTTTTTTTATTTAAGGCTTAAAGTGCACCGAGTCCTCATCGTTGCTGGGTGTCTGTGCTGCAGTGTTTCTGCCTGCTTCGGTACCCATGCTGCGAAGGGGAGAGATGCATCTGATGCATCTGGCTGGTTATTTTGCTCAGGATTTTGGCAGCACGGAGGGAACTCTCACAACATACACCACGCTGAGCGCACAGCCCCTCGGCTCAGCCGGGACCTGGAGACTCAGCCGTGCTGGTGATGGTTAACCATGTGTGCTGCCTTCCAGCCACCTTTTATCTCTTGGCAATAAAGCAGATCCTGGGGGCTACCCCCGTGCTGCTGCCTTTCTGGTTGTGCTCAGCCTCCTCCCGGGCCTCTCGCCTTGCTCTCCCCTCGCCGCACGTCAGCCGGGCAGCGAAGCCGCTCAGAAATGGCTTCCAGATGTTGCAAACAACCAGCTCCCTCCTGCAGCCCGGAGCAGCTGGGACACACAAGCCCCAAGCACGTTTCCCGGGATCCTTCCCAAGGCCAAAAGCAGAGGCTGCCCCTTGCATCCAGCTCGGTCACCCTCAGCAGTGACAGTTTGGCTTTTCGGGCAGCCCGGCAGGTGCCGGAGCACAGCCCTGCCCTGTATCCATCGGTGCTTTTCGAAGCCAGGTTGCCCAAGGTGTGAAGTTCTTTGGATGCTCCCACCTGGCTAGTCCAAAACTGCAGAGATTTAAGGCAATTTTCTTGGCATGATGCTGCCCTCTAGTGAAGGGATGACCAGGCATCCCAGTCTCCCTGACAGTTGCCCAACGGATAGTCATCAGTCCTCCAGCCTCCGGTTTGTTCCTCGAGTGGAAAATTAGGACGCGAGTAGACTATTTTTATTACAGACGTGCTCAGCACCTGCATCTCTTAGTGACATCCAAAGACACCCATTGCATTAGCAAAGATTTTGCACAACTGGATCTGAAGCAGTTTCTAGGCAAAAAGCACCAAGGCAAAAAAAGAAGTCAGTGTAAGAAGGATTAAAAGGGATGTTGGAGGCTGCGCTGGCAGCAGAAGTGCTGGTCGGCTCCCACCACCCCATGGAGATCTGCCCTGCCTCAGCTGTGGCCGTGACACCCCACCAAACTGGGGGTCTTCTGGGTTGCTTTGCTATGAAGTGGGTTTTGCTGGGGACCGGGGACCAGCCAGGTGCTGGCTATCAGCACTGGGTGATGGAGATGGAAATCTCCCAGCAGCAAATCACCTGGCATCACCCCATCACTGGGCGGTGATGGGGAACCACCTGCACAGGGTCTGGGGTATAAAAGGTTGTTGGCAGAGCAGGGCTTTTTTTGCTGGGGTCGATGGGATGGGCTCTGTGGTGAGTAGCCAAGGTAAGCACATGCTCTCTTTTCCCAGTAAAAAGCAGAAGGTAGTTGGGGTAACCCCAGGCTGGTGATGGGAAGGTGGGGAAGCTGATTTCCTCCACGCACCAGATCACCCTCCCCTTGTGTGGGGTTGCTGAGCTGTGCTGAAGAGGCAGTTGCTTCTGTTATTTTGGGGTTGAATCCTCCTGCTTCTGCCTATAGCTCTCTGCCCTAAAGTCCTGATGCTGACTTTTTGTACCGAGCAGCTTTCCCTTCCCAGCTAGGTTTTGTTCACCAGGTCCTAGGGCTCCCCTGTAGCATTTGAGATAAAATAAACTGCTTTCTGGAGGTTGCGCTGGGGCTTGGTGACAGCTGGGTTCCTATGGTGGCTGCTGTCTCTGCTCTCCCCTGAAAACCTGTAGCTTTTGGAAAGGCCAGAGTGTCCCCAGGTGCTTCTCTCATCCCTGCCCATGGGCTGTTTTGCCCAGCTAGCTTGATCCCAGGGTTGCTTCCAATGCAATAGATATTTGGGATGGTGTGAAGGACCACACCAGGTCCCCACAAAGCCCCAGCTCAGCATTCTGAGCAGTCCCCCAGTGACCATGCTGCCGCTGCCTGCAGCGGTGGCTGCACTTCAGAAGATTCACTTGTAAATGACACTTTACAATCCTCCGGTGAGGATAGCCCAGTGCACGCTACAGCCACCACTATTCTTATTTTCTGGGGTGCAGAGCAAGGCTCTGCTTCGTGGGTATAACACTTCACAGTAGAGAGGAGACTTAGCTCTTGTTTCACACTGCTCAGCTGTCAGGTGGGAATGAAAATTCTCCTCCCTTTTCTCTCCAGCCTGTTTGGATTGCAAATTCCAGTGCTGGCATCCTGGCACAGCACCTCCCTGATACCCCAGTACCCAGGCTCCTGGCTCTGCAAGGGGGAGGCACCAGGGCTGGGAGGAGACCCCTCTGTGCATCCCCATCCCACAGCCAGTCTGCAGGACCAGCCTGTGCCTCGGCGTCGGGAGCAAGCACGGGGGACAGAAAGCAAATGAGGGAGGCGAACATCTACATCTCAGGCAGTATTTCTTGATTGTAAATGGGAGCTGTTGCGGCCACAAGCGCTTCAATAGCCCCTTGACTATGTCTTTGCTTAACAAGTTTTGAGGAGTCTTGCAGCAGGCTGCTGGCTGAGTCCCTCAGCAATGCATCTGGGGTCCATGCACCTCTGTGCCAGCCATAAGCCCCTCCGGCCCCCCCGTCCTGGGATGAGTATTGATACCCATCCCTAACAGAGGACCGCAACCACCCTTGGTGCCCATGACTGCACCAACAATACAACTGCTCTGCTCCCAGATGATGCTCCACAAATAGCTCTGGCCTCGTAGGGACTCGCTAGGCATGGAGAGCACGGTGATCATCCCTTCCTGGTGTCCCTTTGTCCCTTTGGGTCACTCTACTCAGTGTTTGCTGAGTGTGCGTAACACATCCACACGGTAATGTCCCATAAAGTTTGCGCTGTTCCAGGTTGTGGTTTATGTCCCCTCGGTTTTATGTTTACATTGAGTTATTTTCAATAAAGGTCTTTTATTGTCTGGACTATTTCATGTTCAATAAAGGTTGTTATTGATGATGGTTCAATATAGCGTCATAAAAATTGCACATGGCAAAACATAATGAAATGCCCTTTCACGATAGTGTTGCACAAAGTACAAAAAACCCCTATGATAAATTCTCACTTAATAAAACCCCTTGCACAGATGGAGGAAAGTCTTACAGAGCACGTAATATTTCACTACTTTTTCTCCTAGGAGCAGGGTATCCCGTGCCCGTGGCAGCTAGCTGGGTGCTGGCTCAGCTTCTTTGGGGGTCTCCTCCCAGCTGGATGCAGGTGACAGAAGCCACATGGAGGGGGTCTTACTTTTTGCCCCATGGAGACAGGTTTGCTGAGACACAGATCGGGTTTTCTGACTTGCCTCCTGCATGGCTTTTAGACAGCTTGAGGCAGCCTCCTCTGATGGCCGCCACTAAGCCATGCAAAATGGGAAAAGGTGACTGCACGGTGTGAGAAGCTGCTCTGCAGAAGTGCTGAAGCCCCTCGCTGAGCCTTTGCTCTCCCCTTCCTCAGAGGCTATGGCAGAGCATGCACCAGTACCTGCATGCAATGCCAAGGGGTGCCCAGTAGCAACAGTTTCACCGCCCTGTGTGCGACTCAGCAGCTAAAGAGGAGGCTTCAGGAAGGAAAAATTCATCCGCAGCCTCCCTGGCTGGTGAGGAATCACCGTGGATGTGGTCCTGTGCTGGAGGTAAGGGTAGGCTCCCTGGGGTCAGCGTTTGCTGCTGGGCAGAGCAGGTTGAGATCCCTCCGGTAGCCTGGTGAGAATAGAGGGTTGGCCCCTGAAACTGGAAAACAAACAGAAACCTGTCATGTAGTGCCGCACAGTGTGCTTGTCCAGCTCGGTGGCACCAGCCATCACAGAGGGAGAAGGCTTGGCAGCGGCAACAAGAGCATCTCGAGGGAGGGTGGGAGCCGCCAGCCTCCGTTAGCATCTCCTGCATCCTCATCTGCTCTTAAATGCTCCAGAGGGGGATACCACAGCAAAGGCACCTGGGCTGACCGGCTTCCCTGCTCACATTGCTGCCAGCCCCACCTGGGCAAACCTAAAGCATGGTTATCCATCCTTCCAAACCTCTCCCTTTTCCCTGCCAGAGCTAGGGATATCCCCATCTGCACAAACACAAAACCAAAATAAATATGCTGATGGGACATAAACCTGTGCGTGCTCCCCCTGCAATGCAGCTATTCTGTAGCTGTCCCACCCGGAGATGTTATTTTAATGTTTTCTGGACATCTGGTACCAGCCTTGCTAGGGGACAGGGTGGAGGATGTGGGTGGCTGACCTTGTGGTGGCATGTAGGTGAGTGTCCTGAGGAACAGACAAACTCTTCAGCAACCCCAGAAACCGTATCATTTCTAAGCCACGACAGGGAAACAGGCAATCGTTGCACTTGTTCTGCTCTTTGGCGAATCCCTCCTGCTTTTATCCCAGATGAGCCAAGTGATGCTCAGGCTAAGGCGGGCTGGGGGTGGCAGCTTCGCAGAGCTGAGCTGGCACCTTCTGCCTGCACACATATTCCAGAAATCCTGAGGCTCTAAGAAAAGGGGAAGGATAAATAAAAGTTGGCTGTTAGTTGGTACCAGCCTCGAGGACTTCTCCCTGTGGGAGTGTGGAGTAATGAATAAAAGTAGTAAGAAAGATGGGGGGAAAAGAAAAAAAAAAAAAATCTATCAGGTTCTTCTTTTGCCAGTATCCCCAAGTATAAAAGAAAAAACCCTGTTCCTTTGTCCCCTCACTTGCCCTCTACAGATGCACATGCAAAATCTAATTAAAATTTAGCAGAAGAGAAAAAAAAAAAATGACACAGGGTTTTTAGCTTTAAAAAAAGAGAGAAAGAAAGAAGATCCTTAACAAAGGCCATAATATTAACAGGGCTGATTCGTCAGCCGCTACCTGATAATATAGAGTTGAGCGAGCTTTATTAACGTTGGAAGCCTTGGCTCTTTGTTAATTACGGGCTTTGCTAATGATTTGGAATATTGGCCGGTTCTGGGGGATGTTGATGAATAGAGACCTCGCCAAGATTTATTCCTAATTATCTCATTTGTCTCCCTCCATTACTTTTTATGGCTGAAATTTATGGAGCTATTACCAGGGACCTCGCCACGGCTCTGAGATGATTTGGGAGAAGAGAGATGTTTAATAATAATAACAATAATAATAATAATAAAAAGCTAGATTAATAGGAAACCGATTACGTGGTGGCAGGCGGTGGGGGCTGATCCGGGGTGACCCCTGGTCCTGGAGGTGCCCGGCCCCGATGCTCCCCTCGAGCCTCGGTGTCCCTCGCAGGGAACGGTGTCCTTGCCCTGCAGCAGAGGGACATCTGGAGATGCTGAAAGAGCCGCTGGGAAGTTCCTCCTGGCACCTGTAAGAGTTGGGAAACTCCTTTCGGAGGGGATGGCAGAAATCCAGCAGGTTTTTCGTGCGTGGCTTCTCCCCGCAGCCGTCCCTGTGCGGGTCTCCTCCCTCCCCTCCAGCTGATGCTCCTGAGCCGCTGTGGCTGCATCATGATGCTCTGGCTCCTGATGCAACCCAAGAGCTGAAGTTAGAGACAACACCAAAACCACAAAAGCACCCCAGGGCCGTTCATCTAACCCCCAGTGTTTCCATCTCTCCACTCACCCCACCAAAATAATTAAATGCTTTAATATCTGGTACCTCGGGCCATTCAGAAGGGGGTTTTGCCATGTCCCCGTGAGGGGGGGGTGGCCATGGCAATAACAGGTCCTGCCTGCCACCCCGCCATGGGCTGGACCAGTGAAGCCAAGAGGCTTCCCAGCAAACCAATGCTTTTCCACCCCATCCCGGGGTCAGATCCGACGCCAAGCCCACCATCCTTTAATTATCATGCAAAGCAATTATTTTTCTCAGCTGCGCTGGGGACTAATTCTCTCCCAAAGTCTCCCAGTAAACATTTTTCCCAGTACTATCAAATTTGCCACACAAAGGAGAGCCAGGGCTGCAGCTTATCTCTGTGGAGTATTATTCCCCTATCTTCCAGCGTGTAAACCTACTCTCGTCCCGATAAGAGCCCTCACACAAAAGATCAAAGGCAGCAAGACTCTTACAGAGAGGAGGGTTTTCTTCTTTTTTTTTTTTTTTTCAGTGTTATTATAAATTTGCAGATCCAGAAGAAGCTGCATTCCCGCCCAGTAATACAGATTAAAATAATTACCCACAGCTGGTTTCATTAGCCAAGAGGAAAAAAATATTAGCATTAGCGATCCAGGGAACCCCAAATTACAGCATCCCTCGTGGGGACGTTGCTGCACGGATGGGGCTGCAGCGGGGATGGGGACAGGAGCATCCCAGCATCCCGCCCCAGGCATGGGACAAGTGCAAGCACAGCCACCGCACAGCCAGATTTTGGGAGAAGGAGCATTTCCCCTGGAGAAATTGTGTCCAGGCAGGATTTGGGGCTGTTTGTGAGGTCCCTGGGGGCTCCAGGTACGTGTCGCTGTCGCAGGCTTCGATCGCTGCAGGGGCATCGGTGGTTTGCTCAGAGCCCCGGCACCCTGCACCCACACAGCCGGACCCTCCCGTCCCCCCGTGGCCACTAACCCCCGGCAGAGTGAGGGGTGCTCCTGCTGCAGCTCTAGCCAACCTGCATCGCATCCAACAGCTTCTGCAAAGAACATACCACGGAAAAAAGGAAAAATTATTGCAATTATTGAAACAAAATACATCAGTGGTTGTGGTTGTTTTTTTTTTTTCCTAAATAATGGGGTTTTCCTCCATGCATTGAAAGGGGAATGGGCTGTAAAGCTCACCCTGCTTTATGACAGCCAACATAATCAGCACAAAATGCTTCGGCTGGGGGTAAACAAAGCATTCGGGTGGCCCCACAGCACCCTCCCCAAAGGCCAGGTTTTGTTTTCTCCCTCCCTCCCTCCTAATTTTAGCTGCTGACCCAAAAACCAACGTGCCAGGACATGGTCACCTCTGTCCCACAGCCCGCCCCTGCCAGCCCCATCCCCAGCATGTCCCCCACCACTCACAGATGCTCTGAACCCCTTTACGCTTTCTGGGTGCTGCAAAAAGGACTGTACACCCATTTTTCCACCCCCCCCCCCCCCCTTTCTTTTGCACCCAGATGAAGGTTGGTGCAAATGAAAACCAGGGCTGATAGGAAGCTAAGGGAGCTCTTTCCTCCTCCGAGTCAGGAGGAAGACAGGGAGCGATTGCCATGGCTATTTCTGGTTAGAAACACCGGAGCGGTGCTCGGAGATGGATGGGACAGGGATGGACTTCAGGGCATCCAGCCCTCCTGTCCCAGCTCAGCCCCTGGGATCTTCACTTAAACCCACACTCCCAGCACCCCAGAGACCCCAGCAAGCCCCTAGGGACCAAGGTGATGCTCAGAATCCCCCGTACCCATTTTGTCCTCCAGAGCCGGGCTGTACCCACAGCGATGCTGGCTGGCACCAGCTGAGGATCGGGCTCCAAGCGCGGGAGCACAGCATCCCCTTCCCACCCGAGCTGCAGCCCGTCAACACAGATGGCAAAATCCAAATGTTATGATAAGGTATTTCTCCCAAATTTCCATCTTAATAGAATTACGAGCCTGTAATTACCCTACAAGCCTGAAAACCTGCCGGAATCCCAATTAGGAATCTGAGGACATAATTGGCCCCTAATTAGAAAGATTTGTCAAATGCGAACAATTTTCTCACCTCTTCATTTTTTTTTTCCTTCTCTTTTCCTCCTCTTTTGCCCCTTGCAAAAATACAGATATTTTCTTTTCCCCTCCACCTCTTTCCCCATAAACAGCGGGCTGCAATCTCCCAGCTGCACCGCG
Source organism: Ibycter americanus (assembly GCA_035590275.1). Lineage (NCBI taxonomy): Eukaryota > Metazoa > Chordata > Aves > Falconiformes > Falconidae > Ibycter > Ibycter americanus. The sequence goes on from JAVJGI010000038.1 coordinate 3,480,919, forward strand.
CTCTGCATCCTGCTCCTTCAGGCTCTTGGGAAAGACAAACTCCGCAGCAGCTGTTAGACCATTTTTTATATTTCCTGGAAAACTGCACTTTAAAAAAAAAAATTAAAAAAAAAATAAATAAAGATGGAGAGAGACCTGCAAAACTGCAGCCTTGGGGGTTTGACTTGGCTCCCGCTGCCAGGACGGGCACCGGTGGGCTGGCCGGGTGGTGATGCTGCTGCTGGAGCAGCTGGTGGGGCTGGGGGATGCGGAGAAGGTGGTGGATGCTGGGCACAGTGTGCCGTGGCGGGGAGCATCGCCCTGTGGCTGCCATCCCCAGTGGGATCGGAGGGTTTTAGGGAGCTGGGCTGTTGCAGGGGCTGGGATGTAGCAGCCCTGGTCCTGCATGGCAGCAGCATGAGCAGACCCAGAGTAATTCCTCTACCAAACCAGGGTCTTGAGCTTAAACACGGTGCCAAGGTGACACTGGCACAGACCCACGCTGCCCCCCAAGCCCTGAGCCCGGCGATGCCCATTGCACACACGGGCAGCCAAGGTGTGAAAACCCACCCTGGGAGCAAAGCCACGGTGGTTCCCGGGAGCACCCAGCCATGGAAGTGCGTGCAGCCCCCCGGCGTGCCCATTTCGGGGAGGATGGACCCTCACCCCTGCAAAGCAAGCAGCCAAGTGAAACCCCAGCGGGGGTTTTGGCTGGGGAAGACCCATTTAAGGGAACTTAAGGGAAAGCTTTTCTGCCCCAGCGTGAGATGCTCCTGCGGGAGAGATGGAACAAGGCAGGAAAACCAGAAAAACCAAAGGAATAAAGGGAGCAAGTGGACAGACTCACCAGAAGGGGCAAAAAACCACCTTTTTGGGGAATGTTAAGAACGTGGCCATGGGCAGGGGGTCACACAACCCAGCACAGAGCAGAGGGCCTGCATCGCCCATCCGGTGGGACCCCAATGAGGAGTGGCAGCACGCCAGGGGCTGGAGGGGCTGGAGGGGCTGGGGCTGTCGGGGGGCGACTGAGTGAGCTGATGGAGAGGCTGAAAGCAGCCTGTTGGCATGGGGGGGTTAGCACCCTCGGCAGTGCCCAGGGCCACAGCGGCTCGTCCTGGCTGGAGCTGCAGGAAAGGGGCTGCTGTGGGGCTTCATGGGGATGTCTCCAGGAGGGGGAGGGTTGTGCTGCATCACCAGCACGTTATCAATTAACTCCCCCTCAACGAGCCCTCCTCACTCACATCCGCAGCACCTCTCACCCCCAAAGTTGTGCCTGCACCCCATCCCTGCCCCCTGCCCAAACCCCCAGCTGGAGCCGCACACCGTCCCAGTGCCGTGTGCTGGGAGCACAACCACCCCCCCCAGCCCAGGTTTCACAGCCTCCCCCCCCTCTTCTTCCTCCTCCTCCTCCTCCCACCAGAGGCTCTATAGTTAAAAGTGACAACAGGAGGGGAGGGATGGGGGGGAGATAGGGGGAAGCCTGGTTTTCCTAATTAACAATTAGCACAGAGTGTGCTGCTAATTATGTGGTTCCATGTAATTAAGAAGCTAATTAGTCCAGTGTCAATTAAGATTTAATTAGTACCCTTGTCAAAAATACTTGAAAGCGCAGTTTATATGCAAGTACTTCAATATTTCAATGGTCATGATCTCCCCGACGCGGGGAGCGCCTGCTTGCCAGCCCTCGTCGGAGCCTGCTAACATCTCTCCCGAGTTTATTGATATTGTCCTTTAAAACCCTGTCGCGTGTATCACTGTAACAGACACTTGTATTGATTCTGCAGGCAGCAGGCACTGGTGACGTGGCAAAGCTTTGCTTCCCACCAGGATGGGGCTGGCGGTGGCCACCGGCATCCCCAGGGCTGCACCGGGCAGGCATGGACCCCCCCTTGCCCAGGTCACGTAGCACGGAGCCGGCAGTACCAGCACCTGCAGGACCCTGGTGCTGGGAGCACGGGGCTGTCAGGGCTTGCTTTAGCATCAGCCACCGCTGAGCAGGTCTGGACGACCCCGCAAGCCCATGCACAGGCAGCTTCCTTGCCTCCAAGTTGCTCGCAGGCTCTTTTAAAAGCAAGCATGCAACACCCACAGCAGTAATATTTCGTGCACCCAAATGCTTTTATTCCCATAATCATTCCTGCTGTCTCCAAAGATGATGACGACTTGCCTGTGGGCACAGAGCGCTGAGCTAAACCTATGTCTTTCCAGTCTGGAAAATAGTCGAGCAGCAGGACCACACCGCACGTCCCCAGAGGGACACCTTGGACCAGTGCTGGCCCTGCTGCTCAGTGGGGCTGTGCTGCTTTGCCAAGCTCCAGATGCCACAAAGATGGGACAGCAAAGGGTCCAGCAAAGCCCCAGGGACCAAAGGCAGTGGCTGGTGATGACAGAGCAAGGAGGAGACATGGAGGAAGGATGGGGAGAGCCTGGGTGATAACACCTGCCCCCACGGCCACACCAGCAGCACCTCTACAGCATGGAGAAAAGCCTCTTTTGGCCCCTGCTTGGCCCGGGTGAGGGGTCCCACAGTGCTCCCACCTCCTGCCCCAGCACTCGGGACTGCCCAGGAATTTGTAATGTCAGAAAGGGTGTGGGCTGAGGCAGGAGGAGGAAAGGAAGAAATATGTCGAGGGCTCTCAAGGCTTCAAGAGACGCATAAACAAAATCCCACCTACACAAACAAACCAAGGAAACGCTCCACAGTTTGTAAATCATCCTCTGCAAGCAGCTTGAAGGTTCCCAAGCCCAGAGACGCAAGGAAAAGAGCCAACCACTCACTATTTTTCAACTTGAAGGTGTGGGGCTGTTTGCAGGGTGCAAACTCAACTGTGGCGTGACAGTGGCTGGGAGGGGAAACAGCTTCCCAAATCCCCAGCCGCTTCCATGCGCTCCTGGGAGCAGTTCCACGCCAACCACCTCAGTCGGGAGCAGGAGCTGCTGTTTGCCATGTTCTGCTCTAGCAAAGCCCTGCCCTCGCCCCAGGCACTTTCCATGTGTAGATCTGCCCCCAGTACACACACACCTTGGGGCTTGCCAGCTCCTCCAAAGCCAGTGCTGGCAAATTAAAGGCTGGCTAGCTCAGGAAGCTGGTTGCCACACGTTTTGGGTCTCACCTATTCCTTTTACGCACAGTGGCAACACATACCTGGCTCAGATGGGGACCAGGTTGTTGCACCAGGCACTGACCAGTCCCAGAGAGCATCCGAGCAGGAGCCCTCTCCCGCAGCACACCCAACGGCCCCATCAGCCACACCAACGGCTGGCGCTTTGGCATTTTCACCAACCATCCTACCCCTTGCTGAGCGAGTGTTGCCAAGAAATGAACAACTCAAGCATGGATTGGGAGGTTTATGGTCTCAAGGAGGCTTGGGATCGAGGTGGTTCACAGAATAATCTCTATGGGCAGATAAAAACCTTCAGAAAAGCAGTTTGCGCTTTTCGAAGCACTGCAGTTGAGCAAATCCTCGTTCGGGATGTGGCGCTGAGTGCCAAACGTGCACAGAGCTCGACTGCAAAAGGACTCCTCAAAAAAGCAGCTCCTGAGCAGCAGCTCCGGTCGGGATGGGAAAGCCTCGTCCCCCTTGGCATCATCCCCAGGTGCGGTTTGGTGGAGGCAGCATCCCTGTGCCAGCCCTAGGGACCAGGCTGCAGCCCAGCAGAGCCAGCGTGGAGCATCACTGGGAGATGGAGCATCACTGGGAGATGGACCATTTCCCCACCTCACCGGAGGGTTCAGCTCCTGCCCAGGTGACAGCAGTGGGTTTTACGCCCCAGGAAGGAACAAGGGCATATTTCTTGCCTCTACACTAATTGTCTCTCTGTGGGAAGCTTTCAGGACCACACTGAACAGCAGAAAAACTCCCACGGGACTGAAATAGGGTCAGGGCAACCCCCCAGAGTAACCCCATGGAAGAAACAAGCCGGGAAGGAAGCAGAGACCAGGGCAGCATCAGTGTCAAATAGCTAGGGGGGGTCTTGGTGCTGCCCATGGGGAGGGAGGGACCCCCTTGTCTGCTCCACAGACGGAGCTGGGGCCATGCACGTTCAGGGCTGGCAAGGACAGACCGCGCATCGCCCGGTGGCTTTGAGCAGGGCTGTCCCACCCGCCCAGATCCAACAGGTTGTTGCCATCCCACCCTGGGCACGTTGCCGCAGCCCCAGCCCTGCCGTGGCAGAGGGGGACATGTGGGTTTATCACCTGGTTTTAAAGGGGAGAAAAGGAGATGGGAGACGGAGCAGCTCAGCCTCAAAGCAGCCGCAGCCAACCCACCTCCCCGCCGGCACTGAGCCCTGCAAAGCCACTGCTCCGGAGTCGCACGGACGGAGGGATGAGGAGTCCAGGGAGCATGGAGGAAGCACAGGAGGTGCTGGGATTTTTTTCCCCCCACTTTCCTTCTCCCTCCCCCCTGGCTTGTACGCGGCTGAGCCGCCTGCTCTCCCACAACGGCTGCCAAAATACAGCGAGACAGGGTATAATTACAGACACTTACTGCGGCCATTACACCACCAGCACGGTCTGCGCAAAGTGACACACGACCCGTCAACTCCTTATTCACGCCATTAAGGGGACTCATTAGCATCTTCGCTCAGAAGCAAAATTACCCTCACTGCTCATTTCAAGATGTCATAAATTTTAATTTAGGACCCAAAGATAGCACAATGGGAGCGAGCTGGCTCTCTCCAGCAGTTGCTGGCTGGCTGAGGGAGGTGGAGGTGGTGGGAGGGAGGTGGTGGTGTTGGAGAGGGGAGGAAAGAGAAATGAAAGGGTTGGTTTGATAAAAGATGGTGAGGTTTTAAGGAGAGATGGAGAAGGAGGGAAGAGAAGACGTGCCCAAAGGCCGGGCGAGTGCTCTGTCCCATTGGAGGCAATGGAGGAGGAGGGAGCCTGCTGAGGGACGAATGCTTCCCAGGGAGGAGTGGGAGAACAGGGGCAGTGCCGGATCCTGCCAGGGCACGGCGTACAGCAGACCTGAGTTTTGAGCCACCAGCACAGCCCAGCATCACAATTTGGTCCTTCCAAATCCCCTTTCCCCAGGGAGACTTCCCTGACAGAGCAGCATCACTCAGGGCTCAGCACCGGCCAGGTTCTGCTGGGAGGTCTCCCCCAGCCACCCAGGGGGGAGGGTGGACAGGGGGCTCCAGCACCAGCTCCCCGGCTGGAAAGCAGAGACCGGAGGGACAGACCTCAGGGATGTGATGCTGCAGCGAGAGCAAATCGCTGCGTGAGGATGCTCTTCATGCCATTGACGCACGCTTTGCTTTAGAAGCACATTCACGGTAGATCCAAACTGTCTCAGGCAATCCCATTACTGCCACTCTGTACGTTACACTCGGCCAAGCGGCGAGAAGAGCTGAGGGAGCGCTCGATCCCCAGGGCTCAGCTCAGCCCCCAGAGCCCAAGTCACTCCCCCAGCTCCATATCCATGCCACTTGGACCTGCTGGGCTGGGATATTTGCAGCCCATGGCTCAGCTGAAGAGTGGGAACGTGCTATTGCCTGCCACGGAAAAGTTGCTTTTATTCTAGAGTAAAAGTAGCTGTCGGAACCTTATCTGCACAGGGCACGTGGGGGGTTTGTAGAGCAACTTTTGCAAAAGACTTTTCAGCCCACCTCCCCTGCGGGCAAGCCCTGATAACCTCCCTGCCAGGTTTTTGGTACCCTACCCATGCCAGAAGATGCCCTGGCGAGGGTGACCATGGTCACCCCTTCCCTCCCGCCCCAGCTGATGGATGCTTGCTTAAACCTTTGTGAGACACCACCTCTCCCCCCTTCCCTGCAAACTCTGCCAGGACCAAACACAATTACAAACCTCTTAAACTTTACCAGTTACCAGGCTCCATGATTAATGAGTTCAAATGTCCACATCTTTAAAAAACAGGGCGGGGGGGGAAGAATCAGAAGAAAAGCAGCTCCAATTACAGGCGGCTGAGGGACTCTGGCCCACTCCTGCGCTATAAGAACATATATCCAGAAAGGTTATGTTAATTTTTAATGTACAAGACTGTAATTAATTTCTGGGGCTGGCTGGATTAGCAGAGAGTGTAAATTCCAGCTTCAGCTCAGGCTGCAGATAAACCAACACCGCTGAGGGCTGAGGCTGCAGGGCTCCCTGGGGCTGGGAGCAGCACCGTGCCGAGGGCACGGCTCTCGGTGGCTCCTGGGGACCCCATGTCCCCACACACGGATCTGGCCAGAACCCCCTCGCCAGCCCTGGGGCATGGCGCTGGTGGCACCAGGGATGGGGTTGCCTCAGAGGGTCCGGTCACCCCTGCACCGTGTCCAGCATTTGGGATGCTAAAGCATCCAAAGCCACTTTGGAAAGTTAAAAAGACAAAATAATCCCTCCAACGGCCTTTGGAGAGACTGCAAGGAAAGGGTCTGGACCCAGCAGGCAGGGATCATGTGGCCTGGAAATACAGTAAGTTTTTAAAGGAAAGAAAAGGCTCCATTATTCTCCCATTAAACTCTCCCCAGCTCTCCCCCCCTCTCCCTTCCCTCTGTCAGTCTTTCGTTCGCTCACTGACTTCCCCCAGCCTCTCCGAAGACAGATCGTTCCCTTAATCACTCTGGAAAAGAACCCCAAGCCGATATAATATTATAATTAATTAATTCACTAAAAAGGTATTAAATTTCTTTTCCCCCCTGTGGATATTATCTGAATTCATTGACCTTTAGAAAAATCACCCTCTAATTGTAACCAGGTTCAAGTGCATTTCCAGCCTGTCCCTTTTACATTAATAATATCTTCCAGGACTCCACTATGCTGCTTAAATATTGTATAAATTTCACTGCCCCCTCAAAAAGGAGAGAGAGAAAGACATGAAATGAAAACTATGAGCTGATTAAACCAGCTCTGGAGTGGGGGGGGAAGAGGTAAAAGGACTCCACAGTGGCCTGAGAGATGGACAAACCCACAGTGGGACCCCGAAGGGGCTCGGGATGAGGAGTCCAGCATTCCCAAGGTGGTCACTGGCTCCCAGCCAGGAGGAAAATCCCAGGGCCAGGATGCGGGGTGGCTCCCAGGTGGAGCATCCTTGGGAAAGCAGATTGCCAAGCACTTTGAGGCGCAGCATGGTGGGAGAAGGGATCCCAGCATGTCCACAGCAACCTCTTTGGGGTGTCTGTGTGGCATAGCAAGCGCCAGAAGACTGGATTTCCAACAGGATTTCTGAACTCTGAGACAAATGGGGCACTGCTTGTCTCATCCAGGCCCTCCTTGGGGTCCCAGCACCTCCATGGGCCCCGGGAGCAGCAGTCCCGGGGTTTCTGTTGCTGCAGCCACTGCTCTTTTCATTCCAGGTGTCTGTTGTCCCCTTTTCTGGTTGCAGGGACAGGGCTCTGCTGCTCCGATCTCAGCAAGACGATGCTCGAACGACAAGCCAGCCAGCAATTGCTCCAGCATCCGGCACTGTAAATTCAGTGTCAGGCAGGGAAAATCCAGCTGGGCTGCTGCTGTCAAGTCTCTCGGGTATCCTGGGCCAAAGCTTCCCCTGGCAGAAGTCCCAGCCCCGCCAGGTCTGGTGGAGTGGGGCCATTTGGCTCCAGCAGGGACTTGGGGGTGCAAATTCCTGCTGCTCTACCCATCGCCCAGCAGCAGAACTCAGCCTCTCCCAGCACCCCAGCTTGTCCCAGCCAGATCCAACATGCAGGGCCATACACAGCCAGCCAGGACCTGGGGTTCTGCTCTGGAAAGCTCGAGCCTGGGGAGTTTCCATCCCATGGGGAAGGGGCTGCTCCAGCACCACTGCTCCATGCCAGCTGCCACCTGCACCACAGGGGCTCGGTGGCACCAGCCAGGTCACCTCCCCTGTGTCAGTCTTTGCATCCTCACCTGAGTGGTAAGGAAACTGAGGCACGAACCTTCTCCATGTCCTTCTCCATGAAGGCTTGCTACCTACACCTCATTTTCCTCTTCCTAGGGCTTTTTTCCAGCACATCTGTACCCCTCTCCATAACCAGCAAGCCACCATCCTTCAGCCCCAGCTCTCCTGGCCCTTTGCTTTACAGCACACAGCCGCTCCTGCCGAGGCACCAGGAATCCTGACAGCCCTTAAACTGTCTGCGAGGGCTCCACGCACGGTCCAAAGGGCTCCCCAACCCCGTAGCCTGAAAAAGCTGCTGATGGAAAAACAACAGGCCAAACGCATCCAGGGAGCAATCCTTCCAAGCCAGGGACTCACCCAGGGACCAGCCTAGCCCCTTCTCTTTGGAAGCAATTTCTGGACAGACATCAGAGGTTTTCCAGTCTCTCCCTCTTTATTACATGAAAAGATTAACTTGCAAAGAGCTGCTTTGGTTTCTCAAAGCCAAGGCAGCCTTGCTGCCTATTCCCCCACCTGAAAAAGTCATCCCTTCCTCCTGACCTCATCCCAACCGTTGCCACAACAACCCCCAATGACGTCAAGGTGGAGGATTAGGGCTTCAGGTGGGGAAGGAGCAGCAGGAGTAGCCCAAGTGCTCAAACCACAGAAGGAGCTCGGCAAGAGCCAGAAAGGAAATGAAAGGAGATGGAGGGGGAAGGAAAACACAGCAAGAGCCCAAGATAGGGGATGGCTTCCAGATTGCAGGTCCGGTCAGTCCCACGCCAGGAATGCCACGGAGCCAGGCAGGGATGTCTTGGGCCCAGAGAGCCCAAGGTTTGGGGTGCAGCAGGGGAAGTCCCTCGAGGCATCTCCCACTCCTCTTGCTGCCTCTCCACTGCACTTCTGCTCCAGTCTCCAGGGATTTGAACGAGCTTCTCACTCTAGAATTGCTGAGGGCTGGGCTGACTTTTGCTCATTCCTTCTTGCTTCAGGATCAAGCCCATCTTCTGTTTTATTAAAGTTTTTTTCCCTCCCCAAGAAAACCTTTTGCAGAAAATTCTCTGGGACTCGAGATACAACTTGCCAGCAGCATTTCCGAGGGAGATTGGAGACATGTCTATACAGCTGTACCTAAAGGATGGTGCTGGGGAAGTCACAGCTCTCTTCACGCAGCTCTGCTTTCAGACAGGTCCAGTCTGACAATAAAATTACAGACCCAAGCCCAGCCCTAAGACTTTCTGCATGGAGCAGCTCAAGGGGATGTGGCTGCATCCTCCCGGAGAGTCTGGTACCCGTGGCTCAGCCTCCTGGCACTGCGCATCAGAGGGTTTCAATCCTGTCCCAGTTGGACACGGGTGTTTGCCCTGCACTCATACAGCCCCTGCCCGCAGCCCCTCTGCTCTTCTCCAGTCCAGTTCACCCCCAGCCTCTTCCAGGGGTTCATCCTTCCCCCCAGCTTTTACCGGCACTTTCTGCACAGGGAGGTTAAAGACTCGGCAGGCTGGTTTGTCGGAGGTGCTGAGCACAGGGCCTGCAGAGGAACAGCGGTTGCTCAGCACCTTTGTCTGTCAGCTGGTTTGGTTTTAACCCTCCGGGGTGTACCAGAGCCAACTCACAGAGGGGGATGCTGCAGCGACCCTGGCGAGGGGATGCTGGTGGCAGGCTGAGAGCACAAGCAGGAGATGCTCTTGCTGGCGGAGGGCATCAGCTCTGAGCTCTTGGGGACCAGCAAATGCCAGCATCAGCTACCGGGGGCGGCGGAGCTGGACCTCCATCCCTCCACCCCCAAGCTGGAGCCCACAGCAGCCGCGGTGCTACGAGCAGCTCCCAGCCAGCGGGTGCCGGCCCGGGGGGGGCAGCCGGGGATGCGCATCCTCGGCCGGGCTGGCTCCCCGGCTTCTCCGGCAACGGTCTGGCTCTCTCTTGTGGCTGCTCAGCCCCGGTGCAGCCTCGCTGCTCCCGCCGGGATCCAGCCCAAATCCTTCGGGATCCAACCCAAATCCTCTGGGATCCTGCGGGGACGCGCCTGCCCCGGGTGCCCCGTCCAGGCAGGACAACCGCTCCGCACCTTCCCCCGGGAGAAAAGCCCCGGGTGGGGTGGGACAGCGGGGAAAAGTGCCACAGGCAGCGTGACAGCGGCGGCACAACCCGAGGGCACGGGTGGGGGGGGGGGCCCCGTCGGCCACGGGGCCCCACCCCGAGCCGGGGGAGGGGCAGAACAGCATCCCAGAAGGTGGTGAGCAGGGCAGAAGAAGCAAAAGCAGATGAAGGTTCTGGGGTCCCCCCTGTGAATGGGGGCAGAACGAAGCCCCCCGAGATGCCACCAACCCTCCCGACCCGCCTGGCTGGAAACCAGGAGCCCAGGTGCCACCTGGATCTATTCCTGGTTGGTTTCAACCCATGGGCACCCCAACCCCCACCCTCTCCCCTCCCCCCTCCATGGCCTCCTACCCCGGGACGTAGCAATGGGCGGCCGTCAGCACCCAGTTCTGGTGGACCAGCGTCCCTCCACAGATGAACTTGTCGCCTTTGAAGAGGGCGGCCTGCCAGGGCAGGTCACAGGAGGTCCCCTCGATCACCCACAGGACGTTCCTTGAGGCTGTGGGGTCAAAGGGGACACGGGGGCTCTGGGACCCTCTCTCACGTCACCCACCTCATGGACATGGGTTGGTTGGGACCTTCTGGTGGCCCCATCCCCACGTCCTCTGCCTCTGGGCAAGGGGGTGAATCGTGGTGGGGAGAGCAGGAGGTCCATGGGGTGCACAGGGGACACCTGGGAGAGGTGGGGGTCCCATGGGTGGGGTGGGGGGTCACGGGGCTCCTGGAGAAGACATGGGTGACGTGGTGTCATGGGGTGGGCATGAGGCCCTCTGGGGCAGAGGTGGGGCACCGAGGGTCGCGTCGGTGGGTGTGGGTCTCAGCTACGGGTGGGGACCACCCGTGGTGGGTGCGGGGAGGTCCCATGGGTGGTTGGGGGACGCCCATGACGGACAAGGGCCACCAGGGTGGGGCGTGGTGGTCCCACAGGCAGACGTGGTAGCCCTGGGGTCAACACAGGGGTCCTACAGATGGGGGAGGGGGGGTCCCACAGGTGGCCATGGGGCACCCAAGGTGGGTGGGGGTCACGCCGGTGGGTGGGGGTTGCGCCAGTGAGTGGGGGGCATCCCAGGTGGGCACGAAGGTCCTGTGGCAGGGAAGGGGGAATCCAAGGTGGACCTGGGGGTCCCACATGCTGACGTGGGACCCCTGGGGAAGACCCCTGACCCCTTGGGGTGGACATGGGGGGTCCCAGGGGTGGACATGGGGGGTCCCTGTGGTGGATGTGGGTCATCCAAGGTGGCCCTGGGGGTCCCACAGGTGGCCATGGGACCTCCGAGGTGGACACGGGACCCTCTAGAGCAGAACGTGGGGGTCCCGGGGGTGGATGTGGGGGGTCCCGGGGGTGGCTGTGGGGGGTCCCGGGGTGGGCACG
>JAVJGI010000038.1:3492271-3511952 GCA_035590275.1 Ibycter americanus
CCCCAGAGGCAAACCCCCCCCCCGGTGCAACACCCCAAACCCCCCCGGAGCGCTGGCAAAGGGCTGCGGGAGCAGCAGCGGTGACCTGCTGCCCGGTCCCCATCCCTCCGCTCCATCCCTCCATCCCGGCCATCCCCGCAGGCGCAGCCCCAGCCAGCACTCCCTCCCTTTTATATCCCACTTGGAGCCTTGACACTGAAATTTTTTTTAGTTTTTTTTTTTTTCCGTGGGTGGCTCGCAGACTGTAATTAAGAGCCCTTCTTCCCCGCCTGCCCCAGCTCCCATCTCCAGCAGCTGCTGTTTAAGCCAAGGAAACCCCCTTTCGTCCTCTCTCTCCTTTATAAATTTTTTTTTTTCTCCCCCCTCCCTTCTGAACATAAAGGGATGACAGTGCTCCAAGCCAGGGTCTTTTGCATTTCTGAGTTGGTTCTGTTAATTGGAAGGAGGGTTAAGAATCTGCAAGGTCGTTTCAATCTACATCTGACCTTCAGAGTAATCCTCTATGCCAACACCAGAGCATGTCATTAAAATGAGGCCCTCTACCATATCCCGGCATCCCTTTATTCTCTCCTTGTGCACATTAATTGCTCATAAGTTGATTTGATCTCCCTATTCTGCAAGAAGTAAATTGCCCTCTTATTTCGCCATTTTCATCCTGTTTTCTTAATTAGGCCCTTAAAAATCTCTAGGGCCTCAGCCGGGCCGCAGGCCTCATCCTGGGAATAAATTTTGATCTCAGCCTGATAAAGAGTGAGCAAACCCGGAGACTGAACAATGTCATTCTCCCCCCTCCCTCCCTCCGCGCTATTCTCTTGACATGAAAAGGCTATCAGTTTTTCCTCTGTGTTAATATAGGAAATAATTCACACTTCAGGCGTTGTTCTCTATTTAGTGTTCACACTCCCCAGATAAATGAAATCAGGGAATTTTTTATTTTTTTTTTTTTTAAAGTGTCTGAAACTACTTATTCTTTCTCTCCCCCCAGCCTCCTCGCACTCTTTTTTCCCCCTCCTCCTTTTAATAAAGTTTCCAAGATTAGCCCCTGTGATTTTCCATCCTGGGAAGTCTATTTTAAGGTGGATTTTCTTTTTTTCTTTTTTTTTTTTTTTTTAATTTAAACTTGTGCATGTGTTTAGCACCATCCCAGAGGGCAGCGAGGGGCAGCGGGAGCCTGGCACATCGCAGAGATGCACAGACCGGCTCTGCTGGGGTGGCATGGGATGAGTTGTGCCAGGCACGGGCTCAGCCCCCTGCCCAGCCCAGAAAGAATTTAAAAGCACATTTTTCCCCCCCCCTTACTCACCCTGGGCAGGAAGGTCCCCATCCTGCAGCAGGTTTGCAAACAGGAGGTGGGGAATACCCTGCACCAAAACCTGCCTGTACCAGGGGCTCCCAGATTGGTTTTGGAGCACCCAGGGGTGATGCTAAGGCAGCTCCAGCAGTGAGGAGGGGGCAAGGAGCCCCCACACCTCCTGCAGGGACCACCCACCGTTTAGGAAACGCTCCCGAGATGGTCCCACCATCACTCTCACCCACCAACCAGGTCGGCCACCACAAACCTACCCTGCTCCTGGCACCGTGCTCAGCTCCAGGGACACAGCTCCTCCCAGCTCTGCTCTCCAGGGCCTTGTGACTATTATTAATTAAGGGCCCAAGCCTGGTTCCAATTAAGCAATCAGCAGATGGGTCAGCACCTCACAAGTCCCAGCTGTGCTCAGCACCGGGAGCTGCGGACCTCCCCCAAGCACCCAGCTGCAGGGCTGGCACCCCTCCGGAGGGACCCTGAAAAAGCCAAACCACCCTGGGACCAGCTGAATGAGAGGAACAGTGGTGCTTCCCCCCTCTAACCAAGCCAGGCTTTCCTGCAAAAAGAAAAAAAAAAAACAAACTCAGCCCCTAAGCAGCCCCCCAAATCCAGGGCAGCTCCCCCACAAAACAGGGATGCTGCTGCAGCCCTACCTCCGGGCACAGCCATGGCATCGCTGGGAGAAAGCATCTCGGGTGCTTTGAGCATCATGACCCTCCCTCTTCCAGGATGAGAAGAAACAGCCCACACTGCAACACTCTGGGATGTTGTAAATAAATATATTTTAATGATTCTTCTTCCATTCCAGTTCATTCTTTTATACATTTATTTATAAAACAGTAGTAAAATTTTTTAATCAGAGCACAGTGCATTAAAAAAAGAAAAGAAAAATAAAACAAACAAAACCCCCAAAAGATTAAAAAAAAATAATAATAATCCACAACTGTTTACTCACAGCCGGGGGGAGACACCACATCTCATGCTGAGCAGCGGATGGTCCTCTGCTTGCCGGTGCCCGGAGCAGGGTGCAGAGCCGGTGTGCCCCCCCGCCAGCCCCACAGGTGATGTGTACCACCAGTGAGGACCCAGCAGAACCACCCTATAGCCCCGATAATCCCAAGCGACGAGGGATTTTCTATGCCCACCCTGAAGCACTTGCGCAGACCCTCTGGAGTCCACAGATCCACAGACCACCTATAGGTACTCGGCACAGCGTATGGGGTGCTGCCCTCCTGCCAGGGGGGATGATTCTCTTTACAGCCACCAAGGGCAGTGCACGAAGGATGCCAAGGCCTCCCGTGAATACGCAGGGTGAAACAGCCCCAAACCCACCAGCACACAGCCCGGTGCCCCTCACCCGGCACGCCGATGTCCCCTCTGCTCCCTTCCCTGCATCCCTGCAGGGCAGCGGCCAGACCCTGCCCTGTCCCAGCGCTCCAGGACACCTCTGACACATCCTCCCTCCTCCTTTCCCCCATCTCCTCCCCACCTTCTGCACTTTCCCACACCCTCACGTCCAACAGGCACCTTTCCAGGGGGGCACCGGGGCTGTCCCCCACCTTGCAATCTCAAATCCAGCCATGACAGAGCAAGCTTGTCCCTCCTTGGCTGGCCTTTCCCCTCTACGGTCCCAACCCCGTGACATCCCCCATCCTTGGTCCAGGATGGGGTGCACCCAGTGACCTCCATCCCTGCACGGGCGCCCAGCCAGCCAGCCACAGCTCGGGGGGGTGATGCTGTGCTCTAGCACCGGACCACAATGGGGTCTCCTCTTCCCAGCCTTCCCTCTTCTCCCTGAAGAAATTTGTGCAGTATTTTCCCTGTGAATAGCATCCCCCTTCCCTGCCCAGCCCCCTCCCCGCCACCAGCCAGGCTGAGAAGGCAGAAGATGATGCAGAGCCCAAAGCAGCTCCCCATCACCCAGCCATCCTGGCTGGGGAACAAGCTGGTGACACTGGGAAGAGAAATAAACCCCGCGAGCCAAAGGCAGAGAGCAGCTGCTCAGGTTTGGCAATCGGTACAAACCATTCCCTGGTCCCCAGGCAGAGCCTGGACCTCCATGCCCAGATGTGGGGCAGGACATCTGCTTTCAACAAGCATCCCCCCAAAAAAACTGTTAAAACCCTTCATCATTCCACCCGAAGAGCCAGGGCTTGGTCTTAGGGGGGCAGAGGCACCTCTGCGGGGGTGTCTCGAGGGAGGCTGAAGGCTGCCCAGCACCACACAGCCCCTTGTCCAGAGGCCAGAGAGGCTATGGGGTGGTGGGTGCTGCCAAACCCCAAGGCGGGGGCCCCCCACAAGGTGGGGGTCACAGCAAGGGGTTGACTGAGCATCGAACACCCCATCCCAGCTGTTCTTGAAGCCTTCAACATCAACCTGAATTCATAGCCTCAAACCCAGCTCACTCGGACAACACCCCCCGCCCTTGCCCTGTGCCCCGTGAATTAACGTGCTCCAATTAACACCTCCCCCAGCCCTGCAACCCGGCGAGGCAGCGGGTGCTCCCAGCAAGGAGGAACCATGAAGGATGCGGCACCGTGAAGCATCTGCAGAGCTCAGAGGCCACCGCCGGGGAACACTCGTTGGGGACGTGGGCTCCCGCAGCGAGATGGAAAGGAGGCAAAAAGCCAGACAAAAAGCTCTGAGCATCGTCCCTCTCCTCTCCTCCCAGGGCCTCGAAGGCTCCTGCCCGCTCTGGCTCTGAGCCAGCGCCCTGGGGAAGGGGTTTGGTCCGGGAGGGTTTTGCTGAAAGGCAAAGCAGCCGAGCTCACACTCCCAGGCTGGGGAATCTGCAAGTCAGGCCAACGCCACGGCAAGCCAAGAAGGTCCGTTCCAGCTCCTGGCAAAAAAAAAAGCTTGCGAAAGACACGGCGGTACCCGGCGAGCCTTGATCCGAGACCCCCGTTGCATAGAGAAAAGGTACTCCTACGTAGATTCAAGTGCGTGGCAGGATGGGCTCCTCCTGCGAGAGTGCCCTGTAACTTCACTAACCAAACTCGAAGGTCCAGTCCTCGCTCCCAGCGCCAGAGCAGCTCCTCGTCACAGCATGTCTGCATCCTCCATGCTGAAGCTGCTCCGGCGACTGCTGGCCTTGGAAGCCTCCGGGGACATGGCTGAGAACAAGGGGTCGGAGGCCAGGGGCAGCATGGTGTCCTGCATCAGCATCAAGTCCAGCTCCTTCTTGGATAGGGATGGGAAGGAAGCACTGTGGCCGGGCTCCAGGCTGTCCGGGAAGCCCCGGGAGCCATCGTCGAAACTCAGGCTGTGGGTAAAGTCCAGTTGGTGGTAGGGAGACTGGGGTGGTGGAGGCAGCGCTGGCTGTGGCTGCGATTCGGGGTCCAGGGGTGGCAGCAGTGGCTCCAGCGTCCCCTCATCCCCGCTGGCTTCTTGCTTGACCACCTGCTGAGCCAGCTCGGCCACGTTGACGCCCGAGGGCGAGGATGTGGGCAGCCCGTGGACGCGCGCCTGCATCTCCAGCTCCTGCCAAGAGAGCACGGGAGGTCTTTGGTGGGGACGCTGCGCACGGGGACACGGCACAGGGGCATTCATGGAGGTGGCAGGGACATAGGGACCGGCAAGCTCACAGGGAAGGAGCCCACGGAAGAGGTGAGGGATGCAAAATGGTGAGCCATGCAAAGTTCAACAACACTCGCTGCGGTGACCTGAGCCTCAGACGTCTGGTTTGTCTGAAGACTTTGCTCCTGGTGACTTGGCAGCCATAGGAGGAGAGCCCCTGCCTGTCCCCTCGGCAGGCACGAGCGAGCTGCTCGTGGGGCTGGAGCAGAGCGGAGGGAGAGGAGAGCACAGGGAAGCTCACCTGGATGCGGAGCAGCAGCTGCTTATTTGTCATCTCCAGACGGCGTGAGTGATTCTCCAGGTCTCGTGACCTCTGCAAGTCCTTCTGCATCCTCTTGATGTAGTCCACAGACGCCTTCAGGATTGTCCCTTTGTTCCAGCGCACGTCCCTGCCGTGCAGGATGGAAAAAGATTGCCACCTGCGTGCCAGCAATGTGTCCCCTCACCCCAGCTCCACCAAAAAGCCCCTCTGCAAGTATCACCTGCCACCAGACCCAGCGCGACCCCAGCCCCGCAGAAACCACCGATACGTACAGGTCGTTGGCCTTGGGGATCAGCATCCCCAACTCTTTGATGCGGTCGTTGATGTTAAACCTTCGCCGTCTCTCAACTGCGGGGTGAGAAGAAAGGGATGGTGGTGAGGAGGCTCCGTGTCCCACAACTCCCACCGGCCACGCTGCTGTTCCCGGCTCGCGGGACTGGGAGCCACCACCATGCTCCAGCCGGACCCTCCGCCATCGGGGAGCTCAGGATGAGAAACCTCCTGGACCAACTCTTTGGCACCTTGCTCCCATCCATCACCCCAGCAGGTCTGATCCTCCCCCAGCGCTAACGAGGAGGACAACAGGGTGCCTCCTGCACTGCAGGCATTTTGCGGAGCTGGGAAAGAGGGAGCCATGGCAGGGGGCTGGGCAGGTATTTCCTGAGGGTGAGGTGGGATGGGAAGGGGGACACAGCTCGGAGAGAGGGAGAATGAGGATGAGCAGTGATGGGGAAAGGGCTGCAGGGGTGGGAGAGGGAAAGCCTTGCCACCCGCGGGCAGCCAGCGCCGAACTCACTCAGGTTGTGATTGTCTTTCTTCTGGCGCTCTTTCGCCAGGGCTCGGCTCTCAGCATCTGCAACGGAGACCCACAACGTCACCCAGAGGGGACAAGGCTGCACCTCATCCCACGAGCATCCCGGGCCGGTGTCAGTGCGCCCCAGCACCCTCAGAGCCACCCTCCCCACCCACGGGGACCGGCCATCCCTGGCCAGTTTTGGCACTTGCCATCATTGCCGGCTCCCCGCCAGCTCTGGGGCTGGGGACGTACCTGTCAGCTCTCTCTTCTGGGTGAGGTCGGCGGGGCAGGAGCTGCTGGTGACACCTACGAGAGAGGCTGTCACCTGGGGGTCCCCGCTATAGACATTCATGTGACTGCTGGACATCGGCAGCTGAAAACCAGAGGGACAGGCAGGTTAGCTCCATCCGGGGCTGAGGGACCGGGGTTCCAGCCCAGCTGCTTGGCCTCCGGGATGTGAGTGCGCAGCCCAAGCAGGTGTAATTGCCTTCCCGGGTCCTTAAACCAGCTATAATCAGAGTCGCAAAGAAAACAGGACTTCAAAGGGCACAGCTGATCCCCTCCCACGGCCAACATCTAAAATAGGGCAGATGAATCACATCTGAGAAGGGCTCGGCAGGATGAATCCCACTGGGAAGCACAAGCTGTCATACGGATCCAACCTGGGAGATGGTGCTGCTCCAAGGAAGCTTCTGGCTGGGAAATCTCTCCTGGCACTAACGTCCCCCCATGCTGCAGCAGACACTTGGTCCCTCCCCGCACCCCTCTCCCATCTCTCTGGCTTTTTATAAGGGCTCCCAACTGTCGTTAAGGAGGAGAAGAAGCTGAACTGGCTCTCGCAGTTGCAAAAGGGAGATCTCGCTGCCTCCCGGGGACGAAGCTGGGCTGGGCTGGCACCCGGGCATCGCTGCAGGGACGTGGCAGGACAGGTCCCCTCTGTGCCACCTCCATCCCCACAACCACAGGGCTGCGGGACCCCCAGGCCACCCTCCCTCCCGGGGTCTGATCTCTTTCTAACACTCATCAGAGACTCACTGTGTTGGGCATGTGGACTTCGGGGTTCATATAGCCTAAAACATCATCCAGGCGCATGATGTCATCGATGACCTCATCAAACTGAAAGGGAAAAGCACAAGGTGCCAATGGGCTTCGTTGCCCCTTCCAGCACGGCTGCCTCCGCCAGCAGCACGGTGGCATCCCCTCACCTCCCGCTCGGGGTTGGAGCTGATGTTGAGCATGGCCATGGGGCTGTTGGGCGCACTGTTGCCCGCCGAGGAGGACATGACGTGGCTGGGTCGGACACCGGGGGACGCGGCGGGGGGTGGCTTGGGCGAGTGGCTGACGGGGCTGACGTGGGCAGCGAACTTGTTCCCGTAGGTTTCAGAGAGATAAGCCTGAACCTTCTTATCCCGTGACTTCTGCAGGTGGTACGTGGTGGGGTTTTCCAGGTAGGACTGGACCTGCAAGGAGACAAACCCTCAGGGACCCCCACAGGGTCTCCCCTCAGCCCTGGGGTCGGGGGGGCACCCCCAGCGCTGTACCTTGAGGACCTCTCCAGGCACGGGCGGTGGGGACTGGTAGTGGACGGGGGTGTTGATGGCCGGGGTGGAGGCTACCGGCATCCGCTGCTGCTGCATGTAGTTCATCATCATCTGCTGCTGCACACGCTCCCTCTCGGCCTCCTGCTGCGCTTGCTGCTTCATCAGCTCCATCCGCAAACCGATGCGGGACGCCATGGTGCACCGGGGGGGTGGGACACAGGGGCCCACCGGCCACGGAGGTGACCCTGAGAGGAAAACACAGCACATCAGCCTATTTTGTAGCAGGGAAACTGAGGCACGAGGAGGGAGCAAACCTCCCGGAGCACCGGTGACTAATCTGGGTCTGTCCCCCTGCCGCTGCTCCCCACCACGCCACCGCTCTCCCTGGGGACAGCCGGGACACCCCAGGGGGGGACGGGGAGCAGCCAGCACCCCGTGTGTGTGGACTCACGTACCGCCGGGTTCAGCTGGAGCGTGCTTTGAGCCACCGATTTCTGAAAGCAAAGCAAGAAGGGATGGGGGAAAAAAAAGGAGCCCGGGAGGAGAGCGAAAGGGAAAGAGAAAGCAAGGGAAGAGCAGGAAGAAAAGGCTGGTGGGTGCCAGGAGCCGGAGGCAGGGTTTAACCCTCAGCACGGCCACCCCGAAACCCCAGCTCCGGAGCGGGGCGAACAACGCGGCTTCTGTGCGGGGCCGGCACGCGAGCGCGGAGGCGGCGGGGGGAGGCGTGCGAGGCCCCCGCACACACAGACCGGCCCTTGTTCCCCCGTACAAAGGGGACGGCAGCCCGCGGAGGGGGGAAGGGGACGGTGGCGTGGGGGGAGCTGCCCTACCCGGGCTCCCCAGGGCACGACGATGGCTTTCCACCGGGTTCCCATGCGGGGATGGGATGGGGATGCGGGAGATGATGGGGTCTGGACCACAGCATCCGCAGGGTGGGAGGGAAAGTGGAGCACAGGACCCAAAGCAAACGCTGCCAGGGGAACAGGCAGGAGCCAAACACCCAGAGTTTGCTTTGCAGCAGCGTCACTGGACAAATCTGGAGGGTTTTGCTATTTAAATACAATGTATAATTGCAGACAAAGGGGCCGCGGTGGATACACCACACCGGGGTTTCGGTGAGGCATCTGAAACACGGTGCCACGCGATATCCTAAGGGGGAAATTAAATCAAGCCAGCATGGACAGCAATACGATTACATGGATCAAGAGCCCGCTATTGAACGGCAAGAGGAAGGTAATTAATTAGACATGGTGGCCCGTCTGAAGGGGGATGGGAGACGAGGAGCCTGGGACAGTTATCAATCGGAGCTTCGTTAAGACGGCTGTCACGAATGGCCTTAGAGGAGCGCACAGGGGGATGTTTGAGACGAGCAAGAGCAGAGCCCTGGAAAAGGACACAGCGACGCTGGGGACAGCCCGCAGCGGGTAAAACAAGACTGAAGGGGGTAAAACCACAGCTGATGCACACAGGGAATGTAATAACCCCAAACATTAAGGGCAGGGCAAGAGGAAAAGCCTCCAAGAGCTGCGAGGAGCTGGGATGAGCCATCATCGCGCGGAGGGACTGGCCGTGCTTTGCAAACCCAGCTCAGCACAGCCAGGGCAGGGATGGGGAGAGGCGTGGGGGCCATGCAAAGCTGCCATTTTTGGGGGGCTTCCAGCACTGGTGGAGAGCAGGAAGGAGATTTCAAGCTGTGCATGGGAAACTTTGCAGTCAGACCCCACGTTCACAAGCAAGCAGCTACCCACGGTGAGCGGCAGCAGAGCTGAGCACACCCCGTGGGCGGCTGCACGGGCACCCTGGCTGGATGGGTGCGAGGAGGCGGGGAACAGGATGGGGAGGAGGAGGAAGATGGAGAAGCTGGCCACCTCTGGTTCTGGGGAAACCTGGTGTCAGGGGTGAGGACGGAGCTGCCCCGCTGCAGAGCTGGGGGGGTCCAGGCTTTTCTCAGGAAGGGCAGCCGGTACGGGGAGGGCAGGAGGGTGTCAAGTGAAGCGTGCTGAGGCACAGCCACGCACGGCACAGCACCCGCTCACCCCCTTCAGCACCAGTCCCACCGCCCTGCCTGGCTGCAGGACCCCCCCAGCGCTGCCCTCTCCGCCGGGAAGCTCCCAAAAAGAGGAGCTGCCGAGGGTGAGGATGGGGAAGGGTGGCCAAAGCTGGGCCCAGTAAGGAGAGGGGGAAAATTAGGTCAGGTTTAAAATAACCTGCTTGGTTCTGCTTGGCTTCCCTCCTGCCCCCTGAAACACTGAGCAGCTTCTGCTTTCGCTCTGAGTCAGCCCCGGCGGGAGGGTGGCAGCCGGCAGTGGGAAAGGATGGGGACCCTGCCGACGTGACGGTACAGGCACCCCACCCCGGGGGACACGTCCTGCCATCCCCTGGTCCTGGGTGGACAGAAATAAAGCACACAGGATGGCAGTTCCATCCAGGATGCCTGTGATTCCTGGGAAGGCATCCCAGAAAAAGCACGCCCAGTGGTTATCCCGCTGAGCCGGAGCCGTTGCCATGCCAGAGGTAGCCCCAGCCTGGTCCCCACCTGGAGGAGACCCCGGCGAGGGTCCATCCCGGTGGATGGGCAGCTGCTTGCCTGGCTCCGAGCGGGCAGCGCGGCAGGCCAGGGCATGCCTGGGCATTGGGTTTCCCAGCGGGTGCTGCCAGGGCACCTGCTGAGGCAACGTCCCCATCAGTCATGGGGAGGGAAGAGCAGGGGAGGTGAGGGAGGAAGGTGGTGGGAGGCTCCGGGTGGGTGATGGAGCAACAGGAAGGGGATGGAAAGGGACAAGAGGGGTGGGAAAGCAGGAGGAAGCAGGGAAAGGGTGGACAGCCTCAGCCCCTCTCCACACCCCGACTCCACCTTTCCTGTCTGGGGGGACACAGGGCGGCTTTTCCATGGCCCAGGTGGGCTCTCGACCCCCTGCCCGGAGCACAGGGTGCGCTGCCCATCACTGCCCACCAGCAGGAGAAGCCATGGAACTGGGCTGATCCTGACCCCAGCTCCACGGGGAAGCCCAAAGCACCAGCCCTGGGTCAACCCAGGTATGCAGGGAAAAGGGACAGATTTCCCAAAAGAAACTCAACCTGTGCTCTGAAAACGCCGTGACCCTCCCCCTGCCTTCTTGGGGTGCAGGAAAAAACTAAGCCCATTTCATTGCAGGGTTGCACCCTAAAGCCAGAGCAGCTTTTTGAGGGAAAACCTCCCTGGATGCTGGAGAGTGGTGGGCTCCATCAGCGCCTGGGGGCTCCCAGGCATCAGCTGTGCTCCACCACCGCACACCAGACCCACCACTGGGACAACGTGCAGGGCTGGAGCCAGGGAATTAATCTCCCTTCAAAATATCTCTGCTGCTATTTAGCAACACGGTTATTTCTGGACCTTTCTTGCTTTTCCTCTGGGGGTGTTATTTCATCAAGAGCCCAACACGCTGCCCCGGTGCCAGGGCAGCGCTCAGGGGTAGCTCCGGCCAGAGGA
The DNA here is from genome assembly GCA_035590275.1 of Ibycter americanus. Lineage (NCBI taxonomy): Eukaryota > Metazoa > Chordata > Aves > Falconiformes > Falconidae > Ibycter > Ibycter americanus. The sequence goes on from JAVJGI010000038.1 coordinate 3,503,222, forward strand.
TCCCCAGTGGCACCCAGAGCTGCCCTGACCCTCGCTCATCCCTGCAGGACTTTGCACAGCCCCGAGTTGTCCCCTGTCACCCCAACCCAGGCTGTGACAGCCACCGGGACTTTTTTTGGAGTAGCACTGGATGCTTCTCTGCTACGCACAGGGCTGGGCTGCCAATGGACCCACTGCGGAGAGCCGGTGTGGGGCACCCAGCACCACCCCAAAGGGACCAAACACCCAGAGCAGCACCCCACCGCCTCCTGCCTGAGTGCATCGCGGCGCCCAGGTGTGGGTTAGAAATAAAAGCTGATTTAGCTTTTTCCAGATTTAGCCCCTGCAAAATACACGGGGATTGCATCACCCTCCCTGGGCAGCCCCCCGGGAAGGGACACCCGCGCTGCCTGTCCTGCCTGCAACACACCGGCACATCCCATCCCCACGAACGCAACACGTCTCCTGCCCACCCCCTGGAAAGCTGGAAGGGAAGAGGGGAGGGATGAGCCCTGGGGACACAGCTGAGAACCCCCAAACTCACGGCACCCAGGAGCCGCCTGCCCAGCCCCACTCCCTCGCGTGTGTTTATTTCCCGGTCGATCGTGGCCATTTATGAGCGGAAAAATCAATCGGCAGCTTCAGCCGGGAGTGGGGACCCCCGGGGAAGGAGGGGAGCTGGGGCGGGGGCCATGCCGCCCACCCACCCGCCGCTCTGGGCTGCTTCATTGATAACCAAGAGGGCAGCAAAAACCAAAGAGAAAAGAAAGAAGTGAGAACAGCCCCGCTTCTTGATACCGGCAGCGAGCGCCCACTGAGCCTTCCTTCCTCGTTTTTTGTTTTCATATGCTGGGGCGGCGGGGGGGACACGATGGGGATGCGGGGGCCCAGCACACCCCAGCCTGGGCAGGGGGAAGCACCCACCACCATTTCAGGCAGGCAGTGGGTGGCTGGGTGCCGGCAGGCGGGAGCACGGCGGGTGTTTGCTCCGCACCGAGATCTGCTCCGACAGCACCCAGCTGCCACCCAGCTAGGCACCCGCAAAGCCACCCCATGGGTGTCCCCAGCACAGGGACAGGCTCCGCTGCCACCCTGCTGTGTGGGGAAGGGGGACAACAGGGCAGGGGTTACCTGCGCACAGGATGGCAGGGCTAGGGGGGCTCCAGGTGCCAGGGCCAGTGAGTTGCAGCTCCTCCGTGCTCCTTGCCGGGGCCAGCCCGGCTCCTACGTCGGCCCCGTGTTTCCTCATTTTCAGGACCCTGCTTTTAATGTGGCAGCAGCCACACAGGGTGTGCTGGGGGGGGGGAAGTTGCAAAAAACCTCCAAACCTGTTTGTTTTTCTCACTGCAACACAGGAGTTAGCAACTGAGCTGAGAAAAAGCATGGCAAAAATAGATGCAGCCAACACCGCTGGGCTCTCCAGGATGCCAGAGCCCAGGCTGGGTCTGCCCCATCGCGTCCCCTCCTGCAGTGGCATCCCTGCCTGCAAACACACAGAGGGGAAAAAGCCATCGCTTGTGACTCCAGGGGACCTGGCACGCAGGGACCCCTCAGCCTCCGTGTGCCCGGAGCTGATGCAGACTAAGCACCAGCATCACACAGCCAGATCTGGCCCCGCACGCTGCTGGGCAGCACATGTGGTCCCTCCAGCACCCACAGCTGGTTCCCACCAGGATAGTGATGCACCAGCCAGGATAGCAACGGCAAAGCCAAGGGATGACAAGAATGCTTGTGTGACACCCCACGTAGCTGGCACGATGCTGGGGACACCCCCCACGGCCCTGTTGTGCAAAGCCGCTTTGCACCGCATCCCCTTTGCACCACATCCCCTTTGCACCCACGCTGGGGGTGTCACCGTCCCATGAGGGCATCACGGCACCTTCCCGCACACCCTGAGCAGACCAAGCTCCCCTGCTCCCCACCCCAGGGAAGCTTTCCCCCGCCAGGCCAGCAAGCCACCACCATGCCACCATGCCAACAACATGGCCAGCAACCGTCTACTCCCGTGCAGCTGGGACCGACCCCACAGCTTCTCCTTTGGGGAACTCGCCCTGACTTGGCAAGGCCACTACAGGAATGACTTATGCCGTGCCAGCACAGCCATGGTGTCAGAGGTCGGGTGATGCTGGCACCCAGCGGGAAGGAGGCCGGGGTCCTTTCATCTCCATCAGCACGTGGAGGAGCGCAGCGCTGTGGTTGGCAGCCCCAGAAAGGGGCAGTGGCACAGGGTCCAACCCAAGGGGGATTCCTCACCACAAAGGTGGCCAAACCCTGGTAGCGGGGCAACCCCCATCCTTGGAAACCCCAATCCAACACCAACGTTGGCCATGCTTGAGGTTGGACCAGAGGCTCCAGAGGTCCCATCCAGCCTACGTCTCTCTGAGATGAGGATGGGGTGGTGGGATAAAGGGGGGGGGATGGCCCCGTTTGCAACCCCAGAGAGCAACAGTGCCCTCCCCATCACCCACCCAGCCAGAGACGGGCCGGGCAAGAGATGGGTCAGGCAGGTGGGTGGCCAGAGCCACCCCAGACCCATCCAGAGGCACCTTCCCCGTGCGGCAAGCACGCAGCCCTGAAAGGGAGAAGGAGAAGGCGGAGGGACTTGGCAAATAAAAGCCAAGGTCAGTTGACAATGCCAGCGAGAGACTGAGTCACTGGGACTGTTTTTAGCCCCGGCATCTCAGAAACGTGGACTGCGACATTGTTAACATGCGTTTGGGTCAGAGGCCAAATGTTTTCCCTTCCATGCGTTAAATACCGCTCCTGGAAGTGGCCCAGGTATCCAGCACAGTAAAAACATTAACGCAGGTCTTGTAAGGCAGCAGGACCCTGGCTAAAGTGGTCCCCAAACTGCCCAGTTAGGCTTGACCCATCGGGGAGGTGTCAGGGACCCAGTGGAGGGAAAAGCATCAGTCCCTGGGTACCAAGAGCCAGGGCTGAGCGTCCCTTGTCACAGCATCACTCCCAGGGCAGAATAAATGGGGTCCATAAAAAGCCCCCTGGTTCTGGTGGTGCCACGGTATACCCACGGGAGCCCACCTGCGAGTGGCAGCCGTTACGGGGTTAATAATACACAGCCATGCTCTGACACCTCTCCTTCACCCCAAAAAGCCTCTCCTTCACCCCAAAAAGTCCCTCTGCCCAGCGTGGCACACCCGGGGGACACCATGCACCCCATCCCCCTGGTTGAGCATGGCAGGTGGAGGCTGGTACCCACCAGCCAGGTCCCCAGGGGGACCCCTGGGACCCCACCACAGTGGGGCCAGATCCTGCCTCCGTGGTCGCTCCAACCCGGAGCAACAGCCCTCTTCCCGCAGAGCGGCTGGCACGGCGCAGGAGCCCTGATTGAAACATCACTGTCCGACTGACCGCCCGGGGAATTCACAGCCCGCCAGCGCAAACAGCCTGAGACAACAAGATCCTGCCCTCCCCTCCCGCCCGACAGCGGCAATTAAAAATAAAAGTGTTAACAGGCAGAAGGACGAGGCAGCGGCAACGCAGGGGCTGGGGACCCGCTGCAGCCCAGCACCACCCGGGGCTGAGTGATTAATCAGCCCCGTATCGTGTCCGCCTTCCAGCGGGGAGGCGAGGAGAGGAGCAGGGTGACCTTGGAGGGGCCTCGGCCACGCCGGCGGGGAAGGACGCGCCGCCACGTCGTGTCCTGCTCACTTCGGCAAAGAGCAGGAGAGAGCCGGGAGCAGGGCTCTGCATGTAACCCGCGGCCAAAGAGCAAACCCCATCCTGCTCCAGTGCCGCCTGACTCCAAGCAACTTGGGTGTTGGTTGTTTGGTTTGGGGTTTGGTGTTTTTTTTAAATAACTGCATAAATAAGCAATAAGGGGAACTGGTAGGACAGCACCATCCTTGGCCTCCAGCTTGCATACAGCAGGGCAGATGTAACACAGCACGGCGCTGGGATTTAGAGGCACGACATACCCCAAAACCCTAGAAATCACCCCAGAAAAGTAGGGACGCTCAGCAAAACCAGCCCTTGAGCTCCAGCCGCCCCAAGGTCACGGTGCCACTTGCCATGAGCAGAAGGCACAAGGTGACAGTGGCCACCCCGTGCTCCCTCCTCCCCGTGCCAGAGGCACTCCCAGCGCCTCCCCATCCCTCCTCCCTCCCACCACGGCCCCATGCTGCTGGAAGGAGGTAATATTTATAAATACACCACGTCCAGCCCCCAGCACCCAGCCAGGAGGCTTCTAAGGCGGCCGATTTCATGTAACTGTACCGCAGGCGGCAGCCCCAACGCCGCAGCCGCCCCATCCATGGGAGCCACAGCTGTTCTCCGGCCCCAAGAATAAACAAGTTGGGGACAGCCTGTGACTTGTCCTCCCAAACAGCCCCCGGGCTCAGCCCGCTGCCATCCCAGCCCCGGCAGCACCTCTCACGCCTGGGGGAGCACCCAGCCATCGCCGCTTACCCGCCGAGGAGAGGTTTCTCCTCTCCCTTTCTTTCCCCCCCGGTTCAGCCCGGTGCTTTCCTCCGGTTTTTTCTCCGTGAAGGTCAAACTCAGCTCTCGGGACCCCCCGCTGCCAATCCAGCCCCTGCCCTGGCACCGTGCCGCTGCAACCGGGTCGGGTCCTCGCGATGGGTGCTGCCACCTCCCTGGCACGAGTTACACCGGTTCCACCACGACGGAGCCCAGAGGTTTTTCCCACCAGGCTGGGCTTTCTCCAGGCGAGACCTTCACCTGCCCCGAGCCGGGAGCGGTCCCCCAGGAGCAGCCGGGGGGGCCAGGGCTGAGCATGGCACCCATCCCGCTGCAGATAAGACGGGAGCTGCAGCCAGCGCCGAGCCCGCTGGCACCCAACCTCTGCTCCTCCCGCGGGTTTGCAAGCTGGGAGCAGGGAAATGCTCCCTGCACGTCAGCTGGCTGCAGCCCCATTCCGCCCGCCCGACCCGGCTGCAGCCCCCTCCTCCTAAAAATCCCCCACCTCATGCGATTCTCCCAAAATCTCAAGGGAACAGCCTGGGCGAAAGCCAGAGCTGCTGTCATCGTTTGTCCCCCAGGCTCCAAAAACTCCCCATCCCATCCCAAAGCTCACTGCCAGCCATTGCCACCAAGGTGTCCCTGTGCTGCGGACCCCCCGTAGCCCCTCTGCTTGCTCCCAGTGTGGCAGGGGGGGGTCTGAAGGTGCCCAGGTTGGGTGCCCCTCGTCCCTGCTGATTTTGGCACCCAGGCACTACCGCAGCAGCTGCACTAACCGTGCTGGAGGTGCAGCCGCACACAGAAAGGAGAATTTAAAACTGAAGGAGACTCACTGCGCCGAGGGGAAGGCACTGAGCCAGGGCAGGGTGATGGGAAACCTTCGGCTTTGCAAGTATTTATACAAGTAAATCACTTTCGTTAATAGTGTATGTATATATATATATATACATAAGACCATGTATGGGAAGGAAAAAGAGGGATGTAACTGGCAGGGAAGGATGCTGCCTGGGTGTTTCAGGTTTATCCGGCAAGAAAATTGGACTGGTTTAATTAAAGGAGGGGATTTAAGCAGACAGCAGGGTGTGGGGAGTTTGTTTGGGGTTGAATGCACTTGTAGGAAGGGTGACAAAACCCCGGGAGCAACTCTTAGAAGAGTCTTTCAGATGGCACAGCCTCCTTGCAAAGACTGTAGGGACCGTGGGGCTGGGATATACCCCTGAAAGGCCTCGAACCCTCCCCAAGCGACCTCGTTCAGGTGAACCCACGCACCACCCGCTGCAAAGCCCCTGGGCCACACCGGGGTGCTTGTCCCCATGCCCCAGCTCCCAGCCCCACAGCATCTACCTCCCCAAAATGCCGCCCGAACCACCCGCCGCGCCCCCAGACACAGAGCATCGCCCATTCCCCAGGGGGCTGCCGAGCTCTGCCTCCATCCAACAGACCTACGGCACAACACGAGCTCCCGGCGGTCAGGATCCGGCCCCACGCCATTCCCCCCGGTGGGATACCCCCCCACCATGGCATGCCAAGCTGCTTCCAGGCAGGCACCGTGCAGCCCTGCTCACCTCTGTCACCCAGGGCTCGGCCCTCGCGGGCTTTTCCTCTGCCTGCAGGGAAATTGTGTGGTTTCTTTTCTCTTTTCCCTTTTTTGCAATTTAATATTTATAGCTTTGCTCCGCTGCCTGTTTCTTCAGCCGAAAGTGAGGGGGAAGATGCTCGGAGAAGGGAAGGCTTCTCCACAGGTGCTGTCAGCATCAGCTGGACAGGACTGGGGCCAGTATCGGTGCCGGGATCGCGCCCGTCATTCCCGTTTTTCTCAGCAATGTGCCTCCTCCATCTCCAGCCAACTCCCTGGAAGGCAAGGAGCAGGAACTGGAGCTCATCCTGGAGCACAGGACTCAGCCTCCTGCATCCCTGGGGCTGACCACATCGTGGGACCCTACATGCATGCAAATCCGCAAGGAAAACCCACCCCGACTGAAACCAAAGTGCCAGGCACCAACCCTGCAATGAATCGGGGGGAACCATCAGGGCTCCTTCTGGATGCATCAGTGGCGGGGGAAAAAAAGAAAAAAAAAAAAAAGATTTTTCTGTATTTCCTGCGTGTTCACAAAGAAATCATCCTTTTCATCTCTCCAAGCGTTACACCGCCAGCACCTTCCCCTGCTTCAGCTGCGAGGGTGACGACAACCGTGCTCGTCCTGGGAATCACCGGCTGTGGGGGGGTGATGTGTCCCGGCCACCTCCACATTGGGACCGCAAAAGAGGCAAAGCCCAAGCTGCTGCCTCTCCTGGGCTCATGGAGGTGATGCCACCGCAGAAAGGCCACCACGGGATGCCCGTGGGGCTGGAGCCAGCATGGCACAGCGCAGTGGCAGACACATGTTGCACCTCCAAGCAGCCTCTGCTCTTTTACGGGTCTATAAAACATCCAGCGCTGGCTCCCAGCAGCTGTGAAAAACCTTGTAAATCTCCCACAGCAAACAGAGGGTCAGGGAAGCTGCCATGAAATGGCCACCACGGGTCAACACCGGCACAGGCTGCAGCCACGGGATGCCACCAGGGTGCTGCCCTGGGGATGTGCCAGCGGCGTGGTGGCACTGCCAGGCTGTGGCACCCACACCAGGGGACACGGCTGTGCTCAGTCAGCCCCGGTAAGTCGCTTCCCCCCCCCAGCCCGGTTCCTCTTCAAGCGGGGAGCAGGATAACCCCACGCAGGGCAGATATGAAATGGCTCCTTTTCGGTTGAGGGTGGCTCGAGGTCCCCCCCCCCAAAAAAAAACCCAGACCACAAACTCCAGCTGTCCCCAGGACGGAGCCCAGAGGTGATGGGGATGGGCACTGGGAGAGCTCCATCACCCCCCACCATCCATCCGCATCCCCTAGAAAGGAGGGAGAAACACCAATCCAGGGCTGGAACCCCCCCGTGCCATCGCTACATCAAGACCCCAGCACCTACCCACAGCACCCCACAACACGGCGAGAGCCACGGGGAGCCAGAAGGGAATTTCTACCACCAGGACATGTGCTTTTGAGGGGGGGAAACCCCCCGCATGGCCTCCCGAGCCCCATTTCCCTGCAGCGGCTGTTTCTTTCCCAGCAGGGCTGTGCCGCTTGGGCTCCATGGCCACCCCACCCTCAGCCCTGGAAATGTCCCCCCTGCTCCGATGATTCATCACTTTGTCGCTGCACACGCCGGGCTCTTCCCTTTCCCTATAGCACCGCCGAAAACCAGCAAACAGGGAAACCTGGTCCCAGCAAAGGCGGTGGCAGGGCAGAGGAGGAAGGGGGACGACCAGGAACACACGTGCCGTAAACTCAGCGCCGTGGAGCATGGAAAAAGAAATAAAGACCTGGCTGGAATCATAACCTCCATCCCAAACACTCGGATGCTGGAGTCGCCCCATGGCAGCCAGCCCCACCCCGGAGTGGTTTCCTACTGATAAGGGCGGGAGGTAAAGCCAGCATCCCTCGGGAGGCAAAGCCAGCATCCCTGGGAAAACAAACCCAGCATCCCTGGGAAAACACGCCGGCACCCCTCCGCACGCCGCAGGGTCAGCACGTGCAGCGGGCAGCCGCCCACCGCACCCATCGGCACCCACCCCGAGAGCCTAAATCTGGAAGTTTCTCAACTCCAGCAGCCCAATTCCCAAAAGCCCACCGATCCCAGCATGGTTTTCCCCACTGGATCCCCCAGCAGCAGGTAAGCGCAGGCTCAGGCGCCACCAGCCTCGCTCCCTCCTCCGGCCGGCGGAGCAGCCGTGCATGAAGCCAAGCAAACATGGCAGGGGAAACTAAAGGGGAGGGGGGGAAATGAAAAACAAAAAATCCCCCAAACTCCACACCTTCGCTCGCCGCTCCACTCTGCTGTTATATATAACAAATCACAAAATTCCACCCCCCCTCCGTGCCCCAAGGGCCGGGAATGCGCAGAAGCGCTGCGATTCCTGGGAACGGGTCCTGCTTGTCCCCGGACTTGCACGGGTTTATTTATTTATCTTAAAAGAGCACACTAACCACCATATTTTCTCTCTTTTTTTTTCTTTTTTTTGTTTTTTTGTTTTTGTTTTAAGGAAATTTCCCCATCATCTGACTCACTGAAGCTTTAGAGGACATGGGCATGAGGGCTGTCGTAATCCTTCCTGCTTTGCAATTAATTCATGAATATAATTAAGCAGCGGCTGTAGGTGAAGCGCAGCCCCCTCCTACACCCCCCCCTCAAACTCCTGCTGCCCCAGAGGAGCAAGTTGCAAGCTGGGGGGGGGGCTCCTCTTGGTGATCCCCTCAAAGCTGGGGGACATGGGGTACCCCCCCCCGC
>JAVJGI010000038.1:3512888-3543978 GCA_035590275.1 Ibycter americanus
CCTTGCACCACAGTCATGCAGTTCCTTGCACCGGGATCACACAGCTCCTTGCACCACAGTCATGCAGTTCCTTGCACCGGGATCACACAGCTCCTTGCACCACAGTCATGCAGTTCCTTGCACTGGGATCACGCAGCCCCTCGCACCAGTATCATGCAGTTCCTTGCACTGGAGTCACGCAGCCCCTGGCACCGGGATCATGCAGTCCCTTGCACCGGGATCATGCAGCCCCTTGCACCGGGATCACACAGCTCCTTGCACCAGGGTTGTGTAGCCCTTTGCACTGCGGTCGCATAGCCTCTTGCACTGGGATCATGCAGTTTCTTGCACCAGGATCGCAGCTCCTTGCACCAGGTTCACAGCTCCTTGCACTGGGATCATGCAGCTCCTTGCACTGGGGTCATGCAGCTCCTTGCACCAGGATCATGCGACTTCTTGCACTGGGCTCATGCAGCCCCTTGCACCAGGATCACATAGCTGCTTGCAGCAGGGTTTTACCGCTCCTTGCACTGGGGTCACACAGCCCCTTGCACTGGGGTCACACAGCCCCTTGTGCCAGGATCGTGCAGCTCCTTGCACCAGGGTTTTACCACTCCTTGCACTGGGATCATACAACCCCTTGCACCCTGATCACACAGCTCCTTGCACCACAGTCATGCAGCTCCTTACACTGAGGTTGTGCAGCCCCTTGCACCGGGGTTTTACCACTCCTTGCACTGGGATGACACAGCTCCTTGCACCAGGGTCATGCAGCCTCTTGCACTGGGGTTTTACCACTCCTTGCACTGGGATGACACAGCTCCTTGCACCACGGTCATGCAGCTCCTTGCACTGGGATCACGCAGCCCCTCGCACCGGGATCATGCAGCTCCTTGCACTGGGATCACACAGCCCCTTGCACCGGGATCACACAGCCCCTCGCACCGGGGTCACGCAGCCCCTCGCACCAGGATCATGCAGCCCCTGGCACTGGGGTCACGCAGCCCCTCGCACCGGGATACTGGGATCACGCAGCCCCTCGCACCAGGATCATGCAGCCCCTGGCACCGGGGTCACGCAGCCCCTCGCCCTGGTGCCAGGGGCTCGCTGTGGCCGTGGAGGGTCAGCAGTGACCTGGGGACATGCAGGGTGGTGGGCAGCGGTAGCAGCACATGCCTGGGGTGTTTGGTCCCCTGCGGACGGGACCCCCGGGGTCTGGCAGCCGCCGGGGGAAGCTGGCGGAGCTTTTAATGCCAGCTGAACTCTCCGGACGGGGGGCTGCGGCAGGGGGGAGCGGTGGGGACCCTGCCCAGCCGCAGCCAGCGCGCCCCGTTGCATCTCGAGTCCCCAGGGCACAGTGTGACCCTGCCACCGGGCTGCCGGGGTGGCAGCAGGCCGGTGCTTCCCTCTCCGTGCCTGGAAGCTCCACGGGACCCGCCGTGGCAGATTTGGCTGGAAACAGCAGATTTAACGGGCGGTCACATGCCCCAGTGGGGTGACTGTCATCTGACCGGGAGGTGGGTGTCAGGCCACGAGCGATGGGGCCCTTCAGTGCTGCATCTCCCGTGCATCGCCCCGTGCTGCGCCTCGAGGACCAGCCTCTTGGTGCTGGCCCCATCTGTCTGATGCTGCATCTCTTCTTGGGGGGGGGATCTAGACACCCCAAGCTCTGGTCACATCCGCATCCCAGGCACGCCGCCCTCTTCCTTCTCCTCGCCCATCCTTCTGGGCTGCAGCAATGAAGAGATTTATCCCTCGAGATCAAAACCAGGGGGGTTTCTTCAGCTTGAGCGTCCTCGCCTGACACTTTTTAATCCCTCATTTATTTGCAAATACATGTGGGCAATTCCCCCAAACCTAATGAACTGAGAGCTGTTCACACGCAGCTCCTCGTCTCGGCTCATCCTGCTCTGAACTGGTTTCTGAAGCCTCCAGCGACTGCACCAGTTCAGCCCTGGGGTCCCCGAGCTGCGGCTGAGCACATGGTGCAGCCTGAATTTCTCCTGGTCATCCCGGTTTCTCAGCCAGCTCCAGCAGGGATCCGGGTTCCAATCAAAAGGGTGGCCCCGAATTTGTCATTGCTGCAAATTCAAAAGCTCCGCGCTCATCGGAAAGCCCAGGCAGCACCTGGAAACCTTGAGCATGAACTCAGGCTTTGTTGTTTTATTAAGAAGAGCTGTGCCGGATCCTGCTCAGCCGCAGCCCGATGAGACACAAGGCGGTTAGATCTGCAGCCTTTTTATTCACTGCAGGAGATTTGGAGCCTACTCATCACTGTTACATGGGCGCAAGGGAGAATAAGATGTTGCAGGGACAAATTATCCCACGGGCGATGCTCAGCATCCCTAGGCTGACAGGGCAAAGCCAACTTGGTTGTTTGCCAAGTCGAAGATGGAGTAATACTGCCGGAGGAAGATGTTGCCGAGGATCCAGAGTGGCTGGCCACTGGTGGAGGACACGTACGTGCTCTCGACTGCAACGGTGCAGATGCCGTCGTCCTGTCGAGGAAAAAGGAGCGCATTTCAGTGCCAGTGAGGAGCACGGGAGATTTGTGTTTCCCATGCCTTCGCGGCTGCTTTGGCTCGGAGCAGGATTAGACCCCCCCCTTACAGTCACATACAGGCAAGCAAAAGCACCGTGAAATCAGGTGCTGGGAAATACAGCACTCGGGCTGCTGGAAGTCTCTGCGTTTGAAAAGAAACTCCTGACTTTCTCCTGGGCAAAACTGCCCTATGACGTTGGGAATGATAAAATCACACCTACGTTTAAGACATAGATAGAGGGTGGCAGCGACAACTGGGCTCCGCTGATGCCGAAGTAGAGGGTGGGCATGCTCGAGACGCTGTTGCAGTCAACGACGAACTGCAAAAGAAGCAAAGAGGGGCCGAGGGGTCAGGACCCCCAGGGCTGGGCACTGTCCTGCCTCTGGCTGTAACCCCAGCCGTGCTCCCTAAGGATCAGCACAGCTCTGACTGCGGCAGGACCGTGCTGACGTGGGTTTAACATGTTTGGAAGAATTCTTTTCGGTTTACACCACTGCAAGGGGAGATACAGCACTGCAGTTTTGCTCCAGAGATGCCAGGAGCCCTCCGCAGCTCAGCATTACCACCCAGGCGCGTCCTTATCCCATGGCATCAGCCCCTCGTGTGTGCAGGGCATCCTTCCCACCTACCCCGTAGTCATTCTCCTCTGCACCCAGTGCCTGCAGGAATTCTGACATGTATTGTGCTGGGATAGTCAGCAGGAACGTCCCAGTGTCCACAATGCCGTGGCAGCCTTGGCTGCACCAGCCCGTGCCCAACTGCCCGATGGAGAACCTGGAGAGAGCAGCAGAAAAGGCATCAGGAAAGGCTCCCCCGCCTCCAAGGTCTGCTCCCAGCCGTGGTGCAGCACTTACTCCTCGATGCCGATCTTCCAGTAGAATTCCTGGACCACAGGAGTCCATAAAATCTTCCCAGTGTACAGCTGCGAGGCAATCCCTCCGAGGATGACTTCCCCACCATACTCATATGTCGGGTTGCTGGAAAGACAGAAAATTAAATCCCGAATCAGGCAGGCTGCCCAGTGGCAAGCGGTGTAGCATGCAGGTGTGTGGGGAGAACGTGTGGATGGAGAGTGGAGAAAGGGTTGGATCCAGGCTGGGGGGGCTATGCAAGAGGGAGACCTGCTGTCAGAGGTCCTACCGTGAGAAATAGAAGCTGAAGATGGGTTCATCGAGCTGGTTCTGCTGCATCATGTTCTGCAACAGTGTGTTGTAACCGCTGATACCAACTCCTGGGTAAGACATGCCCAAAATCCCATCGAAGTCCAGGTAGTAAAAGGGACTGCTGGGCTCATCCAGGCTCAGGCCGAATTCCTGGTTCCTGACAACAATGTTCTGGATCTAGAGGGAGAGGAAAGATGCTGGGAGATGTCAGTGTTTTGGACATCCCCCTTGACAGCAGCATCCCACCAGGGAGTTTCTGGGGAGAGGCAGGGGTGGCCAGGATGGTCACAAAGGTAAATCTGCACTGAAAGGTGCTGAGCTCTTCCCCATCACAGATGGGAGACGGAGTCAGGAGCAGCCTGGCTCATAATCTTCATCCCATCACCATTATTATTTCATAAAACTAGCCACAAAAAGAGGTTTGCCTCTGTTAAATTGATTTAAAATCGCACTTTCGTTGCACGCAAGGCTCACAACAGAACATTTCTTCCAGCCTGTAATGACAAAGCTCAGCCATCGGTGTAAAAAGCAAACACGGCCAAAGATGTTTTGTCACCCTTTAGCCCAAAGCAGCGATGAAAAGCCCAGGGGACTCAGCCTGAGTCTGTTTGCCATCTCCGAGTACGTTTATGCTGACACGCCATAAGCTCTACATGGGGCATTCAGGCACAAATAGGCAAAACAAGAAGGTACTTGCAGCTACCCCATAAATTTTTACACAGATTGGACTGATCACCACCACCGTCCCTTCTTACCCCGATTACAGCAACGCACTGACACATCACAGGTCACTTACTGTCACGGTGTCGTACCCGAGCACCACCGCCACGTCACCAAACCCGTAGCGCAGGGTGTAGGTCACATCGATGTTCGAGAAGGTGTACGACATGCTGCTGTTGAACCTGTTATGATTCACTGCAGGGAGAGAAGGTCACAGCCCCCAGGTCACATCCTGCCCTGGGTTCAGCATCCTGGTCCCCGCACAGGCAGAAATCCCCAGCAAGGAGCTTCACAGGGAAGGGGCCAGCCAAAACCAGCCCCGCCAGAGTCACCGAGCAGAGCAAACACCAAACCCCACCGGCTGTCACTGATTTCCCTCTCACAGCTCCAGCCCCAGCGTGCAAGGGATGTCCGAGCACGCCGATGGGTGGGGACCCCCAGCCCCCCTGCTCTGCCGCGTCCCCCGAGGGATGCTCACCACAGGCTGGATCCTGGCAGTAGGTGGAGGGCACCCACAGGTTGGCAGAGCCGGTGTCAAAGATGACCAAGAAATTTTGCGGGGGGGTCCCGATGCTGATCTCCCCAAAGTAGAAGGACTGTGAACAAGAGCATGGGGAGGGGTTCTGTTTCTGCCTGGTTTTTTGAATGAGAGTTTTCAGCTTTCTGCCCTCTGCTAGCTGAGAAACCCAAACTGCCCAGGGGTCGTAGGAAGGGCTCATAGTCCTTGAGCGCATCCAGAGTGGCTAAAGCACGGAACGGGGCAATGATTTGCCTACGCCATAACAAAGTCAGGCCAGGAATAGCAGACCTGCCCTATAACCATCCAACTCTACTTTTTCTGCGAAGGGAAATCAATTCAGGATAAGCCGTGCTGCCTCCTGCCTTTGTCCCCCAGCATCACCCAGCCCTCGGAGCCAGGGCTACAAAGCAAAACTCCTGCCCGTGCCCAGCGCAGCCCTTCGGCTTGGGGAAGGAGCTGAACCATCCGCTGCAGAGCTTCCTGCGGGCAGCCAGGAGAAGAGGAGAGCATCCCCAAAAACCAGGGCAGGGTGACTCAGAGGAGGAAGGAAAAACTTTACTACTTACATGCAGGTAGTTCGTTAGCGCTTCGTAAGTCACAGCATTACTGAACTGGTATTTCCTACCGGGGTCCCCTTTGAGGTTCTTCAGCAAACCCTCCGGCTCCCCGTTGTCTCTCATCAGCTCCTTCATGGACTTGCCTTTCCTCAGGGGGATCCTGCGCGGGATGGGGATGGCACTGAGATGCTGGGTGGCCGGGTGGCCCCATCCCTGTCTGCACCTCCGTGTGCTGAGGGCAAGCCCTGCACCCTCGCACCCAGCCCAGCCCCAGGGCTCACCTCACTACCCCTGCTCCGAGCTGGAAGCAAAGCAGGGCCAGCACCAGCCACCGCATGGCTCTGGGTGCCAGTGGCTCCATGGCAGCTCCTGCACCGCCTCGGCCAGGGCAGGGTATATATAGCCAGGAGTTGTGCTTAAGACACCGCTTTCCTCTATCGCTGCACCCAGCCAGCACCAACGCTTGCAGCGCCCTTATCACCGCAGCCGCCTTGATTGTGCCTCCTTACCCAGCTCCTCAGGCGCTAACGCATCGGCCAGTACCTCTGATACCGAGACCAAATACGGGCTATCTGATAAAAAACAAAATTCTGTTGTTACCAAGAAGTCATTTTCTCTTGCCTTCAGCACCAGCTTGATCTTTCCATGAAACAAAGGCAAAACACACCCTTTCTAGCAAATGGAAATTTGTGATGCTGGTGTCCCAAGGTCGGGCAGGAGCAGCCCCGCTGGCCTTGGCTGTAGGGCACTTGCACACTCCCTGGTCCCTGCTCGCGGTGGGGACGGGTGCCCGCAGAGCCTTGCTCCTTCCATCCCAGCTGGCGGCACCGGACCGGTGCTTCGAGCCTGTGGCAGCTCAGGAAAGCCCCCAGCACCCCTTCCTTCTCCACGGCATCCTGATGGATCTGCCTTTGCTTGGACAGATCCTGCAGGAAACAAAGGCAAGAGCAAAGACCAGCAGGGACACGGCCAGCCTTTGCCTGTCCCCTCCTGTCACCGCGGCTGCCAGGGCGGCTTCAGCTCTGGGAAAACTCCCATTTCACAGGAGGGCAGGAATGCCCTTCGCTGCTCTCCGCACCTATCTAATCTCCGTCTTGCTGCGCTCAGCCTGTGTCAATATTTTGACACAAAGCACAGAGGAGTTTGTGTCCTTTCTCTGGTGAAATGACAGAGCTATTAATATATCTGATAATGAGCTCCAAAGATAAAGAGCTTCTAAGAAATGAGTTCGGATCCCGGGAAAGAGTGGTGTTACCCGAGCCTCCCCCGGCCAAGGTGTTCCCTGTCCCCTTCAGCCACAGACCACGATTCCCAATACTCTGGCTGTTGTTTTACCAGACCGAATAGCCCCGTTTCAGGATTTAGGGGTCATTTGGATGTCACAGTTAACCTAATCTGGCCTCATATTCCCACTTTGACGTAACGACAGGACTTTGTTAAACCTTTTCCAGCAGCGAGGAAGATCGGTGCCTTCCCAGATGCACCCTGCTGAGGTTTCCCAATGCCCAGCAAGACAGACGGAGGTGGGGACCGACCGACCCCACGGCTTTATCCTCGCCTGGTCGGAGCGATCGGTTCAGCCCTGCAAGCACCAGCAGCGGCAAGAGACAGGACAGCGTGTCCCTGCGGTCACTCCAAGGTCAGCACTAACTGCAAGCAAAGCAATGTCCACCGCCACCGGCTCGCTCTGTATTTGCTTGAGTAGGTGCCGGTGAGCATCCCCCTGGAGTGACGTAGTGCTGCCCGGCAGCAAGCAGCAGCCGGAGGAGGACGAAACCGTACCATCCCCATAGGGACTCAGACACACACCAGCACCTGATGGCACAAAGCAGAACCAGCTTTTTGGGGAATCCCTTGGGGAATTCCTCTCCCTGGGGCTGTGGTTGGTGTTTAAGACCAAGCCCAGTGACCTTTTTGTGTCCTGCGCCCCTGCACCGCAGCCTGGCAAAAGCCCTTGCAGGGGTCAGACACTCGTTCTGGGCTTGTCCCCCACTGAGGACAAGAAGTGGCTGTATTGGGGTTTTTATGGCAGGGTTTTGGTAATGGGGGGGCTTCTGTGAGAAGCTGCTAGAAGCTTCCCCCATGCCCAACAGAGCCCATGCCAGAGAGCTCCCAGCCGGACCCACCGCTGGCCGAGGCTGAGCCCATCAGTGCCAGTGGCAGCGCCTCGGGGATAACGTGTTTCAGAGGAGGGAAAAAGCCCTGAGCAACCGCAGCTGGAGAGAGGAGTGAGAACGTGTGAGAGCAGCAGCCCTGCAGCCCCCCAGGGCGGTGCAGGGGGGGCTCCAGGCGCCCGAGCAGAGGCTCCCCGGCAGCCCGTGATGAAGACTGTGATGAGGCAGGCTGTCCCCCTGCACCCATGGAGCCCGCGGGGGAGCAGATCCCCCCCCGCAGCCCGGGGAGGACCCCACACCAGGGCAGGGGGATGCCCACAGGGGGCTGTGAGCCATGGGCAGCCCACGCTGGGGCAGGACCTGTGGCCCCGTGGAGGGGACCCCAGGCTGGGGCAGGGCTGGGGACCCCCCTGGGGCTGGCTGTGCCTGTGGGGCTGTGCCCATGGGGGGGGACCCACGCTGGAGCGGGTCGTGAAGAACTGCAGAAGGACTCACGTTGGAGGAGGGATGTGAACCGACCGCAGCCCCATCCCCTGTGGGGAGTGGGGAGAGAAATCAGGAGTGAAGTTGAGCCCGGGAAGAAGGAAGGGGTAGGGGGAAGGCATTTTAAGCTTTGGTTTTATTTCTCATTATCCTACTCTGATTTGATTGGTAATAAATTCATTTCCCCAAGTCGAGTCTGTTTTGCCCATGTTTTGACAGTGATGGTGACTGATCTCCCCCTGTCCTTATCTCCACCCACGAGCCTTTCGTGATGGTTTCTCTCCCCTGTGCACTGAGGAGGGGAGCGACAGAGCAGCTTTGGCGGCCACCTCGCCTCCAGCCAGGGTCAGCCCACCCCAGCGGCACCCAGCTGGGATTTGGGGGACCCTGCTTTCCAAGGCACAGAGTCTGCAGCCCCCAGCTGAGTCACACAAGCCTCGCTGAGGGGACGGGGCTGGGCGGTGGGATGTCTGCGTACCTAAGGGCTCGGAAGGTGGGCTGCACCGTCCGCAGGAGCTACCCTGGGCACCAGTGTGGAGAAGGACTGGCGGCTCCCATCCCTGCACCCATCCGGCTGGGAGCTGAGCTGCAGCTCGGAGCCCGCTGCGCTCGCCAGAGCCACCCCTAAGCTCAATAATTCACTATAGATAAAGGCTGAGACTCAGTCCCACAGCTGTTAGGAGGCGACAACATGTCATACCCCTTTGCAAAAAACATAAATACTTCGACTTTGGATTTGAAGCAGCCCAGGGACACAGCCTCCCCACCGCTTTCCCCGTGCTGACTCTGCAGAATCTGCCTAGGAGTTCATCATGGTGCTCAGCTTGCTGGAGAAAGAGCGTCTGAGAGATGCAACCCATCGGTCTGCGCTCAGCCATCACTCAACAAACTCAGAAGGTCAGAGACAATTTGGGATGTTGCTGTTTATTTGTAACAGGAGACCGTGAGGACACACTTACACAGAAATCCTGGAAGGACAGGGAGCCATGCAGGCACATAAAGGAACATATGTTCCTTTAGGCTATAGGAACCCTGTAGCGCTCCAGCAATGCTGCCTAAGGTGTGTTTGGCCTGGAGAGGGGTTGGATTTTGCTGGTTTTTAACTCTACACTGACTGGGCGAAGCCAATGCGGTTGTTAGCCATGTCAAAGACAGTGTAATACTCCTTGAGGAAGACGTCACCCAAGATCCAGAGCGGCTGCCCATTCTGGGAAGGCAGGTAGGTGACCTCAATCCCAAGAATGCAGTACCCGTTGCTCTGTAAGGGGGGAATAACAGGGAGTCAGAGCCTCAAGCAAGCACCAGGACCCTGCCAGCTGGGCTGCGGGGAGGAAGAGCATCACTGCTTGTCAGGAAGCACCGGGTCCTTCCCGGGCCCCCAAAGGCTCAGCAGGATGAAGCTGCTCAGCTAATACATACTTCCAAGACGTAGGCGGAGGGGTAGAGCGGGAGCTGAGCTCCATTGATGACAAAGGTGATGGCGGGCATGTTCTGGACCTCATTGCAGTCAACTACGTACTGTGGAGAGAGGGTGAAGAGGAGGTTATGGCTGGAACAGCACCCACTGTGAGAGGAGAGACAGCCCCGTATGTGGGGGTAACGCACACTTTATGCCCTGGCAGTGCCATGCCGCTCCGTCCCTCCCTGACACGCCTGCCATACCATGTTCTATAGATACCACATGAGTTTTGTGGGACCTGGTCAAGCCCACAGCTTCTGGCTCACATGCAAGCCTCCCCGCTGCTCCATGTGCATCTCCAAAGCATCCCCTGCACTTACACCCTCGTTGGTCTCCTGGGCACCCAGGGCCTCAACGAAGATCTCCAGGTAACTCTGGGGCACCGTCAGCTGGAACGTCCCCGTGTCCACGATAGCCTGGCAGCCCTCGCTGCACCAGCCGGTTGCTGACTGCCCGATAGCAAACCTGGGAGAACAGGGAGAAGGACGTTACTTTAAGCACCCACTGGCACCTAAACCTGTCTTGGCTGGATCTGTAAGTCTGGGATGCTCTGAAATATAGTGCTAACCCTTGCCTTGAGCCTACACCTGCCCAGGTGGACCATGCCCATCAGGTACAAACACAACTCACTCATCAATCGCGACCTGCCAGTAAAGCTCCTGGGTCACCGGTGCCCACATAATGTCCCCATTGAAGAACTTAGTGTCAACTCCTCCGAGAATGAGCTCTCCCCCGTAGTCGTAGGTGGGTTGGCTGCAAAAACACAGAGTTACAACGGCAAATTGGTAAACTGGTGCGATAGGCATGGGCTAGCCAGGGACAAATCCACCAGGGACCTGCGTGGGGACAGGCAGGGGGACACCGGCGCACATCAGACGTGCAGAGGGCCCCAGCTGATTTTTACCTAGAGAAGTAGAAGCTGAAGATGGGCTCGGTGAGCTGGTTCTGCTGCAGCATACCCTGCAGCACAGTGGGTGTCCCTCCCACTGCCAGCGAAGGGTAGGCCATTCCCATTATCCCATCAAAATCGGCATAGTAGAAAGGCTGGGTTGGCTCGATCTCGCTGAGCCCAAACTCCTGGTTGGTGACCACGATGCTCTGGACCTGGAGGGGAAGGGGATGCCAGGTCAGGCTGCCTGCTTAGGCAAACCCCAGCAGCCATCGGATGGGACGGCTGATGCTCTGATAGCCCAAAGAGCACACTGCAAGGTCATAGCTGGTGAAAACATCACCAGGCAGCTGGGAAAAATAGCAGAAATTGCACTAAAACAAAGTAAAAACCCGGCTGGGTAACTGATGGTGGCGATAACAATTTTATGTTGGTTCTGCCCATCTCAGGCCCTGGTTTGCCCAAGCCTTGGCTACATGAGATCTGCCCTTAGACTGTCCCCCAGGCTCCTGCCATCAGGGCACCCAGCTGGTGCTGGGGACCCAGCACCCAGGAAGACAAGGACGGCACGGGGTGCACTCACCGTCACCGTGTCATAGCCCAGCACCACTACGAGCGAGCCGCTGCCGTAGGAAAGGGTGAAAGACTGGCCGTTGTTGATGAAGGTGGAGGAGTCACTGGGCTGGAATAACGCGTGGTTGGCTGTGTGAGAGAGAAGGGCAAAGCTGCTGGCACAAGCTCGCCTGGCTGCGGTGAGCTTCCACCGTTGGTCGCTCTGCCGGGATAACGCCTGGGAAAGCGGCGTCCCCGACAGGGAGCAAGTCCTGAAGAGCAGAACAGGCTGCTCCTCTGCCTGGAGGTTATCCCTAAGGCAGGGTTTGCATCCCAGTGTTGCCTGCATCCCTCTCTGGGGAACAGCTGTGGTGATCACAACCCCATCAGCCACCCAGCGTGAGCACAGCCATCAGCAGTTAAATCCCCATCGCTCTCCCGCTGGCAGCCAGTTCCATCAGATGAGCTCTGCCAGGCAGCGGGACATCAGCTCCGCAATTCCTAGCTTTGCTCTTCCCTCCGCCCGGCCACGGAAAGTCAGGCACAACCACCGAGATTTCTGCGCTCTGGGGATGCCCACGGCAGCCGCAGGGACTCAGCCAGGCACGGAAGGGCAGAGGGCTCTGTGTTTCCCAAGGAAGGCACCAGCTGGTACCGGGAAGCAGCTATCCCAGAGGAGCTTGCCGGGATCATTTTTGGTCTGGCATCCTGATTTCCCCCACAGGACCGGACCGTGCTGCTGGGGGAGCTCTGGGCCACGCGGCTGCGGTACTCACAGCACGCCTGCGACTGGCAGTAGACGGAGGGCACCCACAGGTTGGAGGAGCCGGTGTCGAAGAGCACCATGAAGTTTTGGGGAGGGGTCCCGATGCTGATCTCCCCAAAGTAGGAGGACTGCAGACAAGAGACGGGATATCTGCATTGGCCACAGGGTCAGGGACAGACCTTCTGCCTCCCAGCCCTGCGGTAGCATCCCAGTACTTTGCAGGGCGGCGGGGAACACCACGCTCACTCCTCCAAATAATAAAGTTGGCAGGAATTAACTGAATTCTCACGCTGCTTTTTCTCCCCAAAGATGTCATATTTAATATTTCTTTTGTTACGTACAGAAAAGCATCGCTTTTCACGGCTGGGGGAAAAAACTTTACTGAAGTCTAAAGTAGAAGCTTAAAAAAAGAGTGGGGAAAAAAGCAGTCTCTCACTCCTGGAGGCTCAGGGATGAGCAGATCGCTCCAGCAGCTGGGAAGGAGGAGGGAGAGTGGAGCGTGGTGTAGGGACGGGCAGCGAGAGGGGAACCTGCGGTACTCACATCCAGGTGGCTGGTCATCGGCTCATTCACAACATAGTCCTTACTGAAGAGGTATTTCTTAGCTGGATCATATTTAATATTCTTCAGGTATTCGCCTAGCACTCCAGCCTCCCTCATTTTCTCGCGTATGGTCTTCATTTTCTTCAGCTTGATTCTGCAGAGAGCAACAAAAAAAACCCCACCAAAACACAGCAGGAAAGAAATCAGGAGAAGATTTGGGCATTTTCAAATGATCAGTTCTCTGGGCTCCTTTGAACCCTGCCATGATGGCAGCCCTCCCCTCATCTGCCTTGTGCATCCCCAGGGGCTGCCCTCCCAGCACGGGATGCAGCCTGGACTAGGACCACGATGATCTGTGGAGATGCAGGAGGCCAGATCACACCTGCTTAGCTTGCTCAGCATCCCTGGGGATGCAGTGCAGCCTGTGCAGCTTACAACTGCAGCCCGGCTCTGGCATCTACCCTCTCCCCAACTGTTTCTGCCACAGGACACCCACCTCACCAACCCCTCCGAGAGCTGGAGGCACATGAGAGCCAGGATGAGCCACTTCATGGTGCCGGAGTTGTCTGCCAGCCCACAGACACCCTCTCAGAGATCGCAGCAGCAGACCGAGCTGCCCAGATTCCCTGGTTTTATACTGGAAAGCAGTGACACCCCCCCTTATCTGCTGACCTCCATTTTCCATTACGGCCACACGCACCTCCAGCTTCAAGGGTTTCTTTGTATTTTGGGCCACGGGGATTTTGAGGAGTTTGTGTCCTTAGCGAGGCGCTTCGGTGAGAATAGAGCACCACACACCTTTGACGGCAAGAACAAATTGTTATCATCCGATAAGGGACCAACTCTTAGCGCAGCAAAGAGAGGAGTGACCCAAACATCACGATGGTGGGGTGTTATCTGTGTTTGGTGAAACCTGTTCAAACCATTTCCCTCCCCCCCCAGCAAAAAAAAAGGCGCTCGTGGCTTTTGGTGCAGGATGGAAACACATCGGACTTTTGTCTGCTGTCTCAGCCGCCCGCCTGCAGGGACCTTCTGGCGTGGAGGAGGGATGGCTGCTGGCGCTGAGGCTTTTCCAGGGCACGGTGCACAGAGCTGGAGCCAGTTGCTTGTCCCAGGGGCTTGGTGAGCCCTTGAGGTTTCTTCTCGTTTTCTCTTAGGTGGTTCCCAGTGCTGTTCTGCCTTCTGCTCTGTCCTTCTCCACTTCTCCATCAGTTGCCCAGTCCTTCATTATCCTCTCTTCCACGTACAGCTCATTTCCATATATCATACACCTCAGTCCTGCTTCTGCTTTCTTACTATTTTGGACAGAAATCACATATTTTTCCTTTTTTTTTATTATTATTTTGTGGAGCAACCGATTCCCTTTCCATCCTGTATTAAAAGGCAGGTGCTGTGCCTCCCTGTATGGGGGAGGCTTAACCCACCCACCAGCTCCTCACACCAGCCCAGAACCAAGAAATTCCTTGTTTGCTTTTTTTTTTGGAAAGGGGGAAGACAGAACCACAAACACAGACCTCCCAAACTGCCCACAAACACCCAAACGGACCAAAACGTTTTGGGTTATAACCCAAATATTTTCTAGCAAATGGACCCAAATGTTTTTGGTCATAACCTAAATATTTTCTAGGAAACAGACCAAATCATTGTTTGGTTATAACATAAATATTTTCTAGCAAATGGGCCAAAATGTTTCCAGTTATAACCTAAATATTTTCTAGGCTTCCTCTGGCACTGCTTGCATCCCCAATCTGAGCAGCCTGGCTCTTCACCAGCGGGGAAATCGCGCTCTCCGTCATCTACTGATAGCCCAGCATCGCTATCGCTGCGCTCATCCGTGTCAACGCTCTGCACAGATTTCATTCCCTCGGGAACACCGGGGAGTGTGTGTCCTTTGCTGGATATTGAGACTATAATAAAGCAATTATCTTGTTTGCTAGCAGGATTGATAGAAAGATCAACTTATTAAGATTGGATAAAAAGCAAATTCTGGCTGAAAGCAAAGAGCGGTTATCAAAACGTCAATATACCGACTGTTATCTGCAGGTCCCCACGGGGACTCAGCCTTGCCAAAAGACAAAGGAATAAGGTGCCCTCTACAGCACACAAACACATTCTACTTGTGGCACTTCTTGACCCAAAGTTAGACAGCGTTTGTTTGCAGAGGCATTTAGTCTAACGGGAATCAAGGAATTACAGTTTCCAACATCACAGATCCCGTGTCCCCACGTGGAGCAGGACTCGGCCAACAGCACGTACCCACGCCGCTCCAAGGCAGGACTTCTCCCCGGGGCCAGGCTCCCGGCATTTCTCTTTCTTTGCTTTCAGGTTTTTTTCTATGTTGGTGCAATGGCCCAGTCCACTCACAAACAGCTCCAGCCCAGGGAATCCCAGCTCTCCCAGATGAGTACGGATCCCCTTTGCATCCCATGGCCAACTCCACCACCTTTCCCGGGAGGGCAGGGCAAAACACGATGAGCCATGAGCAGCAGCTGTCCTGGCCAGCCCAGAGGGCTTGAGCACTTTCAACATGAGCCAACAAATCCTATGAAACCAAGAGCCGCTGCGGAGGTGGGCACCCTCTCCCCAAAGCCAGTAACTCCCAACAGAGCCCTTTGCAGGCTTAGAAACGGGCTCTAAAGCAGGATCCAGCCCCCCCCTCCATGACCCAAAGATCTCTCCTGCCTGCAGACACCACTCCCAGAGCCATCGGGGGACAGAAACCTTTTCAAAGACATTGCCATCACCCTGAATTTCCTGGTCTGCCCTAGGTTCTGCTTTACCCGTGGCAAAAACACAAAGAAGCGACTGGTCCCACCTCCAGGACAATTTACCATCCCACCACTCCAGTTCCTGCGCCTCTGCCCCAGACATAAGCTATTGCTATTTACCTCAACAAACTGTAGCATAGAACTTAATAAATATGAATACAAGATCCACAGGAGCTTCTCCTGGTCATTAAAGCCTGTTGCTTTCGCAGGCACCTTGTCAGCTAAAACCCTTCTTGAAGGTGCCAAATCCCATCTGAGTCAATGCTCTCCTCCTTGAGCATTTAAAGAGTCTTGCTGTACACGATTAATTTAAAATAGCTATAGACACTCCGCCTGGCACACAACTGCTCTCTGTTTGGGTTTTCCAACCAAAAGCTGTTGGTGGAAGCGTGCCACACGACAGCACGCGTGTGTCCGAAGCAGCTGTGTTTACGATTTGCACACAAGCACACGTATCCTTTTACTCAGCACTGCACAAGCTGGTTTTAGTGTTTTATTTCCAAAACAGAGATTATAGATGAACAGCTTCCATCCACATCAAAATTAATATTCCTCTTTTCCTAGGCAACCCTAAGAACGGCTCCTGAAATAAACCGTTGAGCTCGAGGTCTAACATTTAACTTCCCAAAGCAGGGCGAGGATCAGCCGCTTCGTAACGATCTTCTCTTGCAGGCAGTTTCTGAAGAGACCCTCCAGTCACCCTGCTCAATCCCAGACCCCAAAGCTGATACTGGAGCTCTACCCCACCTCTTGAATACACCCCAAAACAGTCCCCACCTTCCTGCATCAGCATCCACTCAGGTGTTAGAAACGCACTCATCACAAGAGATTTTCCCACAATGCTGATGACTATCCTGAAAACTCCAAGTCAAATACCAGTGGCAAACACCGTGCTATTTTCAAGCAATTTTCATAGAATCATAGAACGGTTTGGGTTGGAAGGGATCTTCAAGACCATCTAATTCCCACCCCCTGCCACGGGCAGGGACACCTGCCACTAGCCCAGGTTGCTCCAAGCCCTGTCCAACCTGACCTTGAACACTGCCAGGGATGGGGCACCCACAGCTGCCCTGGGCACCCTGTGCCAGTGCTTTGCCACCCTCACAGTAAAGGATTTTGTCCTAATATCTAATTTAAATCTACCCTCTTTCAATTTAAAACCATTCCTCCTTGTCCTATCACTACATGATTCAACTTCTTTCTGATAGCCCCATCAAAGTCTTCCTAGAAAGAGAAATGAGACGTTTCATTGTGTTTTCCTGGGACAGACATAATAACATGGGTTTATCATCAGTTGTGTTACCTCCATCTCGCTTCCAGTTCTTGCCTCCAGCATTTTAGAAAGTCACGGAATGACCCTGAAGCAAAGAAACACGCAGGTTTGGGTTGGAGAGACTCTGCGCTTGAAGGCACACTCACTTCGGAAGGCACAAGATGGCCCTAGTAGCTGTTCTTAAGTTGATTGCTGTTGGGGAAGTGTTTTCAGGAGGAATTTTATAAGCCAAGGAATTAAACTGTGCATGTAACCACATGATTAGCTCTCATTTTTGGGAAAAAGCAAATCAACTCTTTGCAGAGCGGCAGCAGAGAACCCATAGAAAGGCCCCGTGCCTACAGCAGATCAGCAAAGCCAGGGAGAGCGAAGCCAAATCTTGTTCAACGTTGGCAAAAGCACCTCATTCCCACCAGCCCCCAAATTCCACCACTCCAAGCCATTAGCTTAAATTACCCATGGCAGGAACAGCACGTCTTAGAGGGTAGGGACTCCAGAGACCACGAATATTCTTGCTTTGTTCAACCGACATTCACGGCACATCGATTTCCAAGGCAACTTCATGATTCCCTCATGATGCTCAGCTCAATGGAAACCTGACCTACACCCTCATGACCAACCATCAGCTCTGCCCTGAGGAGAGCCACCGTGAAAGAGCCCACGGCTTCAGAGCCTCAGCTCCTGTATCACATGGGCCAGAACCCTCATCCAAACATTTCTGTGAGTTCGGCTTCCAGCTCGAACAAGCAGCACATGGAATTGTCCCGCAAAGATACCCCCACGGGTCACCAGCCAACAGAGAGGGAAAGGTGTCTGTCTCTGCATACGTGTTTCTCTTCATTTAATTTCTAAGCCTACTGCAGGTGGAAGACAGCAAACATTGCTCCAGGTGGAACACATAAGGACACAGACATTATTCCCTCAGGGAGACCTGAAAAAAACCAAGGTTGCAAGAAGTCCCGCTTGAATTGCGGGTGAATTTTGGCCAGGCTTTCGATTTTAAATAAAAGGTAAAGTTCACTTGTTAATGTGACGATCGTTTCTCTGCACCACACACAGAAGACAGGACCACTGAATAATCGTCATATTCCATTTATTCTGTATACATTCGTAGTGCACATTAACGTAAGACATGAGCACTCCTCAGGTCACATCGCACTGCTGCTGTTCTTCGCCTGTAAGGTTACACCCGGCTGAGATATAAAGAAGAGGGACTGAATGGATATCCATAGAAATAACCTGAAGAAGCAATTACACAGCAAGATCAACCCCTCTGGTCAGAGCAACTGAATCCCCGGCAGCCAGAGCCCCGAAGCACCTTTGTTTTTCTGCCATATCCAAAATGTTCAGTATCAAAGACGCCAGCACAAGTAACAACACGGAGAATCGCATGGGAGAGCTTGAAATAACACAGATGCATCTGGGCCTTTCAACTGTAAATTCACATTGACTTACGGAAGAAAACCAAATTAGATCCCTTCTTCACAATCAGCCTTTTCCATACCCTGGCCTGTAATTGCCAACTTCAAAGCTCTCAAGATTTCCACTAATGTATTCACCTTCCGTCCTGTTCGGTAACAGGAATCTAAACCTGTTCTTCTACCTGTGCGCGGCATTTCAAGACGAGCCAAGTTTAGGGGGAAAGACAAATTTCCCAGAAAGTCTGATGGCAGCCCTCCCAGAAGCTGAATTTAGGCAATGCGTTCATTAACGATCATTCGTTAATGACACTTCACAGTCAAGATACCACCCGAGAGGGCTAAGCAGCATCAAAGGGAGGGACAGAGGAAAGACTTTGGGAGAAAATGGCTGAGAGAACAGACGGCTGTAATACCGAGCTCTGGTTTGGTTTTTCTCCCAGTAAACAGCATGGCTTAGGTAATAAAAATAACAATACTTCAGTAATAACTAACACATTTGAGTCTCTTTGCAGAGATATTGATCCTTTAACCTTCACAATCCAGTCTCTCCTTTGCCATCCTCTCCCTGTAAGGCAGGTCCAGCTCACAGACATTCCCAACCTCCTTCCCTGGAGGAAAAGCAGGCACATAGAATAGGTTAAAAGCAAAAACAAATCCCAAAACTCATCCACAATAAAAAGACAACGAGTGCCAGGAGAAGCTATTTTCCTACCAACAGGTTCTTGGGAATGGGAAGGGTAAAAGATCTCTTTATGCCTTCACCAGGGAAGAAATACCAGGGGAAGAAGTCTGATTGATTAACTCAAAACTCAAACAAGTGCCACTTTGAAAGGTTAAGAGAGTCAAATTCTCTCTGCATAGCACATGGCTCCTTCCCAAGCCACCCCTTGGACTTCGATCTCACAGGCAGAGGAAGAAGACCAGCAAAGATGTCACACAGTCCCCAGCGGGGACTCCACAAACCCGCTCCGCCGCAAAGTACGTAAACCAACAGCTACGCTCCTGCTGCCAGGTCTTAGCCCTTACCCAGGCTGGCTTCGTTTTGCTGCCTAAACCTTTTTTCCAGAACGAAAGAGCGTCTCAGCAAACGTGAGAGTTCACTGAACACAGCTCCTTTTTCCAAGTTACCAATTCACAGACAAAACATCGAGGCGAACCATCCGCCTGGCAGAAGCGAGCTTGAGAGAGTAAGAGATGCCACAGCTTCAACTCAGCTTCAGGGACTAACTCCAGAGCAGGTTCCAGACGTACGTGGGCTCATCCGTTTCCTCCCAGTCACCTGTGTGGCACCAGTTGGATGCACAGAGCCCTGGATGAATCCCTCAAACTCAAACTCAGATTTATGGACGCAGCCACAAAGCGTGAGGTATTCTGCGGTGTGGAGGTGGTCTTTACTAATATTCCAGGGTTGAAGGGATAGGAGGAGTCATCGGATAGCCCTCGTTTAGTTTCCCATCCAAGCACGCACGCACGCATGCAACCATTGGAAAAGTTCCAACAAACTTGCACATAAGGCTCAAAGCAAAATCTGTAAGACCCATCTTTACAAGGTGCCATAAAGATACAACATATTGCATAAGCATAATCTTCAACCAGAAGACACCAGTAACAAGGCAAGACTCCAAAGAGTTATCAGAAGGGACCCTTCCTGCCCATCACCCAAATCAAAGAGCTGAAGGAATGAGAAAACGCCAACTCAGATGTCCTCCTTGCCTTTCAACCCAATACTGGTTTCTCTTCTGCAACCATCTCAAGCGTGGCCACTAGAGGAAGCTGCGACACTGGTGAGCACTGCTCGGGCTGTAGCACAGGGAGAAATCCAAAACCATGACATTCATTTTTAATTTCCCAAGCATTCCGGCTCAGGTGTTCCAAAAACTACCCGCCCCAGTGTTCAAACACGACTCCAGTCTTTCCTCACACTTTCACACCACCTGAAAAACTGAATACTAAGAAGTTCCCAAAACATCCTGGCTACTTAATGCGGACATCCCTCTTGCAAAGTTTTCCAGAAAAGCAAAAAAGCGAGAAAATCACTGGGACGTGAAGCTGACGTGCACCCTGAAAGCCGTAAATGACAACTAGTTTCCTGCCTGCCTGCACGGCATTTCCCATTTAATTGCTTAAACATTAAACAAACCCACTGCAAACAATGAGCTGTGACCGGCTTTTCATTCCCAAAGCTTTCTGGGGAGCTTGCGATACCACCCGAGCGAAGCCTGCTGAGCCAGCAGGGCTGCTCCCCGACCCGTGGCCCCCACAGAGGACACAATGGGATGTAAAGCAGAGGACGGCGCAGCAAGGCACCCGCCAGATCACAGTGCACCGAAAGCAACAGATGCAGCCTATGTTTTCTCATCTTTAAGCTCAAGGAAACTCTTCTTCTCCTTCTTTGAATCGGTGCAGCATCCTCCACTATAAACAGGATAAAGAATGCCGTCAGGGAACAGCGATAACCTATTTGCTATGGGAGCACACAGCTATTGCACAGTGGTCTCCTTGTCACTGCTGCTTTCAGCATCCTCGGGAGGTAGGGGAGCATCAGATCCGTTGAAGAGGAAAGGGAGGCACAAGTCAGACAGCCCGGTTTGTCTGGAGGGCGTGAAAGTCAGCAGTTCAAAAGGTCAAAGCCAGTTTTCCCAAAGCAAAGCTCATTTGGAGCCAACTAAATGGGATTGCAGCCGGGGGCTCGATGGGAGCCCAACCTTTCCGAGGAACCACCAGCACCGCTGTGCTTTCCCTGATCCCTGGAGCTCGCAATACCTACAGACCCTCACAGCAGCCTCATCCCACCCGTCAGAGACACGCAGCCAGGCTGGTGGCCACGGGGAGCACCCAAGCAGCAGCCCCAGCCCTCACCTGCTTTCTCCCAAGACACAAGCTGCCACCCAACAGCATCTTCCCTTGCATTTCACCAACCTGCAAACCTCCCGTGCGGGTGGGAAAGGGCCCTCACCTCTGCCTCCGTGTAAATGTACAACGTTTCATCCTTTCTTCCCTTTCTAGGGGGAAAAGGGGAATAAGCATTTTGCATTTCTCAGCTCAGGCAATGGAAAGGCAGGTTCATATGGAGGCATTGCCCTGTGCTGACATGTGGGAGTTGCTAGTGCTATCCCAAAGGGCGACACATAGAGCTTAGAAAGTCTTTATTTAGATAGTTTATTTAAAGTCTAATGCACTTAACCTTTTATATATATATAGATATATAAACAATTTCTTCTCTCACTTCCCTAAATGAAAGTCAGATTTAGGGGATACATTACTTGTCTTCCCTCCCTCTCCCCCTTCAAATAAAGTCATTTGGTATACATACAAAAATATATTACTTGGGCTTCTCGGTTATAGATCACACACAAGGGTTGGGGTGGAGAAAAGAATGGAAGACAAGCACAAGGACTTCCAAAAAAAAACCCCAAGACACAATAACAGAAAAAACCTGAACTTAAGCACGTGGTGCACTTTGAATTTATAGTGCAACAGCAAGCCAAGAAATCCATGTTCTGCCAACACAAGCACGGCATTACTCACACTTTTGATCACTTTTTCTGAACTGCATGGCACATGTCCTTGCTCCCAAAAGGGTAACATTGCAATCTGACATTACAGCACTACAACCAAAAGGGCTGAACTTCAAAAACCTGGAAATCAAGTTTCTGGACCTCAGAAGCAGGTTGCAGCCGGACGATCAGTTTCTGTCCTCTTTCACCCCAGAGGCTCACTGACTTCAACATCGGAAAACTTAGGGATAAGGAGAATACAGCAAGGTTTGGCAACGTTTCTGTTGGCAGCAGGACACCTCGGAGAGCACTGGGTCTGTCAACTCCTATCCCAGGGAAGATGGTGAAGAATACAGACAGCACAAAGGTGGGACTCCAGAGTAACCCAGAGGACTTCTGTCTCATTGAAACAGTTTATAATGGCAAAGTGTAATCCAGGGAGGGATTAAGCTGCAGCAGAGAGGGGTGGTGGAACATCCTGCAATGGGAAAGGAGCAGAGACCCTGCACAGGACCTCACACAGAAGCCTGACAGCTCAGCTTAGGCTCAGCCCTGGTATCAAGAGAAAAATCCACATCAAAGGCCACAAATTTACCCGAGAGCTGAAATTTAGCCCTTCCAAGCCCACAGTTTGTAGGAAACAAACTGCACATTCACTCAAAACACTGATCAAATATTTCTCACGGACCCAGCCAGGCACGTGGGTGTAGGCAACGACTTTGATACAATTCCAAGCTCAGCTGCCTGGCAGCCCTGCTCGCACTCCCACATCTCCAATACTATTTCCCACCCACCCTGTGACAGTCAATCCCAGTTAGCAAAAAATTTTTTGATTCACAGCTCCTCTTTTTCCCCAAGTGCAGCTCAGCAAAGCCACCAACCTCTTCCAAGATCTGTCCCCCAGACAGGAGTGAGCCACAGCAAGTACACATTCCATATTGGCACCGGTCTTGGTAATTACCACTGGGATGCAAAAGAACATTTAATAAATAAATAAGTAAATAAATAAATCAACAACAGTTCTGAACAGCCACCAAAAAGAACCCTTAAAAACCAAAACAGGGTATGGTACAATTGAAGTTTTCTATACCAAACCTCAAATCTCTCTCATAGTTGCGGTCTTCGCCTCCTCTTTTAAAGCAGGGTCTCTTCTTTAGGAAATCAGGTTTATGTGATCACAGTGTCTGTGCCCATGACTGCCTGTCCTCCTCTACTAATTCCTAGAGCTGCCCAATTTAAATTGAATCTGAGAAAGGGACAGAAGTATAAAAAGATTCTACAAGCTTCAAGAAAATAGGTAACAGTGCAGAGGGCAGAAAGGAGCGAGTTGGGGGTGGAGGGAAAGACCGCAGTATGAGTTCCCACGTCACCAGGGACCAGGGAAACCACAAGGCAAAACCTGACTTTGGAATGGCCTGGCTGCAGAGCTCGCCTGGAGCCACAAGGCATGAAATCCACGGGAAAGGGGCTTGATTTGCAGTGGAGCTCCTAAAGCAACTCGCTTTTAGAAACACGCCTCCACCATGCTCCTGCCCTTCCTCTGCAGCCAGGCTGTTGGCACCGCTCACGGAGCTGCCAGGCAATCAGGAGAGCTAACCCGATTCAAGGCTGTATTTGCACAGTGCTCGTACTATTGCTGGCACCTCCTGCCCCTCTTGTCAGAGATTTAACCTTCAAACGGTGTTGTGAAATATCCCAAAAGGTTTTAAAAATTAACTACACAGGAGAGACGGCGAGGGGAAGACAGACAGACAGATTAGCCTCAACATCAGCTGTAGGAGCCATCCCATGACACCAGGTAATGGGGTAAACAGGGAAGCAGAAGGCAATGGCGAATGGAAGTCACACCGGGCAATACACTGAAGGGCAGGCACCAAAGCCACGACACAGTGCTTGCACTTGGCGTTCCCCCTTACAGAGGCAGGTCAGTGCTGTTATGTCGAGTTTTCCGTGAAGTCCCATCATCTCTCGGCAGGGCCCTTTGCAAACTGGACATGGCCGCTGTCTTTTTTAGGTCAATGACCGCATAGGAGTCCGTCCGGCGGGCTTCATGGGTGGCAGGAGGTGGGACACAGGGGACCGGTGTGTTCTGGTGTCCCTTGCATGGCTCAGCCTCCAGTTCCACCTGGATGTAGTTGAGTTGCCGTGGCTGCTCGGGACAGGGCCGGGGGAAGTCGAAGCTGAAGACGCTGGGCACACAGCCGCGACGAGGCTTTGGCAGAAAGCTGCTGCGTCGCTGGCTGCTGCCCCCGTGCAGCGCGGTGTTCTCTGAGTTCATGTAGTTCTGCAGGGGAACTTCTTCGCCAGCCTCAGAGTAGCCACTGGGGGAAGGCGTCAACATGTCCCCAGCGCCCGCGTCCTCCTCG
Source organism: Ibycter americanus (assembly GCA_035590275.1). Taxonomy (NCBI): domain Eukaryota; kingdom Metazoa; phylum Chordata; class Aves; order Falconiformes; family Falconidae; genus Ibycter; species Ibycter americanus. The sequence goes on from JAVJGI010000038.1 coordinate 3,536,502, forward strand.
CCCCGCTGCAGCGGCTGGCACTCCCACACCGGGGGCAGCGACGGCAAGTTCTCATAGTGCAGCAACGCTGTTCTGCGATGGGAGCAGCCGGGTAAGCCCGTGTCCTCCCGGGTGAGTTTCAAGCGTCCACTTCGGCAGAGAGAGGAGGTGCTGGGGGGCAGCAAGCCATTGACGTTCTCGTAGGTGCATTGGGGCGAAGGACACTCCTCCGCGCACTCGTTGTTGTTGTTGTTGGCGGGGCAGAAGTGCGTCCCGCACTCCCGGTGGTGCCGACAAACGCACCTGTAGTTGGATGTGGGACCCAACACGAACTTAACCTCCCCTGGCTGCAGAAAGACCTGGGGATTGCGGTCTTCAAGGGAGCAGCTGTGGTTCCTATGGGGGAAAGGAGGGTGGACTTCAGGCAAGGAGTGCATACAATGTTGGCCCCTCAGCTCCTGATCACCATTGGCCGTGTTGACGTAGGTGTGGGACTGCAAGGAGAGAAGCAGAGGGACAGTGAAAGGAAAAGAGACGAGACGAGCAAAGCAGCTGTCAGCAGCTGAGAAACCAATAGGATTGGAAAAGTTTTTGGTGGCTGATGAAGCAGGAGGAGATGAAAGAATTTCAGAAGTTGAAAAGGTTTTGGGAAACAAAACACAAAAGCCATTCCTGGATTTGTGGGCTGAACGAGAGACAACAAGGAGTCCAACTGCAGAAGATACACACCATATATTCCACACTCTATGCATATGGTACAGAACTAAAAGCAAAGCCACTTGCAAAATATTTCCTTGAGTGGCTTACACTGGTGTTATTGCAGCACTCACACCTACCTAGGCTTCTCTGATAACGGTTGAGACAAGCTGGATTTTGTAAGGGAAAAATCTTAAATTCTAAAACTGAGACCAAAGAGCTGAGAATCAAAAATAAAAAGAGTCTTAACTTGGGTATGCATCTGCACATCAGTTTAGGGGTTGCAGTAACAGCTGACAGATGGGGCAGCATGACTTGGGCTCACAAAAGCTGAGTGCTGCTGTTAAATAACTGCCACACAAACACTAGTGGCTTAAGGCAGCCAGCTCAAAGTCAGCCTTGATAGAATGCCTGTTCCCGTGAAGTGTCACAGAGGAGTCTCCAAGAGCAAAATGAAGCAAAAGAGAAAAAAAGGATGACAAGGTATGAGGATCCCCTGAACTTTGCTGGAGTAAGAGAAACCCAGAATTGCACAGGACTGCTAGGCAAAACAAGCTGCTTGTTCACTCCTTGCAAACAGCAGAATTTAGGACATCCAGGTTTACCTGCTCATCAGGCCCAATAAGGGCATGAGTAGAGTCTTCACCCACAGAGGAATGCCTCAGGCTGCTCACGGAGGGGTGGCGGGCTGCAGAGTATGATAGGGTTTCTCCAGGGAAGCTGGGAAATCCATTGGGAAATCCCGGAATGGTGTACCCCAGACCTGGGAGAGAATCAAGACAGGTAAGCATTAGAGCATTGTTTGGTACAAGACAGAGTTGACTTCATTCTCACAGTGAGCTGGCCTCTTAACTGCACCCTGTAAGTCAGAACCAGCCTGTCTGGAGAAGATGCCTACGACGAAGTACCTAGTACACATACAAGGGCTAGGCCCTCTTGTTTAAATCTTTTAAGTCACTCCTAACGGAGGCAGGAATTGAGCAAATCTGAATTCTTCCAGATGTGGTTTCCTCTAGGAACCACCTGATCCTTGTAGGTGTTACTTAAAAAAGGCCACTCAGCAGCAGGCAGATGAAAACCAACTGAAGGGTGACAACCCAGCTGACTATTTGAATGGCTTTTTGTTGCTGTTTCCTTGGAAACAAAATACCACTTTGCAGACAAGTAGGGCCTTAAAATAAACATGCTGCATGGGGTACATGTGGACATAAAGATACGGGGTCAACAGCGAGGCAGCACAAGGGAGAGATGCATGGGCTGCAAAGGGCAGTTTCATGTAAGCAACTGCAGACATCGCCCACGTCTCTGTGCTCCCTCCTCTTCTCCGCGGACACTGAAGGAGCCTTACTGTTGGGTGCCTGGGGGGTCCGGGAGAGCTCCCGCTCCGTGGGGTGACTGTTCCTGGTGATGACAACAGGCTCTTCCACTACGTTGATACTGTTACACTGCATCAGGTCCTGAAGCAGGTTAAAGATCTCCTCTGCTCTGGAACACTTGAAGGCAAAAATCCCTGCACAGTAAGAAGGAGGAGGATCAGAAAAGCAAGAAAGTGATCCTGCTGCAACAAAGGTATATGTAATTCCTGGCTTTAAACGAACAGGCAATTCTGATTTCTTTTGCTGTGTTTAACACAATCAACCCCTGAAACCCACAGCCACACAAAAACAACCAACAACTTGGTGGATTGTTGCATCAACAGAAACACAATGCCATGACCACCATCTGACCAAATAGTGCATTATTACAAGAAAACCAGCGAGCATCCCAGTTATCTTACAGCGGTCAATCCCACACAGAGCAGAAGTGTGAAAGGGACCAGCTAACCTGTCTCATTTCATCTCTAATCTTCTATTTTAACTCACTTGGCACCCAGTTCGATTCTCACTGCCAGGGGAAAGTCTATCCAGTGACTTCGCAAAGCTGAACCAGGCCCTGTGGAGTGTGCATGCAAGGGAGGGACAAGAATGTCATCTTAAAAAAAAAAAAAAGTATGGAATTAAACAGTGCCTCCCCAAATGAGCAGCCCAAACCAGAGCTGGTGTGTGCAGAGCTAACCAATCCCAAGCTGGCACGCACACACACGCACAAAAGCCATAGCAACTAGAACAGCATGGCAACGACTGCTACCCCAAAGAATAAGGTTTTAAAAATTTTGGAAAAAAAAAACCCAAAAAACCAACCAAACAAAAAAGCTGTATCTGCCTTAAGGTGGGGAGCAGCATCAGGAAGGAGTCCTCCAAATGAAATCCTACAAGGAAGGGAGAAAACTCATCAAAACACAACACCATCCCTCTCATTTCTGTCTGCTTTAAGACTGATGAGTAAGTACGTGTCTGCTAAAAATTCTGTAACATACGAAGAGCAAATGGCTCTGCTTTATCACCACTACCTGGACCTAAACAAAACCAAAACACACACACAGGGCAGAATTTTAATCACTGGTTTGCATCCTGCAAAAGGCAAAACAGAAACCAAAGACGAGCAATTCCCATCGCTGGCAACTGACAAGCACAAGACTCCAGGAAAGGAAAACCCCACTTACATAAATATTAAAGAGGAGCATACGGCACTACAGATTTGCGCAGTGCTTTACACAGACACTGAACAGCTACGCGGAGGCCTTTTGGATAAGAAGGAGTTTACAAACATATTAAAAGAACGAGGAGACAAACTTTTTTTTCTCTGGGGATGCAGATGCCAAGAAAATGTTCAGCTCTTTAAAAGCAAGTGAGACAGACTGGTAAAGGAACTAACAGGCACCATTGTAAATCTGGAGTCTACTCCCAGCGCTCCCGATGACTTGGCATGTACTCCTGGGTGACTCACTTCCCTCCTCTATGCAGAGCATCCCCATGCATAAAACCAGTAAAACGTAAAACTGCCCTCTACGTTACAAAGTGCTGCCAGACACAAAACGCAAAGCATTAAGAAGAACCAGCACTAACAGAGGCAGAAAGAATGCACCGAGAAAAACAAAATGTGCTCAAACAACTGTTGCTACTGACACGCATTTGGCAGCTCTGTGGAATAAGCGAACCCTAAGAGGCGCAGGTGATGCCCTTTTGGTCTACCCCCGGAGTTAAAACATGCCTATCAAAGCTTCAGTCTTGCAAAAAGTACTTTCTAGCTCCTAAGGAAAGACGTCCAGCAACCTTCCTACTATAGCTGTGCATCGTTTGGTACTGAAGCACAGAGCTGAAAGCGTAACCAGCATCCTCTCTGCCATCAAACACGCCCTGTCCAGCGCTCAAGCCTGCTTTGCCAATTACCTCATGAGCCCCGATGCGCTAGCAAAACGAGACCATTAGATTTATGCCTAGGTCCTGAGCCACCATGTCATTCTCATCAGCTTTTTAATTAGGAGTATTAACTGTACGTGCATGCACACTCTGGTATTCTGGGGGAACAGAGGCTGCAAAACAACCTGTTGATTCATTAGACGCAGGAATTTGGGAAGACACAAACATCAGCTCACTCCGGCTGCCTGGGAACAGAAACTTCGACGTTCCTTCCTCCAGGAATCTCCACACTCACCCTGCCCTGTCTGGCAGCGACGACCGCTCTCAAAGGAGAAGAGGTTGGAGTCGTAGCCGTAGCGGCGCAAGCAGAGGTAGGGCCACCTGACAGCATCTCGCTTGTGAGTGTGCAAGATGAGCTCCGTCTGTGTCAGCTCCATAATCCCAGATCCCAGCTCGTTACCTTCATCATCCACGTTCGTCACCTGCAGAGGCCACAGAGCTCACATCAGGAAACTCAGCACATTGGTATCAAAAAAAAGAAAGAAAAAAAAAAAAGCCCACCCATGAAGATACTGTGGATAATTCCCATGGATTCCCCCTTCGTTTACTGAGATGCCTTTTTCTCAGCTGAGAGCATGAATTCATTGCTGGCAGAAGGCGCCAAGCCGGCAGCCCTGGAGACTGTGTGCTTGGCAGTTCAGTCAATGTGTCTCAGCACAGACACTGGAACACAGCCCCGAGCAATAAAAGGTTTCTCTCCAGTTCCCCATTTTCTTGCTCAGGCTGAATCTCAGTGCAGAGGCAATTTCTACCGCAAATACAAATGTATTTCCAGAAGAGGTTGCTTAAGAAAAGGACAAAAAAAAAAAAAAACAAACCCAAACCAAAACAGTAGCATACTTGAAAATCTTATCAAGTGAAAGACTTCTCTGCAAGAGCAGAGGGGTTTTTTCCCTTCACACCTGGAGTCCAACCCATGCTGGGCTTTGCTAGTAGTCAGTGCTGTCACAGACTCTCTGACGGGGATGAAGGAGAAATACTTACCTTAAATTTGGTGGGATGGTTGTCTGGGATGCTGTCTCTGCACAGACAACTGCAGCAGCTCCCCATGACGGCAGCATAAGAGGCAATCCCTGGGAAGAGGACACAAAACAGAGGACAATCATATTTTCAAACCAACTCCTCCCACCCTCTCCAAACATGCAGCGTTTACAGTCTGTATCCTCCTTGATCCCCCTGCACGTGGTCCAGTGGGTTTGGATCTCAAACTCTTCAATGTGTTCCTCAATTAATGGATACCATACAATATAAGACTAACTAAAAATAACAGCTTTCTTACCATTAGGCAACTGTTGGATTTTTCTGGAGGAGTGGGAAGAAATTCCCACTACTGTCCCTCTATCTCCTTTGGGACTTCATGATAGCCAGGTTTCAGAGTCACCTAGAACACAAGGGGAATGGTCCCATCTTCCACCTGAGACAGAGAACACGACAAATTAAAAATCAGAGAATATTAAGAGGGGTGGGTGTATGTGTGGGTGTGTTTGTGACTGAAGTTCCCTTCAAATATCACGAATATCACAAATATCACAAGCAAGGCAAGTGCACTTTTTTGTAAAATTAACTACCTGCATTTCTATGAATATAGAAAATAATTCTGCACAGACCACTCCTCTGATTTCTAAAAATAAAATAAAATTAAAAAAAAAAATAAATTACGGTCTACAGCTAAAAAATCCTAAACATAAGAGATATTTTACTTCTTGGCTTTGCAATCCTACACAGGAGTGGGGGTTATCAGAGCTGCTGTAGTGCAAATAAAACACAACAGTGATACTGAATGGCTGAGGGTGGTGAGGACGTGAAAAATCACACACATCTGCTGCTTAGGAATGTGAAGGTACCTTCACTCAGTGGAAGGTCTTTAAGGGTCAGAGGACCAGCAGCCTTAAAAGCAAATGAACACAACAGCTGTTCGTTCTACTTTGGACTACAAAACGTAACAAATCCCAGAAAACACAAAACCTCCACTATCTGACAACAGTCAGCAATCACAAGCATCAAGCAGGCATGAGTTGCATGCTCTACGAGTGAGAAATAATTGCTATCTTTGATGCAAACTTTAAGGACTCCACATCCACTTTAGGGCAGGGGATTCAGCAGCAGATAGCAAGAGAGGGTGCCATGTTTTATTTGGCGAGAACAGCTAACGATCTCTCCATCTGAGGCGTGAGAGAATAAAGCCATATGGATAACCAGCCTGGCACTAGAGCAGTAAATAAAATGAAAAGGCTATTGGAAACCTCTCACTCTGCCATGCCAGAATCTGCCTCACCAGTCGCTCCAAATTAAACAATGAATCACAGAGTTGCACCTCCATGCAAAACCACGTTGCACAGCTGTCCTCAGGCTCCCTCGTTGTGCAGAGCGGTGTGGAGGGAGGGGGAAGAGCCAGCACTGAGCTGTCCAAAGGGCCCCATTTCATTTTTTACATCAAAACAGAACTTAAATCACCTTCCACTGCGACCCCATGCCTTAGCTTTGGCCCCTGAAGAATTCCCTACCATATTCTAACCCTGCAAAGTCCCCCAGAAGAGGAATGCTTCCTTTTAGGCAAGCTGAAGGAGCTTGGGCACAAGTCAAGCGAGATGCCACCTGCCCTCCTGCACATACCCGTCACCCCTAACAGTAACAATGCCACACACTCCCTTTTCAACACCGCATCCCGCCCAAACCATCCCATCTGTTTTTCTAGGCTCAGTATGGATATACTCCCCGTTGACCTTACAGACTTTGATCAATAATTTAGCAACAGATCCCCCTCCGCTTCATCTAATCTGGTCACCAGGGGCCTTGCCTTCTACCGTCTCTGCCCTCCCACTCCCACCTCATCAATCCCCTCAGTAAAAATAAAACAACCTTGTAGAAAACATTACCTTTGCCCCCTCTTTCTTCTTTATTCTCTCTCCTTCTGGTGCTCGCTCCACCTGTGCTTGTCTAACCTGCGAGGGGGTTCGGTTGAAGCGTCGCCGCGTACCCTCAACAGTTATTATGGTCAGAACTGAAAAAAAAAAACAGAAAAAACACCCACATTGTTAGATCCCTAACGCTCCCTCGGTGCTTCCCACCACTCCTCGCTGTTAAATATTTTAGTAGCATCCCTTTCACGCAGACACTGAGACTCGCAAGACTCCAGCCTTTTCAACACGCACCTTTCCGACGGCTGTTTGCCAGTTCAGAGCCTTAACCAGCCGAACCCACCGCTCCAATGGTATGATGTGCTCCCCTGTGAGCCGGAACACGTGCCTCCTAAGAGCAGCGGCCCCAGTCTCCCCCTCCAGCCTCCCCACATCCCAGGAGCCAAACCTGAACCCTCCTGAAACCTTGGCAGCCCTCCTTGGCTCCAGAGCAGAGCTCACCTCTCCTGATTCCACAGCCGGGTGGCTCACTTTCCTCCCAACGAAGCTCCATCCATCCCCCCTGCCTCAGCCTGCAGAAGACCCCCTCATGCCTTTGCCCACCTCCAAGCCATTCTCTGAGCCCCAGGACTGAAGCAGAGGGGC
>JAVJGI010000038.1:3575866-3610668 GCA_035590275.1 Ibycter americanus
GGAGGGGGAGCGGGGCCGGGGCCGAGAACTCAGCGCTCCCGCTGTCTCTTGCAGGAACCTGCTGGTGAACCTGGGGCTCTTCGCCGCGGGGGTCTGGGTCGCCCGCAACCTGACGGACATCGACCTGATGGCCCCGCAGCCTGTCCCGTAGAGGCGGTGAGTCCCCGGGGGCCAAGGGGCCACAGGGAGCTGTCGCCCTTCCCTGCCAAACCTGCCCCCCGCCCCCCTGCTGGCAGCCCGCCCGGGAAGGGGGTGACACAGTGCGGGGTGCCCAGCTACAAGCGGGACTAACCTGAGCGGCAGCGCTGAAGCCGAAAGCTGCTTTGTGGGGAGCGGCAGAGCTGGGTGACGGTGCCACATGCCCACAGCCCGGGCTGGGAACCCACCTCACTCCGCTGAATTGCTGCCCTAGGAAAGGAGCGGAGCCGCCAGGGAGCCGAGCTGCCCTCCCCCTGCCCCAGCACCAGCAGAGCTGTGTTTAGCCCTTACCAGTTGCAGTACGATCGCGGGAGGACCTGCTGTGCTCTGCAGAGCTGCTACTCGCACTTCAAAGCTGTCGTGCCTGAAGCGGTGACAAGCGGGGAAAGCATTTAAATGCGACAAGGAGAATTTATTTCCAATTCATTCTGCAAGGCACAAGAAGAATAGCTTTCTCAAGGATGTGAAGCCGTTGCATGTGGAATTTTCTTTTGTACCCCCATCTAGATGTTTATTAAAGTCTGTAGAATAACAACACAATCCACTGGAATTTCCTTTTTTTAATAAGAAACTTCAGCTTACAAAAACAAGGTGTAAAAAGAGTAAAGATTTACAAAAAAATCATAAAAACATGATTTATATTTCACACCCGAAAGACAAAAGGAACAGGTTCAGTCCTGGGTTGTAAGCAGGACCCATCAGCTACTTAAAGGAAAACCGAAACTGTGAGAAGCCCTCGGTAAACTCCAGCCACCAGGTTTCCTGGGTAATGTCCGGATGAGATAAAGCTGGGACACTTACTGTAAAGGAATGATGACTATGTGTGTGGGAAGAAGAAGCCATTTGGTGTTGCATAGCATTTTAGTGCCCTGGACTGAGGCTATACAGCTCGCTGTTACCAACTTTAAAGTCCAGCTGGGGGTGGTGAAGCTGTTTGGGGGACAGCGAAAGCACCGCATGGGAGTTGTGGCTGTGATTTACTCGGCTGCGTTACGCACCGGCTCCTCAAAGGTGCTATTTCATAGAGCAGAGGAACTTCCCAGCTCTGAGCTTTATGGCAGTAGGACCGCAACATGGCTTCACATTCTTTGGACAGTTATACAATGGGTTTTTAGTTTAAGACATTCTTATGAAGTAGCGCTGCCTCCACATTCTGTGACGGAGAACTGCCCCCTTACCTGCCCCAGAGAGAAACTTATTCCACTACTGATAGGTTCTTAAAAATGCTGTTTTCAAAGCAGGTATTTTTAACATCCTGTTAAGACATCAAGTTCTTTTGAAGTAACAGATAATCCAAGTTACGCAGAAACAGTTTCTGCAGGAAAAGGGGATTAATTAGAACATTTAAGTCATTTTATAGTTAATCTTAGTTTTGATTTAGAACACACTAATCTCCTCTGAGGCCTGGGTTCAGGCAGGGGGCAGTTCATGCAGTTAAGTACATAAGGCTGCCATAGGTGACTTGACTGGATGTTGTCTTTAACAAACCTCAAATAAAATAAAAGCTGCTGAACCTGCGATTAGGAGCAGTGCGCTCACACCGAGCTGCCAGACAGCTGGACAGATTGCCAGAAACATTTAGTAATTAATTGGATTCTCTCATCACTTGCTGCTGCATGGGAGTGTCCTTGAAGCAAAGGCAGTCTCATTCACGAGCACAGCATGGCATACATCAGCTTAAGTCATTAGTGACGTAAGTAACAAACTTGAAGCAGAAACTAGAGGCTGTTCTGACTTAAAAGCCCACACAGAAGCCCTTGAACGCATCAGGAAACCCACCCAAGCTCCAGCTTGGCTCCTCACCCAAGAAAGCAGCACAGCATTTCACTCCTGCTTTCACAAGGGCTGCCAGGGGATTTCATACTGAGGGAAAATGGCTCATCTTCCATCAACCCTCTGCCAACAGCACCCTTCCAGCAACCTTAACTTAGAGCAGGATTAACTTTTCTTAAAGTGCTGAAGATTAGCTTTAATTCTGCCTTTCCTCAAGTCAACAGTGAAGCTTCCAGGGCATTAGCAGAAGTGGGGTCTCCCTGGCTGCATCCTGCCCCCGAGCCCATCATGCCCTAAGGGAGCCTGCCTGGGCAGCCCTCCTCCCCAAGAAGCTGTTTGAACTTTCTAAGCTGTGTTTTAAGGTTTTTTTTTTATGGAAAGGCAGACCTTTAACAAAAAAAAAAGTTTTACTGGAAACAAACTTAACCACTTGTTCCTTTCCTATAAACTGCTTATTGGATGTCTAGGAGGCAGTGACTCGAAGAGTTTGTGACTGCCTAACCAAAGCTGAAGTTAAGCAGGGAAAAAACCAGGACCCAATTCTCTTTTACATGGGCTCTAGGTTGCCAGTGGTAAGTGGTTTACACATTGATAAGCAAAGCAAAAACTTGTTTTTCACCTGGAAGTATGTGGTTCATCTTGTAGCAGTAGGAAACAGCCTTAAGGGCCAGGCCTAATAATGTCATTTAATAAATTTAGGGAGAGTGAAGATGACACTTGCTATGAAAATGCCATTTCCAAATCAGGCGTGGAGTTAGGCAGCCCAGACACTATGCTAACTGTGCAAAAGAGAAGGAGCCTCACAGGTGGTTATCCTAATTTCTCAGCTACTGATTCTGTTCAGCAGTACACCACGAGCTCTAGCCTGCCCGTATTACCGTACATTCTTTAACCTCGTCTAGCCACCAACGTGGCACAGATTCGTCCTAACACAGTTGTAGCAGTACAAATGATCCCCATGGTACAGATATGGTTATCTGAGGAAGTAAGGCTAGCCTAAGTACTTTACACTTAACCCTGCCCACGTTGAAGGGAAGCTGTTGTTCCTCTTTAGCAGGAGCAACGTTCAGAAGCCCCATGCTCCCAAAAAAAAGACATGCTCGGTCTTGAGTGACACAGCAGAAAGTGGCTGTAAAGCCACAGAAAGAAGAGGAGGCTTTTACTCCAGATTCTGCCAAGTCCTAGTTTGACAAGTCAGGGCACAGCACTTCAGCATGGGGTGGGGGATCGAATTCACCACCTGCCACCTCTATCGGAAGCATGTTATCAAGACTAAAAATTACAAACCAAACAGGTAAAGTCATCAACTATTATCTCCTTTCTCACTTCCAGTTATGCAAAGCATTTACTGTGACATTGTGGGCTTTAATTAGGTAGCTCCTTTATAAAAACTTGAGAATGTGGGGTACTGTTCCTTAGGAACTGTAATATCTAATGGAAAAGCACCATTCATTTTGCCAGTACGAGGCTACTGATCAGAGAAGATCTTGCCACAAAAACAGGAAGTTGCTGTTAACGAGACTGTGTTTGCATTTTGTTAATGTCTCTGCCTGCAAAACATGCAATCCTCTAGTACACAAGGTCCCCTTATCAGACGCTTCCTGTCTCTTCTAAATTTAGATCACAGCTTATTGCTGATCTCATTCATCCCAACTCCTTCCCTACCCCGGCCTGGACAAAATCAGTAGTACGGCAGTTCAAGAAGAACCCTAAGGGTATAGCGCTTTGCTGTAACTGCAATGCATTCTGTTATCATGCACAAGCCTCACAGCAATAAATAGTTAACAGTGGTTAAAGTCAACCGTGGGCCCTTTGGGCTGATCCTTTTCTTTCTTTTTCTCCCCCCCGCCCCTTGGAAATGTACATTGCAAAGCTCATTTTTAAGACTTAGGAACTCTTTTGAAAGAATTTTGGCCCTACCATCCTTTGAACAAGTATAACCCATACACGCACGCAGAAAATAAAAATCAGTACAACAGAAGGAGCAGCCTAAAGGCATATCCGTAAAATCAACTGGGGCAAATAATCACTAGTTGGTACAGGTAAGTAACGTAGGGAGCTTTCAATCATTTAAAGATGTGGTTTTATAAATTTAGAAGCTTGCTAGAATGCTTCACATTCCCATCTGCAATAAACAGGTATCAATATTAATGTAATAGACACCAAAAACCCACTGAATTGAGGTTTTATATTCCCACAGGCAATAAATTCTCAACCTAAGTCCACCCTATCCGATCTCAAACCTGCTGAAGGGATTAGACGCACACAAGAAAGCAGTGTTCAGAGCTGGTGCTTGGATTTTACTATTTACTTTGAAGAAGGGACACTTGGCCAACCTCACGCAACTGTATCTATTGCCTATTAAATTTACGCAGGCATTACCACCGCATGCTTTTGCTCATGTCTGGAAGTATGTGCTAGGCTGCTAAGAGGAAACCTGTGCAAACACTGCCATGACAATGGGAACTGTACTTTTTTCTTTTCTAAACCAGCAATAAGCATTAGGTTTGTAACAGAAGGTGCTTCCCAAAGCTACAGGTGCTCTACCAAAAACCCCACCGGAGTTTTTATTTGTTGCTCTGTACTGCATGTTCCCACAGGACGACAACTTACTGACCTGACTGGAGGGGCCTGGATGATATTAAGAAAATCTAAAAAGCCAAATCTAATCCGCCTTCGAACAAGCTGTTATTTGAATTATTACAAATACAGAGATTTCAAACATGTAACACTAACATACTAGCTTCTGAGCTTGCTGGCAAACTTCATTCACGTACAGATACGAACTGTAAAACTGTCGGTGATACTGAGTACTTGTAAAAACACACAAATCTGTCTGCTGCTTCAGTCAGGAGGGGGGAATTCACAACTTATTTCCCAGCGTTTCTGTCCCATGCAAAATATTATTGCATACAAGGCACCAGCTCTAAGGAATCATATAAAATTAGTTCACAAAACTGTGTCAGGTAAAACTAATCTCCCTCTCTCTTGCTTATGTAGTTCCTGATCTGCAACACCACTGACCCACTGGAGCTCATCCTGGGGTAATCTGGCAACAGCCAGAAGCTTCATTAGTCTCTCTCATTGGGATGCAATTAAGCACATTGAGGCCTGAGGATGATACAATCAATAAAAGAGTTATAAATTACCACCAAGACAGTATTTATGCTGGAAGCCTTGCCTTCTAAAAGCATAAAAAACTCCTGATGGCGAGTCCATAGGACACACTTGATGCTTTTACAATTTCCAATTTTATTTCTACACCCTAAAAAAAACCCATCTGGAAGTTCCTAAGTGGGAGTGGTACTGCCACCCAGAAAAGGCGGGTGTCAAGCATTTAACATGCACTACTCCATTTGCTGCCTCACATTAACAACTTCAAAGCCAGACCAGAAAACTGTTCTGGTCAGAACTAATGGGGAAAAAGACTGCTTTTTTCAGCGCTTTGCACAGAAACTGTTCTTGCAGTATGCATAGTTTAACTTGGGAATACACACAGTAAAAGGATAAAATTAAATGTAAAGGCAAATTTATGTTACTAACTTGCTAGTGGAATAAAGTTAGCTAAAATAAAGTGGTTTCCAACAACCACAGCAGATGCTGTATCATACCTGGCCATGGATTCATCAAGATCCTTCATTCTTAAAAACATAAAATTAAGGGATGCCAATTTACTCACAAGTTGAATGGAATAAGGATATACTGGGAACAGTCCCGTCCCAAAGGCTGCAGACTCTGGAGCCTGAGGGTCTGCCAGCATACAATGGCTTTCCTACACCTTGAGACTATAACCTGCAAGGTGCCAAGAACCTCACGCTTGCTCTGAGCATCTCAAGCCAACTGACTCCTTGCTACAAGACTGGAACTCCAGTACAGGAATCCCAGCACCGAGACAAACCAATTCTGCTCCCAGCTGTACCAAAATGAAGGGGTTTATGTTGCAGACACTTAGCTTGCAACTCAGTGTGACCACTGAACTCCACACAGGAGTTAAATCTGCCTGCGTATTTGCAAAAGTAGAGCCTAAACTTGGAATTATTCTAAATACTCATCAGTGTATTGGTGGGATTTGAAGCCATGCCGTTAAAAGAGGGACAGAGTTTGCTTTACAGGCTACCCTTTGCCAGGCAAGCACTTGAGTGGGCATCGCTGTAATTGCAAATAGTATTTTCATCTTACTGATGCAGAGGTAACTTCCCATCAGGATTTCTGGCAAACAGGACACTATAAAACAGTGTCCACCACGGAGGGAGCATCGGGCTATGCTTATATAAAGAAGCCTGCAGTAGACAAATATAAACCAAACAGCATAAAAAATGCTATACGCTATCGCTTCCAAATAAAAGCTAAATATTACAGAAACCTCACAGTGTTGGAAAAAGCAAGTTTATTTACTTTGAAGTATAATTCATTCCTTCCCTATCAGGGCAATCATTTTTTCTGACTGCAGTATCTCCACATCTCAGCACAACTAAGCTAACGTCACATGGAGAGGCCACTAATGTCAAAAGATGTCACCAGCAAATGCTACAAAATCTGCTTGGGCAATCAGACGCAGCAATGGCTACAGGTACGCTCCCAGCTCCCCTCTCCCCTCTGCAACCCACTCGATCCACATGACAACTGTATTCCTACCTGAATTCAAATATTAATGCAAAACACTCAGTCAAAAGATGAGCATTCATAGCAAAGAGTCTCAGCTCACTGCAGTGACAGCTAATGCTGCATTATGGTTTGCCTTTCTATCGAATTTTTATACAAACAGGGCCAGTACGGCTAAGGGATTCAGAAAGTGAACGTACCATTTGGTAGTCATAGTAAACCACGACTCTCATTTAGAAGAATATAATCCTCTTAAGGGGTGGACAGGCCTGGAAGGACAGATGCATGGGAAAAATACCAGTCTTCCCTTCCACCTTTCAGATTAAAAAGGCAACGTTAAGCCCTATTTCTCCTTTAATTTTCTTTTTGAGACACACAGTCTTCACAGAGCATATGTTTGGCTCTAGAAAAGAATCCACCATGTATCTGATAATCACAAGCACTTGGCTTTGATTCTTTCAGGAATGTCAGCTTCTACCTGTGCTGAACCCAACTCAGCTTCCCCTGCAATCAGCAGTCACATTTACTTCTATTGGATATCAATTTGGCCTATTGCATTTTTATTAATCTTATTTACTGGTAGCACAAAAAATTCCCTACCTAGTAAATACAAAGATATACAGACATTCATAAGAAATCCTTCCAGACTCTGCTACATTTAGAGAACCAAAACTGAAATTTAGGACCGTTTCAAATCGTCTCGTTTCCAAAAAAATAAGAGCACATGATCTCAAAATTATACTTCATTGTTAAAAAGTCAGGTTTTGTAGGTTCAAAAAGCAGCACGTTGCTCAGACAGAGAGGAAATGGGAAAAGGGTGGAGGAGACCTAGTGTGCCACTGTGCTCTGACACAATAACAGTTCCTTGCTTGCTTGCTGCTCTCTGCATGGCTGAAGCGATTAACAGCAGCCAAAGTAAGAGAGACCGATTTGCCCATAGGACAGGAGATTAAAAGTCACAGTAGTGCCAGTGGAAAGCGAGGAATGGTATTTGGGAGACTTACCTCTTCACCCCCTCCCAACAACAACGTAAGGTTGTCAGTGTGTGTCTGATGGGCAAACGCTGACAAGAACAAAAGGAGAAGTGGGGGGAAGAGAAACACGCTTTCAGAACTTCTGTCTGAAAACAGAACCAATTTTTTTTTTTTAAGAACTCGTAATTTAGATTACTTCACGTTGAATCATTTTAAAAAACAAACCAAAGCATCAAGATTGAAAGAGGTCATGTCTCTTTGCAGTTATATATTTAGATTTGATTAAAACATGAAATGTGAACAGCCAAACCCCAAATGGTAAAAACACACCTGAGGTGCAACTGTAGGCTGGGAAGTGACCATGAATAGTCAACTAAGGCCCTGTGTTTCTCATAGAATTCTAAAATCAAGATGATTACAGATACAGACATTTTGGTAGCGTTTCAAACTCAATATGGGAATTGGAGATTTAACTACATTCCTTCTCTTGATGGCCCAGCAGAAATAAAGACTTCACAGGCTGAATTCTGCACACGACACCCGTGCAGCCTCGCTGCCTCCTGTTAGTCTGGGCCTCGTGTGACAACAGCAATGAATGAATATTTCCATTACAGAAGCACTAACAGAAGCTAGCTCTGTCCCCCACCGCTGTGGTATAACCACCACCCTGAGGAAAACAAGTCACACTTGTAAAAAAGTGCTAGTTTGCCAGTGTTAAGATGCTTCCACACTACCCGCTTCTGCTGTCACAGCCGTGCAAGCCAGGGTTCAGACTTCTTTATAATCCTGACGACAAAGTTATGCCAGCAGAAGCCTGTAGTATAGGCTTTGTTTTTGCTGCCACTGTAAACAGATATGACGCACAGGTACATTCCCGTTTTATTTCAGAGTTTTGCTTTTGTTTTTAAACACACTTTCTCCAGAGCAGAACTGTTTGAAAATCACATTCCTAGTGAATTTAGCTGCCCGTTCAATTCAGCCCAGAGAAGAAACCACCAAGTGTGCGCACAGTCCCAGCAACGCTGAGAAGAAGAGCTGTTGACAAAGCTTGCCAGCCATGGGTTTGCCCTCAACTGATGGCAAAGAAATTGCTATCACAGAGATAGCTAAGGCGTGGGGGAATATTTTCTCTGCTAGAAGAATGTTAAACATTTCTCCAGCAAAAATAGCTCTCAGGGCAGTCAACTCCATCTAACCAACAACTGTTCAATAAATACCTGGGTGACTGTGTGATTCAAACCCTGGAAATCTGAATGGCAATTAAAGGGGAGGGTACTATACCTGTTCCTTTTGGAGTTTCATCAGCATTACTAGGAACTGAACGTTTTTGAAGGCAGTGGAATGCTTCTATTGCCTGGTTGTGCTCATTTGTTACGCGCCTTACGCAATTCCTTTTTGATATGAGATGAATGATACACAGCATCAAACTTTCTAATTTCATTTTGTGAGCATAATTTAACGACGAGATGCTTTAAAAACAAAATTCTGACTACAATCTTACATGTCAGAATTGCACAGCTTGATATGCTTTTCCACACCCTGGGTGGCAAACATCATGATCTGATCCCCTTCCTGCAGCGAGCCTTTGTTCCTACAAAGAGGAAAGATGTGAACGCCAATGTTTAAAAAAAAAAACCAAACCAAACTGAGACTGTCGATGGAGTTACAGAGCTCCCCATCATGGGAATGTCAGTCTTCTGTCCTTATCACTATTTTTGGACGGCACCTGAGCTTGGAGTTGTTTTTCTGAGATTCTTGCTTTGTCCTGCACTGTTCTTTGAGTGTAAAAAAGAATGTAGGCCTGGGTTTTGCACACCTCCTCCACACTACATACATTCAGTTTGGAGTCATTGCAGTGGACCCAAAAACCTAGGAATCAAAGTGAGAAAGAGGGCATTAGGAAAGGAGGCAAAATTCCTTCTGAATGCATTTTGGAACTGTTCATAGGAAACATCCACAGAGAAAAAGGACAACTTAGGAGGAAAGGCATCTCTATCTTTTCCTCTACAGATGCTTTGGAAAGGAGTTTCTGCTCTGGAAAAATTTTGATCCTTTCTGTGCTATTCACGGGGTTTAGAAATACCAAGGCGTAATTTAACCAATCATATGTTACAGCCCAAAAACTCAATTAGGGAAATAAAAATTCCCTGAAGATAGCCAATTTGTACCTCTTTCTCCACAAGTCAGAAGCCAGAGTCAATACTAATTCAGCTGCAGAAAGAGACTGCTGGAAATTCACAAAAACCCTGCGGATGTTATTCATGAATAGTTCCTGTCCAGTTTCAAAACACTTTCTGTTTATCTCATCATCCCAAGGATACCGAGAAAAGACACCCAGCTGGAGTAGCTCCATGGAGTTACATTGCATGAGAAAATGAAGCATTCATGCTGTTAGCAGCAAGCAATAAAAGGCATCCCAAAGGGCCGCAAAGCAAAGAGCAGCAATCTGTGGCTTTATGCAAAACCTCCCCAAAAAAACAAAACAAAACAAAAAACCAAACATGCTACTAGCAATACATTCTGGGAAACAAACTCCTGAATGTCAGAAAACTTGATTCCAAACAACTTCGATCATAAAGCTTTACAATGCACTACGCCTATGGAATAAAACCCGAGTTTCTTGAATTTGTTTCCCCCGTAATAAGGCACACGCACCTCCCTCTGTGTTGTAGCAATATGCTGTGTAGTGTCCTGAGCCAAACCCTTTCCCGTGATGCATCACCACAGCGGAGAGGTCATAGACAAAGGTCTCTTTGTCAAGAGAGGAGAGAGAGTCCCTGCAGCAGTAAGGTTCCATGTTTAATACCTGGTCAAAGAGGACATGGACCCCAATCTTCTCACGGTGATTACGTTCAGACCACCTGCGAACACAAGGGCACGAATCAAAGACTTGGGATCCTGCTTCCCACCAGTGGTGCAGGGCTGCGGGAAGATGCACACAAAAGTAGCCACTGCTAAACAACTCTGAAGAGCTTTCTGTGCTAGGGTTAAGTAGGTGTCATGTATTTTTTTTCCATCTGTTTTCACTCTTAACATCTACTACAGTCATCTTTTGCCTACATCTCGTTGATGCCCAGTTGTTATCACTAGGATATTGTTGAGATTTGCAACAGTCAAACACAAAGCAAGACAAACATCCTCCGTGACAGTCAAACTGCGTTTAAAATACTCAGCTATGTAAATATAAAACCCACATGCCTCAACTGCCTGGGCTAACCATTTTAGAAACTTTTCATAGTATTTTGAACTTTGTCTGCTATGTTTTATTCAACAGGTAGATACATAATATCGGCATTTAACTACCACAGGCTTCCAGCTTCAACAAATCTTACACTCAGCTCAGCAGCTCATCCATCTCACAGCCACTCTTTCAAGTTGTCTGCAAACTCAGATGAATACCGTTAAGTACAATTAAGGGAAATAAGTATTAATATTTACAACACAGTACATTGTGCATATAGTAGAAAACATGCTATAAACCGGCTACTGATTATAATGTAAGTAGTACTCTGAGAGGGTATCACATACCCAGTTTGTGTAAAATGTTTGTACACGTGCATTTACCAGAAAGCAAGGGAAGTTACGGGCCCACACTGATCACTTCTTGCCAAAAAGACAGAGGCAAATCACTTGCCTGACACCATGTAGTGCACCCCACTCACCTGAATCGTTTAAGGTGCAGTCGGAGGACCTGAGGTAGTCTGTAGATCATTAACTGCTTTTTAGCTTCACTCAGAACAAGAGGTTTAGGAGAAGACTTCCGCCGTTTGCCTACCAAAAAAAAAAAAAAAAAATTAAGGCAAAGATTGTTAGGGCATTATTTTCAAAAGGGGAAAAGAGCACATTATAGACTCTTTTTTTTCCCAGTAGCAGTAGTCCAGCTCACATGCACTCAGGATGGACACGCAAGTAAACATTTCTTACAAATTCCTTCATGGAGCAGGAACTTCTCTACAATCAAAACTCACACATTTAAAAATATTTAAACTTTTTCATTTTTGTGATGCTCATAATCACACAGTTATCACCTTCTAGCTGCTCACGCTCACATGTTGCTGAGAAATCCACCAGAAATATTAAGACACAGCTGCAACCAAAGACATCTAGCGCTGTAGCAGTTTCAACAGGTGAACTACCAGCACACGAATAATACTATTTGACATTGTATTCTGCCTACTCCTTTGATCCTCTTATACCACTAGAATGAGGCTTGTAGTAGCAAGCCTTACTAGCTCAAGAATATTAATACAAGTCAGAGGAAAAGGCTTCCAAGCAAGGTTCCACTTCTTGCAGGGTTTCTGCCTGCCCAAGAATGGAAAACTGCCTCTGAACTGAAACTGGAGAAGAGGGAAAAAGGTTCCTCTTCCAGTCATTACTCTTTCCAGGACACTGAACATATGACTATACCAGGAGGAAGACAGGTGGCTTTCAGAGCTTCCAATAAGAAATGTACCTGTTAATTAGATTTCTGCACCTCACTGCACCAGTTCAGAACAGATGGGTTGCTCCTCCTCCATCACGTGTGGCAAGCAGTGCCCCCAATAGTTTTTGGCACCTAGACGCAGGCTGGTTGCCTTTCCCTGACTTTTTTCAGCTGGTTAATGTTTTCTTAGCCATTTAACTCTGAAGTAACTGTTAAAATTCAGGCTTTCACAAAGAATCAAAGAAAACAGAGTTAAGATGAAGCTGTACTCATCCATACCGACACTTGGTGAACATTATTTGTGAATCAGAATCTATTCAAATTATATTTGGCTTTGTTTCAAGAACATCTAGTCAACCATTATTTCCTAACGCTCTGTGGAGATGTTTGGTAACAGATTTGCAAGTTGATAGAGAACGGATCTCTACAAATATTTGCTACTTCAGCTGCTTAGTTGCAATGTAAGTCAAATTATTGGCATTTTCCTCCCAAGGGGATGAACATTCGCCATAAATACTTGCATGAAAAAAAATTTCAAGTCCAGCTTATCAGAGTAGCTGAGCTGCATGTTTATACACAAGGTTAAAATTATTTTCAGGCACATAATGACCTTACACTCCAGACTTACTACAGAAAAGCAGAAGTCATCTTCTAGCTGAGTGCCGCAAAACACATGCATTCATGTAACAGGTAATGCATCAGAGAGACTCCCAGAATGTCAGTTTATTCCTTCTTAACAGCCTACAGACAGACGGAGACTCTACCCTGGCAGCACACCTTGAGAACTCTGCATTTGTGATTTCTGGTTAAAGGATTCAACGAAAACCATAGCTGACTTGTTATAAAAGTTTTCCTGCCATGCTGAGATGAGCAAACCATAGGGGATAACGTTCCTTCTTTTGTCTCTAAATCCATCCCCCTCTCACCCAAAAAATTCTTGAGGATGCCTTCCCCCGCAACACAAGCGGCAAGAGCAGGTCTGAGCACGGTTGTATTAAACCCTTAGTAAACTGTGCTGCTGAATGGCGGAGATGAGAGAAAAACGACGTATCAGATCCAAACTGGTGCCCAAACGAGCCAAAGCAACCAACACAGGAAGAAACAAAACAGCAAGGAAGAACAGTTTTCCTATACATACAGGCCACAATACATGTTTTCAGACACCCAAAACACGCGTTCAGAAACCTCTCACTCGGAAAAACAAACTGTGCTTCTAACGGCAGAGGCAGCAGCAGCATCTGACTTACTGTTGCACTGGTCGCACGCGTATATCCTCCCTTCCAGAGCTTCTGTCTCAGTGAACTTGGCCAACATTTCTGTCAGCATGCACTCTGCCTGATTAACAGGGACGATCCCTTTCTCGATAGAGTGATAGCGCTCGGGGAATTCCAGGGAAAGATCCCAAAAGGGCTCAACGGTGTTGGATTTGTAGTTGCATGTTATACAGGTGACCTGGGAATGAAATGTGTACACACAAATGAAGTTACGGACATGCCCACCCGCAGACTGGCATTTACATTCACATCTAAAGAGCAAGTTCATGTCCAAAAGGCAGTGCAGTTTCACAGGCATAAAGATGGTCTAACTACCTATTTCCAGTCTGAAAGCTAAGTCTGTCTTGAGCAAACAGCTTAAACTACTTTGTTAATTCCCCCAAAAAATGGAGACAATGTTCACCTTTATGGGATTCACTTCCTCAGATAAATACCATTACAGGAATAGTACCAATTCACCGTTGGGTAACAAGCACCTTGGATCTGTTTTCTACCACAAAAAGTACATGTTAGCATTTATCATGCAATCTTCCTTCCATAGTTTCTCTCCTTGCCTTGCATATTTCAAAGTGTATAATTCCTTCAATGTTTCATCTGTTAACTATATAAAAATTATTCACGAATGGAGCATGAAAGGACAAACTTCAGATGTGCTCGTTTTCTTAGGTCATCCCAGAGTATTATAAATAACAGCAGAAAAGTTTTCAATTAAAATCAGAGGCAGAAAGTGAGAACACGAGGAGGTAACAAAACCAGAAAGCAGATCTGGTCAGACTCTGTGTTATTGTGAGAACCATCCACCAGAAACCAACTTCTAACCTTGCAGCTTCATGCACTGAAGGCACCAGTAACTTCAAGACGGATTTGGAGCTAGCAGATAGGGAAGGAAATCTGTGCAGAGAGGGGTTTGTAATTAAATACAGTACAGGTACACAAGAACCACATAAGTAGAATAAAGAGCTCGACAAGTTATTTGTAGTGTATCATAGTAGCAGATAAATTACACTGATTTGTGAATACCTTCACACTGTTAACAGCATGGAACACTGACCCAAGCCACAACACACCGTCATCCAGAGCCAAGAGACACAACTGAATGAAGAAGGTTTAGTTAAGAAGTCCACAAGAAGTTCACGCACTGCAGAGATGATTCAAATGAACCATGACTTCAAGCATCCTTTCCCTGAAAGCCGAAAGCTTTCAACTTGAAAAATACACCTTTTAATCTTTAACGTGCACACAAGTTCTTATGAGTGGCAAGGCACCGAGAAGGATGACATAAATAGTAATGAGAACGCACACATATAATACGCTTCGTGGTCTGATCTTGCAAACCCCTGAGTGTCAAGTTATGCACACATTTCATTTCTCCTGGAAAGCACAGGCAGTTGACGACTTTCAAAATGCACTGGGCTCTCAGGGTCTCCCTTGTGGGGAATAATACATTTCAGACAAGAGAATGGCACAAGAATAAGAGACCGAGCAGCATGACAGGCACTTTCATCTCCTACAGAAACTTATGTTAAGCATGCTCAGTATCTCAAGATGACTTTCATATGCCTACGAAAAAAAATAAATTGTCACAGAGAGCTTATTTTTTATAGCACAAGATGACTGCTTTCTCTGTCCTTCATCATGTTCTTTCTAGCAACAAAAACAAAACCAGGAAGGGACAAAACAAATTACAATGACACTTTAAAACCATGGCAAAAACGTAAAACTAAGGGCTGAGAACTTCTGTACTTATGCAGATTTCATTCTGAAGTGGCAGAAGTCAACTGAATTTACAATACATGTGACAAGTATCAAAAATGCTGACAACCTGCACAGGAACCCAACAGATTTCTTTCTCAGGAGGCACTCCTAAGCAACTCCTCTTACGTATCTGGTGGCTCCTCAAGAAACAGAGCCTTTGCTTCTTGGTGTGAATGGCTCCAATTGATTTCTGTGCAAAAGCAGGTGCATACCTGACTAAGCAACTGCCCATGAAAAATGGTGTTCACCACCTTCAGGACCTGCTTGGTGAGCTTCCTCTGCGAGAACGGGATGAGGATCCTGCGCTTGGTTCCTTCTGACTCCAGCTCCTGCTGTACTTTATCCAACAACTCGCAGAGAAATTCCTGAGCGTCCTGCTGATCGTAACCTCGAAACGCCGGGATCAGACTCCACACAGAGTGCAGCATGGCGAAGGGGGACACGAGCGCCCACTTGCCAGACCACATCACTCTGAAGAGGGTGTGCAATTCATGACAGAGGGAGATGTGCTTTGAACTCGGTTCCTTGGGTTGTATTAGTTCTAAACTCCTGCTTATTGAGGAGCCACCATTTAAGCCAGCTGGCAAGCTCTGCGTGCCATATGATCCCACTTTGTCAGTCTTCCCTGACTCATTAGCAGCAGACCCATTTGCCAATTTGCCAGGCATCCTAGACTTCCCATTCACAGTTTTAGCTAAGAGTTCTTCTGTTTCACAGAGATCAAGTGTCAAAAAACATTCTCTAAATTTCTGGAGGTGACTTAGCACTTGCAGAATAGAATTCATATAACATGTGTTTCCCAGGTTCCTTAGACCCGTTACCCCGGGAGTCATCAGAGGCTTACGCCGGATGGAATAAAACTGTTTGAATCTGCTGCTCTGCATCTGCCTTGAGGTAGGGGAAGCGGTCGCCACCTCCCTGAATTTCCTTGGAATCAAGTTTTCTCTGTGCACATGAGATAGCAGCCTTGCACTCTTCCTTGGAGGAGTGTTTGCCAGCTCCTCCAGCAGTTGCCTCTTCATCTCCTGCCGCCGCTGCCTAGCTGCCTCCTTCTTTTTCTCCAACTCCTCCATTTGTTTCTTTTGTTTTAATTTTAGCTGGCCTCTAGAGCTCTTATCAAACCAGGTCCGCAGCGCCTTCGCAAGCAAGGACTGGCGCCTGTGCCAGAGAGCTGTAAGCATCTGAGATTGTCCCTGAGGGCTCCTTTGATGGCTGCACATGTCCTCTCCCAAAGCCATTGATCGCAATGTCCTGCCAGTTCTTGTTGACGGATCATGTTTTTGACTTTTAATTGCTGACAGAGAACTTCTCAGCAATTTCAAATCACCCTCCGGGTTATCATTCAAGACATAATCTTCACAAAGGTAACAAAAGACATACAGATCATTAACTTCCATTGCCAATGGATGCCGGGTTTCTTCAAAGTGTTTAAGTGCATGCTCCTCGATGTACCTCCCACAAGCTACGTGGGAACACTTCAGACAAGCCCAGATAGATTCAGTTGTCTGGCAATCCACGCAGTGCCACTTCTGTGGGTTCAGGATAGAGTGGTCCTGGGCGAGTCGTAGCCGCCCAACATGTTTGCATCTATCCATGTCTTACAGAAGTCTTCGCTGCTTTGACCTTGGAAGGCAAAGAACAGAAAGAAAAGCATCTTAGAGCCACTACACATACTTAAATTGAACTCTTTTGTACCAGCTGTAAAGACCTATAAACATACAGATGTCGTGCCTTGTCAGTCCCAACAGCAGTTTTCCCTCAACAGACTACATTATTTCTGCCCGCATTATTTTTTTTTAAAAGCAGTTTTTAGTACAAGTGAAAGATACTGGATTGACAAGGTCGACAGAATCAAACTGTCTACTAAGGACGGCCCAGGCAGCTGCCAGCATACCTTACCCAAACTGAATGGCTCACTTCCAAGGAGAAAAAGATTAATTCAGTCCACACACACGTTTGATCTTTAGCTGCCCTCTTGAAATTGATACATACAAAATGAATTTGGAATTGGAATGCATGTTATCAGGAACTAGACTGAGGTTACCAACTTCTCGCAGAAGCCACAAAAATATCAGATAATTGTCATAACCAGAGCATTTGCAAGTGCGCAGGCTTTGCATTCTACGCTCGAGTCCTCGGATTCCTCACAGCCTCCCAAACATTGAAATGTTTAAAAAAATCAGCAGGGAAATAAAAATGAAATGTGTAACGTCATGTTATAGTAAACCTAAAGGAACATCTGCACGTGTACATGTTTGCATGAGTACACGTAAACAGAAAAAGCAACTGATTTACCAAATTACTATATCGTAACCGAAGAGGAATCAAAGCAGGGATACTAGAAAGCGCAAAATGCTTTCACTCCGTGTCCCGCGCCCATACGTTTTATAAAAGATACTCAGCCGTACAAAAAGCACAACTGAAACACTGCGTGCCAGCACTGTGGTTTCTTTTGTACAGTCCCTCCAATGCTCTGATTCAACAGAAAGAGATGAGGGTGCAGAAACAGCGCCCAGACCCACTCGCTCACGCGCGCTACTCACGGAGTCATGTTTAAACATCCTTTCCTCCGCGACGCAGCATCCAGGGCGCGGAACATCCCCATTTCAGCCAAAGGAGTCTTGGCGGTTCTTCTAGAATTTAATTACTACTTAAGTCTTCATTGTAAGGCAGCACAGCTTCAAAGCCCTAGAGAGAGAACATTCTTGTGATGCACATAAACAAACTAAGAATGCTGGCAGGGTTGCTTTAGAATGCGATTAATCCCCTCAGTGCGAGAGCTACTGCGGAGAACACATTTATTACAGAGAACAGAATTATCTGGAAGTCAAAGCATGAATGCACCTAGGAACCCAAATACTTAGATGTTAAGAAACGTCACATGGAAGAGGCTCTCTGGAATGTCATTCTTCTGCTTTCATTTTCTGATAATCTATAAATCTGCTGATCACATGTAGCCTCTCCATCACAAGTCTTTTGTAGTGGATGACCCAACATATGGCAGAGAAAAAAAATCTGAGTTAAAAAAAAATTGAGCGAAAACGTGCACCTCCTGTGATCACTTCAATTTTGGCCACTTAGATAACTTGGTGAAAGAAGCAGGGAGGAGATGGGGGGAAAAAAATAATAAATCTGTCCTGAATTAAATTTCATTTCTAGATGATTTCTCAAACAATAAAAATGAAGCAATGAATAGTTGTCAAGTGTGAACTGCAACAAACTAAGAACTACAGAGGAAAGAAAAATAGGAAAAACCTGCATTTTGCCAAAGGCAGAAAAGATTGTACAAACATATCTATTGTAATAATCCTAGAAAGACTAAATTAACTTGCTTACACATCTATGACTACAGTACTTGAATACAATACAAAGTAGTGATAGAAGGGACAGCAATAAGAGGCACAAAGTGGTTACAGATGCCACAGAGAGTGCTGGGTCTGGCATACAGAATATTTAGTTAAAAAAATAATTTTACAAGGAGCAAATAACATAACAAAGGCCATGGCACGCCTTCCCAAAGCTTTAAGATATGTATTGAACAGTTGCCTCTGTCTGGTATGCAGAAAACCTATCTGACCAGGCTAAGAAAGCATATTTTTAGTGGCCCCCAAATTATGCTAATTTACTTTAATCGCTACCTTTTTCCAGTGACATTCCTGCTAAAGATGGAATCTGTTAACAAAAAAAAAATAAAAATCAAAGCTCTCCTGTTCTTTAACTCTTCTCTACTTCAGATTAAAGCACAAGTGGCCACTTCAGAACTCATCTCCACAGAGTGATTCTACAGTGTCCAAATAATGATTTTAGTTGTATATTTAAAACAGTTCAAAAATCACTACACTTCTCCTTTGGGCTGTGTTCGTTCACTCACAAATCCTAGGACCTGGAAAGGCACTTTCAGAAATCCTAGACTAAACAAAGGACTCATTTGGTCTCCTCTCTCCACATTGGAAACATCCCTTCCCACCTTCCTCTCACCTTCCTCCCTGACCTTTTTTCCCCTCTTTCTTCTTCATTTTTCTGCTCAGGTCTTGATAGCAAATTGTGGAATAATCCTGTCTAGCTTTGGTGAGACCAAGTGGCATAGATTCCAGCTTGAAAGAGTATAGACACTATGGTAACATTGACAGCCTTCATTTACATAAAAGAATACTAATTATGTTGTATCATCAACATCTGTGATTCTGCTCACTGCCATATGCGACAGTGTTGGGAATTTAACCCTTGAGTCTCACCAGCATATCCGAGATTTGTACCATGTAACAAAAAGTGGGCCTTATAAATACGATTTTCTAGAAACCGATTAAACAGCTGCCAAGTGCGGTCGCTCACCAGCTCTGCAAGGTCTCAGGACACAATATTTTCAAAGAAGACTGAATTTATCCTCAATTTCCAAGGAAGAAGAAACAATGCTGATACGTTGCTAGTTTCAGCTGGGTAACAGGCTACAAGGAAATCAATCACACACCAGATACAGTGCATTAAAGAATCATGTTTAACAATGAAGTAGGCTGTCAGTATATAAATTACAAGCCTTTTGTCAACTGCTTTTGCTTTTCCTGTGTGGGCCAGCAAGATTTCCTGTTTGAAAAAGGAAAGAGATTTTAACAACGCTGGTCAGTTAACAAAGCAGCTTTGTTACACCTTAATTCAGTAATTCTCAGCACAAAAGCATCTTTGATATTGCATGTGATATTCCCCACCTGTTTCTCTTCAGGTATCTATGGATACTTCCCTTGCAGATCTAAGCTCTAATACCATACACATTCGGCTGCTCTGCAAGTTAGAAAGAAACGGTGTTTATTTAACCCAAACCACTTAAATGATAGGTCTTTTCAACTTCCTCAAATAAGATCTCCTGCTTTTCATCGGTGTGGTTTTCACGTCAAAAGCCGAGAAGGCAGAGCAGGCTGCCTGCACAGCCAGGCTGCCGGAGCATCAGCATCGCTCACGACGGCGCGCAGTAAGCTCGCCCTCCATGCACCTGGCTGCTGCTGCACCAGCGGAGCTTCTCCACGCACCACACTCCGGGATTTCTTCTTCTGATGAAAGATGCCTGTTAGTGACTCACGTTTTTGATCCCTTCCATTAAAAAAATAATTAAATCGGCTCCCTCGCATTATGCAACACATGTACTAAAAGGCAGCTGGAGGTTCAGCCCTGACACCCCACACGCAACCAGACTACTAAATAAGTCATCGAAAGATATGCACATGACTAAGAACAAAATTTGTTCCTCTCTTTTACATACGTGAACAAATACCTTGGCACAACCTACTAGCAGGAATACAAAGAACACTTGAACAGGAGAAATTACAAAGCTATGATTAAAGGAAAAAACAAAGATGAGTCAGAACCTGTAAACAGTTGCACAAGGGGGAAAACAAACCTTGCAAAGATTA
Source organism: Ibycter americanus (assembly GCA_035590275.1). Taxonomy (NCBI): domain Eukaryota; kingdom Metazoa; phylum Chordata; class Aves; order Falconiformes; family Falconidae; genus Ibycter; species Ibycter americanus. The sequence goes on from JAVJGI010000038.1 coordinate 3,596,268, forward strand.
CAAGGCTGGAGCTATTTAAGATACTGCAACAACTGAAGACAAGTTTATGTGGTTGATGTGACAAGCCATGAGCAACAAGAGAGTTTAATGATGGAGAATTAACACCTTACATTTTAAGGTCTTGGAAACAGACAGACCTGTTCCCTTTGCAATTACAGTGTATCAGGTTTATTTCTTGATTTGACAATTTTTCTTTTTCCATCAAGGTAGGTGTCATTTTAAGAAGTATCTACAAACTCGTCCTTTCGCACATACTTAGGTATTTTCTTTTCCAGATAAGGGGTGGGGGAAGGAAAAGAGGGGAAGAGCAACGACTTAACCACTCTGCATGAAGAAGAGGTACCAGAAGAACTGCGGAGCTGCACTGCCATGCAGTGAAAGAGGAATGAAAACTGAAATAAAATAATGGGAAATAAAAGGAAAATAAGGACACTAGTTTGGCCAATACTGTTTTAGAGACAATTTGAAAAACTCTCTTCTTGCAAATCACTCAGTGTTTAAACACTGGGTTAAATCCTACTTTCTTTCCTTGCATGGCTCATAATCCTGGAAAAACTTATGGCAAGATCCTATAACAGCTTCAAGAACCAAATGCAGCAGAAACAATTTGGCTCTTGACCCTAAAACAGTGTTAAAATAAAACACATGACTTTATTATGTTTCTTTGTACCATTGTTACACATTTGGAAACTGATTAAAGACATCTGTACAGATCTGTTGACACTAGCTACTTTCTTTTTCTAAACAAATGTGCACAAAGCAGAAAGAAAAGTTCAGGGATCAGGAAAGGTGCTAGATGTTCAGCCTTGGAAACTAGATGCATCTTTCATTTGTCCAAGAGTCGATTCCAGAACAAGTAAGTATCTTCAGTACTGACACGAACTCCTCTAGCTGCAGCCTGGAAATCATCTTTAAGGACAGGTGGGAAGCTCAGACTGAACGATTCTTTCATTCCTTCCTTTCTCTCCTGGGAGTGGCAAAAGTGAAACACAGCAGCATTTCACCAGTCCATTGGGAATTGGTACCACTTTAAATAAAGTACGTTTGCTGCTTCCCCCCAACCTTCTCATTTTGTTTTAAAACACTGTAGGAAAAACCAATATCCTTAGATGCTCTTGGCTTCCATCAAAACTACATATCCTCCACAAATATACTGCATTTGATTAAATAGGTTTAAAAACCTTGGATGCAAAAAAAGCAAGCACCTTCCACTCTCCTCCCCAATAAACAATTTTTTACGTGCAGCTCTAGAGCAGAATTTCTATCCTGCTGCAAATACTCAAAAATGCAAATAAGGAGATATCAGAGAGGAATATATATCTAAAAATTGCATACAACTACTAAAAAACTTTATTCCTCCTATTATTTTAATGTACCTATTCGTGAGGAACCATTCAACCAGATGTCTAATGAAAACATGTAATCTGAGCTACGCAGAAGATGGTGAAAAAAATTTCCTGCTCAAGACATTCATGTTCCTCTGCTAGCAAGAGCCGTCCGTGTACATACTCCCAGCAAAATCCCGTATTTGCTTCTCAAAGCCACTAGCAATGATGCTTTTTCAAACAGAAAACCTCCTGTAATTGATATTCCATTAGAGAAAAGGAATTGCTGCATGAACCAGCGAGCGTCACCACACACACTACCACGTCACAGGTACCCTCCCGTCTGTCCTCACAAAGTCACTGCACTGTCCAGAACTACTCACTCCGTAACGGGAGCAAAGAACCCAGGAAAACATGCAAGAAGCTCTTTCTGTTTCTCTTTCTCCAAAGAGCCATCAGTTTGCTTGGGCAGGAATGGGTTTCCCCCTTTACTCCTCTAGTTCAAACCCTGCTGGTTTTAGACTTTCAAATTGCATCTCCAAAGAGTAACAATAGCCCTAGAGATTTTTTCAATTATTCTGAAAGCATATTTTCTTGAAAACTGTCAGCTTTATATCCTACAGTTGCTGGATTCCCTCTATCCAGGATGACATACTATCAAGTTAGTTACAGGCAAATTAACACAGCTGACAAAGGGGAAAAAAAAAGGAAAACACATGAGGAAGAGTTACAGATGATTCAGGATTCGGTGTTTCTTTGAAAAGGCAAGCAAAGCAATGAATTAAATAGTGACTGTGAATACATGAATAAGCCAAAACTGAAAAAGACAGATAAATAAGACAGGAGAGACTTGAGCGGTGACAGCAAAAGTGGTCACGATCCCACCTCCCTCCTGGCCAGCCCGCTCCTCGAGCATCAACCTCCCCACCCAGCCAGAGCTCTGAAACACCAAAATGCTCCAACCTGAATCCAAAGCTTACCAAACCCTGACACATCCCACTCGCACGTGCCTGGAAGGTGGCTGGTGTCCTGCAGGAGTCATAACATGCTCAAAGGACTTCAGCTGGTTTCAGCCGTTCAGTACAGGCGCTGGAAGACCCCCCACACCCCCACCACGCTCTTGACTCTGAAGCTATAATCACAAAGGAGCCTGACGAAAATGTGACTTTCCTGCCAACTTCCACAGCAAGTTCTGTTTTACTAACTCCTTTAAGTTAATTATAACTATGTCAATGTTGAACTGTTTCTGCGAGCTCACACTGTGCTGTAAAAAAATTTGCTCTAGGCTCATACCCAGAATCTCAGAAATCAGTTTTCAAATAGTCAGTCATTGCAAAAAAACCCCAAACCAACCAAAACCAAAAACCTCAAAAAACCCAAAGCACTCAAAAGCACGAGGATTAAGAAAATCCTATTTCCTGCACTGGCATCCTCAGTGGGACTAAACACAACTTCTGCAGGACTTCATTCTCTGAATCATCTTGGGAAGCAAGATGAAAGTTGCGGGGTATTGGTCTGTATCTTATTTTAGAGCACAACAAAGAGCACAGACACTACAATGTATTGATTACAATTAGCTTCAAACATTTCATACTCCACAGCAAAAAAACCCAAGGTTTCACCGGGCCCCAATTTGTCCCTAACACCAACTCACCTGCAAAAATTGCTCACCCTCCCTACAAAATTCAGTTCACAGATTCAGCGGGATAACTGAGAGAAGACAAGCAACTGCTTCATGTTTTGCATCAGCTGATAGATGTAAATGTCCCAAACCTATTGAATCAGAGGTGGTAAGATCCCACTACCACAATGCCCAAGCAGCTACAAATAGGAGAAGGGGGTGGGGGGGAAAAGACAGACATTTACAGGCACTATCTGCTAGCAATCAAACCGCCAAGTCAATCAGATAAATTGCTAAAGCTGAATTCAGTGCTCAGGGAATGGAGCCCCAGGCAAGGAGCAAGGATGAAAAAACGTCTCTTTTTCCTGAAACTCTGGAATTTTGAGTACTTTAGAAGAAAGTTTTAATGTCTCCGAGACTACTTTAAATATGACCCGTGTACTTAGATTTAAGGCCTCACATAAACTGAAAGGTACTGTTTAACCTGTCTATACTGATCAAGATTGAAAAGAACGTGCCATGTTCCCCAGTCCCTATTCCTAAATGTGTCAGTGCCTGGAACAGATAAAATAACCTGATCCTGCCTTTTTTTGCTGTTACAGCTTACTGTGCGTGGTGATGTGGTTTAGCTATACTACCCAAACCAACCTTTCTGCAGACACATGCTCTCTCTACTTACCAGAGAGGCTTGCTGGCAAACTCTAAGTAGTCAGAAAAAACCACCAAACTCCTTTTGTTTGGTTAGAATAAATTTATGACTAAAACAAAAGACTTCACACTGCCTGCGTCCTCAAAGAGCAATAATTCATACTTTATACAGGCCAACAAAGAGTTGCAAATGTGCATGTGTCTTTTATCCACATTCCTTCCCGATGAAGATCCTCTTAAACAAGAGAGTGTTCAGCCGGAATGGATCCAGCAGTTTATGATTTGAAAATAATCACGGAAAGGCAAAAGGAAGGTTAAATTCTTCAGTTCACAAAGCATTTTAATACAGCCCTCCTTAGAAACTAGCTATTCTGTTATTTACACTGCCATTCAAATTCTCCAGCCATGCAAGTTTAAACTTGGAAGTTTTTAAAATTTAAACTATTTTAAAGACGAACTATGAATATTCTTATTAAGCCAAACTCACATTGTTTCTCACCTAAGTGCAAGAGATGAATAAAAATAAGCGACTAAAACCTCAGGTAAAGCCCCCGGCTACCTGTATTCTCAATTTTCACCTTTTGACCTTAGCTTTAAGAGTAACTTTTCAATATGCAACACAACCAATACTATTTATTCTTTAAGGTCACTGTAAGACAAACAAACACGAAGAGATACATGTCCCGCAGTTCCCTGAAAATGTGGTAAGTTACTATATAATGACCCTGGATGTTAAAAAGCATTATTAAAATGCTATATACTTCTTAGTTCATGGCTTTCTCGAAGTTAATGTTTCTTCATTTATTGCAACACATAAAATCCCGCCCTCCCCTTTCTTTTCATAGGCTTCTGAGTTTTATATTTGGTTTGGCTTTTTGAAGTGTTAATAAGCTAGGAAACATGATATGGATGCACTGTATAAAAGAGGTGCTTGCTCTACATTAAAACAATTCACAGTATTTCCTCTAGTCCTAGTGAACCAGTCCAAAAGGGAAAGAGTCAAGGCAGTAATTCCACTGGTACTTACATCTGTAGAAGCCTGAAGCAATTACAGTAAACGCACACAATTTGACTTATCAAACAGGAAAAAATGTTTTGCATTAGGACAGTCTGAACGTAGATGCTAACTGCCCAATATAAAGTAATAATTTCACTTTATGGGGCAAGCAACCAACTTTATAGAATCCATGAATTCCCAATGAATTCTATTTCCACAGTTGTGACAACATCAGTGACATGCCATGGTGTTTTAAAGTCTTCTACATCTTTGCCCCCAGACATTGCCCCTGAAAAACCTCTCTGCCAGGGCAGACAGTAAAAGAGCTTTAACGGATGCAAAATTAGTGGCACTGACTCCAAGTCGAGAGTGCTACATCAATACTCACTATCAAATCAGGTTTTTATACCCCACCATCCCCAAACTGTTGGGATCCATACCAAACTGATGTCTTTTTTAATTCCTTTCACACTTACCACTGCCCAGTTCGGCACGTATTCAAGTTTAGTGAGACTGCTCAAATGGACAGAGTACGTGCTTACGTATTCACGGGTCAGGACCTGTGCACAAGCGAACAAGGCAGTTTAAGAATAATTAACAAGGTACAAGTTAAACAAAACAAGCCATGTTATATTTCAACATGGCCTAACAAAGCAGGAATAGAGGAGATGAACAGCCATTCTCCTGTGTCCCCACTTTCCCTGCCTTATTATTCCTTTTAATCATGGCCTACTACAATGCAGCCAAAAAGCGACATTTTTTCAGAATGCCGAAATCATTATTTCTTTCGACCATGCTTTTGAAGCATCATTTTTCACATTCAGTGTATATCACATTTATCACCAATTGTCACGTAAACAACACATTCAGAGTTGAGGTTCACAGCAATAGTTCAGACGTTATGCATTAAAAACATTAAAAGCCACACACTCAACGTCTGCTAGGGAAGATTCTACACAATTTCCACCTGCCTTCATAATAACATCAACAAAATTAAACATAACTTTCCATTGCTGGCAAAGAGCTTCATTTAGCAAAGTCAGAACTGGTTACATCCTGACTCATAGTACCTTGCTCCGTTCCCCCATCATTTGCAAAAACTGATTACTTTTGATCAAAAGACATGCAATTTTAATAGAACAAACCAAACCCAAAGCCCTTCACTGCACAGGTACGAGGTGAAGTTTTCTAGCTCCAGCACATCAGAAAATCCTCTTGCCGCTGCTCAGGCACACAAAACTGATGGCTGCAGCAGAGATCAATTTAACAGCCCTGGTACCCAGCAGCAGACTAACAGCCTCTTCGAGAATCTCTTTGTGACAGACACAAAGACGGATTATACCAGAGAGTGAATACTTGGTAAGTTATGGGTAGTCCTCTGCTGTTCTTCCTCCCCCATTTTAATTCATATTCATCTTGGCAAAATCTTAGACAGACTATTAACTAATCTAAAACAACATCACAGCTGATACAACACATAAAGCAATCAGTCAAATGAACATGTCAGTGCCATCTACTGAAGCAATAAAGAACAAGACAACCCCAGCAGGCTGTGGCTTATTATCTTCACAGCCATAATGAATAGGCAAATAGTATTAAATGTAAGTACGGTATTCCACAGTCACATTTTGCTATGTTTTAAGCAGGAAAGGTGCCTTCGATATGTTTGAGGAGCAGAGATTACAAGATGAAAATAACGAAGGGTTTCGGCACACCTCTCCATCATTTTCTTTTCCTTCACTTGCCAATCAACCACTCCGAGGTCTTTTAAAGCCCCAAGCGAGTGAAACTGAACGGCAGCTAGAAAATTTTCTATGGCTTTTAATAAATGCTGTTAACTGGCAAACAGAGTAAATCATAGCAACCAATTTATTCAAATGCAGCAAGGACTTCTTTTTATTTGTCTAACCAACAAAAAACAGACATCAGCCCGAGATGCTCAACAGTATTTGTCTGTATAGGACCCATAAGCATGCCCACATCCCTGTACACGAGGGTGCTGCCATGTCCTCAGCTCTAGAAGCAGCAAACGATCTGAGCCAGCCTTCCCTTGGGCCGCTGGGCTCGACCAAGGTCTTCTCCGCTTTCTTGTCAACAAAGAATTAGAGAGATTTACATGTCCTCTTCCTCTGCACAACTGATGTGTCTGTTTTGAGCTTGGAAAAAAACCTGTACAGCAAACCCTCCTCTTGTTAGGTGTGCAAAAGGAGATCTAAAAAGTGGCATTAATAACACTAAAGAAGAGTATTTTCAGCCTCAACCTTCCCTACATCCAGCCTGCCAGGTGACACACAAGGTTTGAGCCTCTATTCTCTGGTACATAAGGAACAATTTCACTTGCTGAAATGCACCTTTCTCCCCACCCCCCCAGTGGAATTATTCCTAATTTGCATATTATGAATCCTGTTCTGGCTGAAATCCTTTTTGAGAAATTACAGGCAATATCTCAGTAGCGCCTTTGTGCTCACCACAACATAGCAACGTAACAAAACGAGGTAGGAAACTGGACCCCGATTTGCAAAATATCAGGTTGGTAATCTTTATGAATTGAAGATCAACTCAGGCCCAATTCTATAGCACCTGTTATTTTAATAAGTTCTCCTACTAAGAGGTTAGAGTTCATCACATCAATTTGTCTTGAGACAAAACCACAACAGAACAAGGAAAGAGAAGAGGGAGAGGTGAATTTGGTTTTGATGCCACAAACCTGTGCCTCAAAAAGCTAGTCCTAAAACCTTGCAATTCTATAATAAACGGGATATTATCTTTCTTATGCACTGACTCAGTGTCCAAAAACTGTGGGTCAAGGCAGGTCAGGCAGCCATACTACTGAACCATCCTGAAAAGTTCAGGAAAAAAAGAGCAGTGCAAATGTCAAAGCAGATTTTTTCAGTCTACCTTTGAAAAACACTTGCTATTTTCACTATCGCAAATATTACATTTTCTCAAAATAAACTAACTCTTGTGAAAAGGATCTTCATCCTTGCTCTCATTCAGGTGAATTAACTATTCTTAGTTAAACAGATTTGCTTCTAGTCTTAGTCTGATGACAGATTAACTCATGACTGGTAGGATTATAGACTTACCTCTGGAACTAAATCACTTTTGAATCTGAGTTACAGCTATTAGTTCTTTAAAGCTTAGCTGAACAGCTTTTAGTACCTCCTTTGTATTTTTGAAAGAATGATTAAACATCATTAAATCCAAACTAAGGGCTCTTTCTCACAACTCCAGTGAATAAACAGTTCGCTGATTTAACTATTTTTTTTTAAAACAGCAGCAGAGTTTTACATGGATTTTTTTCCAGAATGATTAATAAGTCTAAAATACTTGTCCTTAAAATTACAACACGTTTTTCATGTTTGTGTGGTTTTTAAGCACATCAAAAAACCCCCAACCCTTTGTTCTCTTTAGAGAGAAACAGCTACCCAGATCAACCTGCTCCTTTGTACCCAGTATGATGCTTCTGTTCCCGTTACATTTCTACAGATGCAGAAAACACCACCAATTCTAGAGACAAGCATTGAAACCCTCCCATACAGCAGCAATCATACATTTAAGCATGGCATGTTCTGACACGAAATATTCCAAATACGACACCAAAAATTTCCATGCCATCAGCAGTTTCACTACACATCAACAAAGTTAACATAGAAGAAGCCACTAAGCAGGTATCTGAAGAGGCATCCTTTCATGCCCTCCTGCTCCTGACATTCCCTTCGGCAGCATCAGTAAGGAAAGCGAGGGGCAGTCTTTCCCCATACTTTTTTTTCTTGGCAGAGGGTGGAGATATTTAGCCATCACTCTCTCCGTTTAATTAGATGGGAGCCAGCTTGATTCAACGAGCTGCCTTAATTAATTGCTTTTGCCTTCTATGTTTCCATGAGAGGAGGTAACGATGGGACAGGGAGGAAAGAAAAAGTTTCCCCTAAGAAGCAAAACCAAAACCACCCTGTAACTACTAACGAAGGTCACTGGGTGGAAGAGCTGGAGGCATCACTCCTCCAAGAGCGTGACACTGAAATTATACGGTTTAGTCGCACTCTGACAGCTACAGGCAACAGATCTCCTTGAGTCCCCAGCCCAAGCAGCCAACCACCGATTTACATCCCCATCAGATGATGGGTTTTTCTTTTTAAGTTACACACAATCCAAGTTTCAGTTAATTCATCCTTAAGTAGCCTTCTGGATCACACTAAGCCAGCTGCAATCTCCAAATCAGAACGTATCATTTTTCACTGTTAATGATTGGAAAAACCCTAAGCACATAAAAGCAAATCATGCTGTCCAGTTCTAGCAAGACATCTATAGATACATGCAATACACAAATACATAGTCTGCCTAAATCAATTCTTAGATCTCTGCCTCCACCCAGAAAAACCACCAAATACTGTCCAGTATTAAAACTCCACAGTGAACACAAATGCAATCCCCAATTAGTCAAAGACATTAGCTCCTCATTTCACCAAGTTACACAGATCTGCAGGGGTGGGGGGGCAGGCATTCATGCTGAACTGCATTTGCGAAAGTTTAGTGTATGAAAAAAATCGTTTGTTCTGATCAACTATCGTCCAATATTTATGCAGATAACATTCAAGCTAGAAGTCTGCCACAAATCTCTGTATCTTCTTAATACACAAGGCACTTGTTATTCAGCTGGAACACATTTAATATACAACATAATGTGAGATTCTAAACTATCTAAAATTAGTGAGTAAAGTTAGCTTCAGCACCAGGCAAGAGACGAAATGGGTCCCATCACACCAAAAGAAAGAAAGGATTTAATATAAAATGCAGTTTTGCCGTTTGAAGAAAAGGAAAGCACACTTGTGACAAACTTACTGGAATGGAGTCAGGCTTAAAGACACTGATCCTTTCCAGGAAAGTGGGGAACAAAGCCGCGGCAGTACAGAAACACAAGCCAGCACTGACTGCCCTTCTTAGGACACTCTTTTAGTATTTCCAGCTAAAAGCTACTTATCACTTCATCTGCATACCCACCTAGCCAGGCTGCAAAGACCCTCCTCCCGTACCGTTTTTATTTAAAGTTCAAAACCTTGAATTGTCTTCAGAGGCTTTTCATAGCATGAGAGAGGGGGACAGAATGTAATTATAGGACAGTATTTCTTAATCAAATCTAAGCCGCCCACTGAAAGTGAATGGGAAAATATGGTTGCAAGGCAATGCTTCTCAATCAAGTGGACGGATTTGCTTTTCAGAGCGAATAAGGGAATGGAGCTGTGGTCACCATTTCTTAATCAGCTCAGCTGATGTCCTATAGAAGATCTCAATGGAGGAACACAGCTGTGGCCCATAACTCTTGACTTGATCTTCCATGGTTTGACTGAAAAGCCTGAAAAGAACATAAATGCACTAAAGCTTTTCTCCATTAAATTGGTTCTTTCAAAACCATCACTGGCTTCACCCCGGGTGCGTGTGTGCGTGTGCATGTAGTTTCTTTTTCAGTATGCTTGGTTAGAGGTTGAGTGTAAAAGTTTTTGTGACATATACTACACACCAAAGTATACTATAATAGACCAAACTATTATTTTCTTTTAAAGGCCAAGATGGAGCACGTTATTTAGTAATTCCAACCTCTGCAGGGACTCCTGTGTCTGAGTGTGTGATTTTTGCTCTGGCTAAAGTACCCTTTTGCATTTCAGTTAGCAAAGTTACAAAACATTGAAAAAGCATCTCCTTAGTCAGATTTCTTTTTTTTTAAAGAGTACATTCATCACGACTGACATGTTACAGAGGATACATTTCAAATGCACTCATCCTAACTTTGAGCTGTCAGATTCGCATATTCCAGTTTTCTGTCTTCATTTGAAAATGTGGCTTAATTACACAGCCAAGGCAGCGAGGTAAGAAAGCAAGTGCGCGCACTGTGGGGAGGAACAAGTTAAAAAGCCTGTTTTTCAGATAGCTGCCTGTATTTTTCTTCTACTTTCTCAGAAAAGTTCTTACAAGGACAGCCTTCTCAGTGAATTACATTGTAATTACTGAATTAAAGGAACCTATCTAGCGAGCCTTCTTTAAAAAATCTCAAGGTATGCCCCAACAAATTTGCCATTTTTTGAGAGATTTCATACTGATCTTTGTCATGTATTGGAGGTGTAATAGTCACCGTGCACTCGTTACCATCTTGTAAGCAAAAAGCTAATTAACAGCACTTAGCACAAAGCAGCCAAGTCTATTTTTTTCTACATATCTTATGTCTGTAAAGATACTAACTCACTTCTTAACACTGCTGCAAAAAGTAAAAGGGATTTTTTTTCCTTTCAAAACCTGCAGAATGCAGTGTAATAGAGTGCGCATTTTAATCTGCATTTTCCTCAACACGCTATGATTATGTATTACTGCAAATATACAAATAATTAGCTTTAGAGCACTTAGAAATTATTTCCCTACGACACTGGCAAAGGACAGAATCTCCACCTCCATTTTTACCTTTTCTTCCCTCACTCCCACTTTAATCTTTTTTGTTTCAGTGGCATGTTATAGCTGCTCCATAGCTCTGCTGCCAGTTACGTGATGAAGCCTGCATGCTGGGGCTGTAATTCAATGGCTCGTGAGCCACATATGACTTAACAGCCTCACATGAGCCATCTTTGATCTAAAGTCTAATAAAAACAAAAATGAAGAGCATTAGCGTTGGTACACATGGAGATACGAACAAATAACTGAGACATTCTGATCTATAAACCAGATTTTAAAATGGTAGTGGTTTCTGTTAAACAATTTGTTGAATTTGCTCAGTACACTCCAGAGCAATGATTCGTTAAGGGTTTCATGCTAACGAGGATGGTCTTCCATTCACTGACACTGAAGGTGGGGGGGGAGCTTTTTTCTATACAACGTACCCGCATCAACTCAACAGCCTGTTCCTTGTGGTTAAGTGTTTAGGAAAGGTGAAGTGTTTATACACTGAGCAACTAACAATAGGCTGCTGAGAGGAGAACATCTCTGAAGGTTTCATTCCCCAAAGGAAAAAAAAAAACACACCAAACCAACAACAAAACCAACCCCTGATGAAATATTCAAGATGAAAACCACAAAGGTTGTTCAACAAAGTGAAAAACTTCCAGTGTCTCTCACCCACTGGAGAGGATTCCTGCAGAAAATAAAGGATCGGGGGAGGGATCTTTGGGAGTACGTCCCACCACGCAGCTCAGAGCGAGCTGTCGCTAGAGCTACCCCAGCTTCCTTCTCCCCCATTTCATCTGAATTGCTGCACGCAGTTACAGGCAAAGTTTTCAAAGAAGTTATCTTAGTATCTCTCTATTAATTTCCAATGAGCAATTTCAAAACAACAACCTTAGTTTTGTTTTGACTCAGAGCTGAAGTCAACTTCAGAAACCCTTTCACACTTCCCCAAAGCAAAAAATGCATGTGAAAGAATTCACACAGACCTTATAAGACAGAAACTGAATTTCGTAGTATTTCCATTTGTTAGCTATTTTAAATCTATCCGCTAACATCTTCTAAGGGCTGAGAAAACACTAAATTTCACTTTATGAGTCCCAGCAGAAGTCCTAAGAAATTTCAGTATAAAAATAGCTAATGAAAGAAAAAAAAAAAGCCCAATAAAAATAGGATTTTAAAAGACGTTCATAATTTATACCACCTTTGCCACTAGAGAAAGTGATTCTCGTCACTTGTTCTTAGAAGCTGAGACAAAACAGTAACTACTGTCAAAACCCCCTAATTAACAAGTAAGTGCATTTTAGGACTGAAGGAAACAACCTGCCACGTCTGATGTGGACAGAGAGCTGCAAACAAGCAAACACCAAGCGAAGGATTATGATTAGTCATAAGAAATCCACTGCAGCAAGAAACTGCACTCAAGGCTTTCACACTCAGAAGCAGAGAGGTGATACACCAAGCTAAACGTGCCCTTTTTTCCCCCGTCAGCAGTATTTCCATGATTAACTACAACATGCGAAAGATAGATTCTTTGCCATTCCCTTGGAGTTTACCAATCCAAATACTAATCAGACCAAGCGCTGTTTCATTTTGCAAGCCGCAGCACATGCGGCTTATTCACAATTTCTCCATTCTTACAGGCCTTCAGCGCGTCTTGTCGACCACAGGGCTTTGTACCACATGCAATCTGAATCTCTGCGGGAACTGCAGCGACAGATTCTTTACGAACGATCTTTGGACACACAACAGCTAAATAAATCCCCAATTTTGACTTACTAGCTGTAACAGTCTATAAACCGTTGCATATGTGACTATTGTTAAGCCCTGCTCCTGAATAAGCAAAATTCTTTGTAACAAACAGAACTTGCGCAAGACCCAAGAATTATTCCAGACCTGAAAAGCTGCCAACTTCAAAACACCCTTTTCACTTGAAGTCAGCTCATATTAATAGGGAGAATGATTAGGGGAAAAATAAACAAGCATCTACCATTTGCAGCCTGGTGTTTGAAAGCACGCCTAGCTCAGAGACATCAAATGCTGCTCAAGTTTGGCACATAATTTTCAAATATTTGCACCTAACCTATTTTCAAAGCAATTAAAAACAACACCAAATGCTTTTGCTGCCCTCTCCTTTTTTTTTTTTTTAACATCATACCAACATATCTGACAATGGCTAAACAACAGCAACCCCCAAGCGTAGCTGCCAAAGGCAGAGCAGCAGAAAATCAGCGCAAACCCCAGCCCTACATTTACTGCCGGCTGTAGACAGGGTGCAACTCCAGACACTTCTGGCAAGAGTGACACTCATTTAATCCAAGGGCAAGTTTAATCCACAGCGTTCACACCCACACAAGAGTTTTTATCTTCACAATTCCACCGATTTACCCACTCGCATCCTCCCCGCTCCTGCAGCTCTTGCTCCTGTCCTCGTTCTCACGTCCCAGCCACGCGTTTCCTTTCCTCGAGCAGCAGCTTGGATCTCATCCCCACCAACAGCACCCCTTCCTCCCCCTTCCCGACACCTTATTTTTGCTTCCAGTCCCACCTCCGTATCATCCCTTTTAATCTGGTCCCTATTTTTTGCCTTGCCTTCGCACCAGAACGGTTGATACTACTTCAGGAGAAGCTCCCGCTGAAGTCAATTAGAGTTTTGCTGGGGCTGAGGAATCAGCAGCGCCTATCACATCTTTCTCCGCACGCTCCTCAGCTTCCAGCCAGCATCTCCTCTGAAGCAGCAGTGGAGAAAAGGACCAAATTTCACAACGTTTCGCACGAGACAAGCACAGCGACTTCAAGAGCTCACCGCATCCTTCCCTGACTAAAAGTACGAGCGTAGCTCTGAAAAGGAAAGACACTTTTCCCGCCTCCCTGAATATATTTTGAAATAACGGGGTGCTTTCACCGTTTGTCAGTATTCTCCCACTGACCGTACCTGGAGATCGGGAGCTGTTCTGACACACGGATGGCGCTTCTTTTTCCTACCTATAATTGCACGTAACACAATTAGCAGGCGCGTTTCCTAAAATTAGCAGCTTTCCGACAACTGACTCCCGTCCGCAGGGGCTTCCAGGCGCAAGCAGTTATTTCCTTGGGTTATCGGAGCGTTCCCAGGAGGGGATATAAACTGCCGCGACCCCCACGGCTTCCAGTCATGTTTAAAGCGGGATTTTAAAGCACATTTTGCTCCCCAAGGCAGGACCTAAACCCAAGGGCCCCCCCCAGCCCCCCGTTAACTTCTGCTCCTGAGCTCTGCAGGCGGGCAAGGTACCAACCCCACAGATTTTTTTTAATTTTTTTATTTTTTTTTTTTTTAAATAAACAGGAATCGGCAGGGATTTTCCTCAGTTTTGTGCCCTCTCCCCCGCTCCAGCACAGCACGGGGGG
>JAVJGI010000038.1:3620612-3640852 GCA_035590275.1 Ibycter americanus
CTCGGACTCGGAGGACGATGAGGAGTGGCCCTCGCTGGCGGCGGCCGGCCGGAGCGGGGAGTGCGGCGGGGAGGTGGCGGTGGACCCCGAGGACGAGGCGGCCATCGAGATGTTCATGAACAAGAACCCGCCGCTGAGGTGAGGGGGGGACGTCGGGGGGGGGGGAGGGGGCCGGGCCGGGGTCCCCCCGACTCACAGCTCTCCCGCCCCGGGCCCAGGCGCACGCTGGCGGACATCATCATGGAGAAGATCACGGAGAAGCAGACGGAGGTGGAGACGGCGCTGTCGGAGATGTCGGGCTGCCCCATGCCCCAGCTCGATCCCCGCGTCCTGGAGGTCTACAGGGGCGTCAGGGAGGTGAGGCTGGGCCCCGGGGGTGCCACGCTGAGCCCCGCAGCCGCTGCCTCTCTGCCCGCTCTCCCTCTCAGAGCCTGTCGCCACCCTTACTCTGCGCAGGCGCTTCTGTGGGTTAACTGCGGTTTGTGTAGTATCGGGCACTGAATGGCCCAGAATGTTTCTGCATTCAGAGTGACAGTCACCTGAGCACCGTGCTCGGGATGCTCCTGGGACACCATGCTCGGGATGGCCCTGGGACACCATGCTCGGGATGGCCCTGGAACGGTCCTTTCTTTGCACCTGGACACTTTTCTCACCAGGGATGCTAAGGGACAGTTTTCTCATAGTCACAAGTCCCACAGCCCTGCTGTCAGTGCCCATATGCCACGGCCTGACCTGTGTCCATATCTTTGAAGGTGCTGTCCAAATACAGGAGCGGGAAACTCCCCAAGGCATTTAAAATCATTCCTGCCTTGTCCAACTGGGAACAGATACTCTACATCACAGAGCCGGAGACATGGACGGCAGCTGCCATGTACCAAGCCACCAGGTAAGATCATCTCTGGGAGCTGCTGACGTGGGATCTTTTTTGCTTTTTCTTCCCATAACTGGAACCAGATTTACAAAACACCAACCCGTCCCCCGCCTGGCCTCCTTTCTCCACACCTCACTTTGTGCTTTGCTTTGCCCAGGATATTTTCATCCAACTTGAAAGAGAGGATGGCCCAGCGGTTCTACAACCTGGTGCTGCTGCCGCGGGTCAGGGATGACATTGCTGAGTATAAGCGCCTCAATTTTCACCTCTACATGGCTTTGAAGAAGGCTCTGTTCAAGCCAGCAGCCTGGTTCAAAGGTAGGGACTCCCTGCAGGGCTGCTGTTCCTGCCGGAGAGCCTCTCGCCATCTGCGGCAGCTGGGAAGCTCAGCAGGGGCGTGTGTTGCACACCACTGCCCAGTGTGACAGCACTGTCCCCAGCATGGCGTGGCCCTGCGGGCTTAGAGGGGAGGAGGAGGTGCGAAAGAAGCCAGGAATCCCCCTCAGCAGAGCCCCGGGGGCCTGTTTGCGGTGTTCAGGGCGGAAGGGTGATGACTACCGTAGGCTCACGCAGGTGCTGCTGCTGAGTGCTAGCAGGTATTTGGGTTCTTTTGGAGGTTGGTGGCAGGTTATGAACTGTCTTGGGTCTGATCTCAGTCTTGTCTGGCAACTCGGGTCGAGTTGCATGGCAGGGAGATGCTGTGACCCCTGGAACAGCAGCTGCTGGAGTTTCTTCCAGGGTCAGATGTGTCCCAGGACAGGGGAAGGGGCTTAATCACAGGGTTCTGCCTGCTGCGATGAGGATGGGCCATGCCTGACCCTTCTCCCCTCTACAGGGATCCTCATCCCCCTGTGCGAGTCGGGGACCTGCACGCTGCGGGAGGCCATCATCATCGGCAGCATCATTACCAAGTGCTCCATCCCTGTCCTCCACTCCAGGTAACGCGCTGGGAGGCTGGGGGGGGCAGAGGTTCTCCCTTAGGGACACCAGTGCCATGCCTCAGGTCTGTCCCTCGGCCTCTCTGGCATCTCCGGGGTGGGGGTTTCGCTCAAGTCCCTCCAGGGTTGAGATTTGAGGCTCAGCACCGGGTTTATCATCTTTGTGTCTGGGTGCTGGGTGCCCTGTGGCTCCTGCCTGGCTTTCCCTCACCTCGGTGCTCCCTCTGCCCCTGCAGCGCAGCCATGCTGAAGATTGCCGAGATGCAGTACAGCGGCGCCAACAGCATCTTCCTCCGCCTGCTCATCGACAAGAAGTACGCCCTGCCCTTCCGCGTGGTGGATGCCCTCGTCTTCCACTTCCTGGCCTTCCGCACGGACCAGCGGGTCCTGCCCGTGCTGTGGCACCAGAGCTTCCTGGCCTTCGCCCAGCGCTACAAGGAGGACCTCTCCTCGGAGCAGAAGGAGGCTTTGCTTGAGCTGCTCAAGTTCCACAGCCACCCGCAGATCTCCCTGGAGATCCGGAGGGAACTGGTGAACTCTAAGACACGGGATGTGGAAGTTCTGCAGCCTGTGGCCATGGAGTGAGCCAGGAGCGGCAGGAAAAGCCGCAGCCGGACCTGTGCCCGGGATGCTGCTGGCTGCAGCTGGAGCCCGCTGCGTGAGCGAAGCTGTGGAGAGGCGCGGAGCACCCAGCTCGGGATCCTGCCGCTCCGAGCGGCCGCTGCGGGAAGGCTGTGCCCGTAGAGCTGGACCGTGCTCCTGCCCCACCCAGGAACCTGCTGCCACCAGCACCGGCGAGAGTTTGGCTTCTTTCCTGTGTTGGAAAATAAAACCTGAGCCGCGTCCCTCAGTCAGGGTGGTTCTGCCCAGCAGCCGCGCCTCTGCGGTCAAATCCCTGCGCCACGCTGCCCTGTCCCCGTCCCACTGTGTCCTGTCCCCAGCAGGTGGCAGAGAAAAGCCACCAGCCCCGGGTGTCTGGCAGAGCTGCAGATGGAGCCTGCGCTGCTGGGGCTGCCCCCAGGTTGCACAGGGGGAAGGGACCCCTGCGCACCCCCTCGCCCCTGTGCGGTTGGGCAAAGGGCGGGGGGCAGGGCTGGGACCCCCAGACTGTTCCCAGAGCCCAAAACTATGCTCTGGGGGGGTGGGGGGGTGGAATCCTGTTGGTGCTTGAAGGTTTCCCAAGCACTTGGTTGTCACCAGGGCCTGAGCTGGGCCACTGCGGTACGTGGGGTGCTGGGAGCAGAGGGGAAAGCCCCGGGGGGCAGCACAGGGGGAAAATCCCCCCCCAGGAGCCCCTCTCCTTGCAGTGGCTGGGGCTGGGGGCAGCCTTCAGGCTCCTTCTCCCCCTGCCTGGACACCCCATGGCCTGGGTCCTTCTGCCTGGTGCCATCACCAGCCTGGCCGCTGCCACCCTGCCTCCAAAATGCCAGCCACCTCCCTTCCCCAGGGATTTTCCCGAAACACTCGCCTCCCCAGCCACCTGTTGGCTTTACCTCTACTTGGCAAGGCTGGCAAAGCCGCGGGGCTGCTGCCCTCGTCCAGCCATCGAGGCCACGTGCTGCTCACAGCAACCTGCCCGCACACGTGTGCCCCCTCACCTGGAAAACCCAGTGGGGTCTTTTCCTCCTGGAAAACCCAGTGGAAGCTTTTTCTCCTGGAAAACCCAGCAGGGGCTGTTCCTCCCGTGTCCCAAGAGATGTTGCGCTTACGCTGGGGAACTGCTGACGGTGACGCTGCGCGGCTGCAAGGTTTATGCGTTGTGAGTACCTGGCCTTGCCCCTGAAACCGGCACCGATTCCTGCGGGTACGGCCCGTGGAGAAAAGCTCCTGCAGCCGCCTCCCGCCTGCTTCTCTCGAGACTTGGCACCTTCTCCCATGACAGCAGCGGTGGCGGGAGCAGAAGCCACGCGAAGCGGAGCAGTACGGAAAGCCCGGCCGCCCGGGCTGGTTGCACACCGCAACGCCTTTTCCTTGGCTTCCTGATTTTATCTCCTTTCTTTAAAGAAGCCAGAAGCTGATGAGCGCGAGAGATAGCCCCGGCTCACGCAGCGCACACGGGCGAGAGGGAGGCTTCAAAGCTGCTGGGAGTGTGAAGTCGCTGCCTCCTCTCCAGCAGCCAACGCATCCCTTGGCTGCCGCAGCATCTCCCCTCCGCCTCTCAGCGGGGCAGTGGTGTCGCACCTGCCCGCTCCCTCTTCCATCCTGCTCTTGTGGCCCCGGGAAACGCAGGAGCAGCACAGGGGGATCCCCCAGCTGCTGGGGTCCCACCCCAGCACGATTTGGGGCAGGGAAGGGGAAGCCAAGTTCTGCCCTGGGTGGCCCAAGGTGCAGTGCGGAGCAGAGCGCAAAGGGAAACGCTTGACGCCTTCAAATTTGTTTAAAATACTTTATTGCAACATCATATGGTCCTCTGATTGTCCCAGCAGTGGGACTTTTGCATCTGAAACCAAACCAGTTTACTCTTAAATTAAAATTCCTTTATATATAAAAAAATTTTTTTCTTTTTTGTACAGACAGGCTCTGCGCGCCCCCCAGCCCTCCTGCTAGCAGGAGTCGGCGGCAGATGGCTCTTCTTGACAAGTCAGGCGAGTGGAAGAACAGCAGCCCCATCTTTCTCCACCTGATAAGACTTTTGTTTCTAGTGGCATCCAAAAAAGAAGATTTCAACCTCCTTTTCCACATCCCCCACGGGAGGACAACAGCCACAGCTCCACACATCCAGAGGTCACCAAGCAGCAACAGTCTGCCTCCCATCCCTGCAGAGTCTCTCTGGCTTCTCCTGGTTAATACAATTCTACTATTTAATGGTTTTCTCTTAGAAAAGCAGCATTATTTTTTTTTTAAACACTTTTTATAAAAACTATCAGACAGGATCAACAACAACAATACAAAAATGCAGTAATCTCTTTTCAACTCAAGTGCGCAGCAGATTTTCCACCCTTGTAAGGATACGACTCGGACCCACATGGATATAAATGCAACGCAGCCCCCTCCGGAATGCGATCCGAGATCCCTGCCTTGGAGGAGCGAAGATGCATTACAGACTATAGCAGCACATTCAAATGTATTTCTTCAAACTAGTCTGATGTCTAAGCTACCTAAAAAAAAACCAAACCACCAACCAGCTTCCGAGTGAGAGTCTCCCATTGCCCAGGGAGCTAGGGAAGGGGATGGAGGGTGAAGGCACTCTTTCGGGAGGAGAGGAGACCAGCATTCCAGGCCCCACACCAAGGAACGGCAAGGTCTTCCTCCCTCCCCATTTCCCAGCAGTTAACAATAAATTAAGCAGCCTCAGTGGGCCAGCGGAAAGCCAAGGGGATTGCGCCCAAACCTCGCCCGGGAGGCTGCTCCCCCGAGGCGAGGGCTTTTCTGCTGGCCACGCAGACGGGGAGTGTGTCCCCCAAGCAAGCCAAAACCCCACAAATCCCAAATCTTAACAGCAACAAGAAACAAGCCACACGTTTTCCCCTCCAAGCAGAAGCAGCCATGCCACCCCCCCAGGAGCCACAGCAGCCTGGCACGAAGCGATGGGGACCGAGGGGCCAACAAGCACCTGCTCCCTCCTCCCGGACACTCAGTTCTCTCACGTGAGCCGCGCGGGCCCGTAGCACCCCAGCCCGGGGAGGGAGGTTGGGGGGCTCTAAGGATTTTGGTCACGCAGGTCAGGGTAAGAGGCTCTATCCATGATTGATGGCCCACGCGGGGCTGGAAGTCGTCACGGTAAACACCCCCGAGGAGACGGTGAACAGCGGCCAGTCGGGCTACAAGGAACACGAACTGAGAATCATTTTACAACTTCATTTTGGGTCCTGGCTCCCCCTCCCCAGCAATTCTTGTGCCCTGCCACCATGAAAACAGTCGCTTCACCCCGGCCACCTACAGAAGCTGATGAGCAGCATCAAGCTCCGCCAGCCTGGCCGCTCGCTCCGACGGATGAGCGCAGATCCCGCTCCGCGCTCCCGGCGAGCGGAACAAATCCTCAGCAGGCGTCGGATGGAGGGAGCTGACGGATGGGTAGCGGGGATGCAGCGACCTTTCGGTGTCCAGGGCGAGGTCCTGCTGTGGCAGGGCCGGGCAGCTCTCGGGAAGGGGAGGCTGGTCACAGGTTGATGTCCGTGACGTCTGTAGGTGTGCTGGTGGGCTGGCTGGCTGAGTAAGCAGCAGTCTTGGCGGTGCTGTATTCCTGTTGGGTTTGGGATGCCTGTTTCAGGCTCTCGGCTAAGGCTGCCTCAATCTGCTCCTGACAGGCTTTCAGGCAGTCCTGCGGGAGAAGGAGCGAGACAAGAGGCTTCAGTTCTCTGCTGCTCGGAGGTGGGAGCCTTATAAATAGCTCTGAGCAGCTGCTGCGCTACATCTCTGGCCCCTGGAGCATCTAAACATGCGAGACAAAGAAGCCTTTCTCTGACAAGGGGCATCTCCAGTTTGGCTGTGCTTTAGGCCCCTCCCCAGGACAAGCCCCACGCTCTGGTTGTCTTCTCTCCACCTCTCTGCTTGACCACCTCCTTGAGGAATGGACGTTGTGCCCATCAGAGCTTCCCAAAGCATCCAGGCTCGTGCCTGGATGCAGCGTGTGATTTCAGCATCACGGCAGTCAGATGCTGCTGACGATCGGGAGGGCAGAGCAGAACAGCTCTGCATGGGCTGGCATCAACGTTTACAACCAAAGCTCCCCAGCCCTGCGAGTGACGGTGGGTGCGCAGCAGCACGGGTGCACCCAGGGACCCGCCTGCCTCCCCCAGGTCCCACGACCCAGGTCTCCTAGAGCTCAGCGTGGTCCTGCATCTCTGCAGTCACCCACCGCTGTGGAGAAGCTGTGCCGCAGCTCTGCCTCATCCCGTCCCTGCCCGTGTCTGAGCCAGGACAAGGTGAATCCCCGCTGGGTGCCCCGGCTGATGCACGCTGCATCACTCTGGGCATCTCCAAGGCAGCTGGATCCAACCATCCAGACCCAACAGCCACCCCAGCCACGCATTCCCACCCAGCGCTCCCTACAACACCACGTGCCGTTGACGCTGCGTTGTTACGAGAACGATGCTGCGGCCGCAGAGCTTCTCACAGGCTGTCACCCTCCTGCTCATCCCCTGGGGAGCCCCGCGTGACTCACCGCACCTCGCCGGGACCCAGGGAAGCCAGTGCCGTGGGGACACACCAGCCCCACAAACAGGAAAGCACAGGGGACTGCAAGCAACGGCACATCACTTGTAATAAAAGCAAACCCCGCTGCGTCTTCTCCCCACGCAAGCTGTCATTCATAGAGGAAACTCCTCCACTTTGACACCAAAGCAGGGTGACAAACTGAGAGCTGTGGGGGGCAACGCCAACGGGCGCACCCCGGCCCCGCTCCTACACCGCGTCTCAGCTCTCGCCGAGGGGTAAGAGGTGGCATTTTGCATCTTGCGGCTGGAGCAGAGCTGGACGCTGCGCGCTGGATATTGTCACACATCAAAATCTCTTACCAGGAATCCGCTGGTGGTTCTTAGAAACTGACAGAGGATGTGGCGAGCGAAAATAGCAACGCCCACCTCCTCTTCCCCACCCGCTTCCCGTCAGCACAGCCTCCAGCCCGCAGCCCCAGGGCCAGCTTGCTGCAGGGCCTCGCACCACGGCCAGCCGGTCGCAGGGTTCTCCGCAACCGGGCTCGCCATCAGCAGGTTCGGCAAAGATGCTAAAAGCCAGCTTGGCCACGCTCAGCCAGACTCTTTTGCTGCCTGGCAAAGCCTTGGGGTTTGCAGGGGCTGCCTGGGAGGCAGCTTGGCTTGCCCCACACTACCCCCCCTACTCTGCGGGGCAGTCGTGCCCTGGCGCTCTGGCTCAGGCACCCAGTGGGTCCTGGCTGTGCTCCATCAAGGATAAGGACTGGTTCGGAGCAGCTCCGAGTCGCACCTGAAGCGGTAGCACAGCCCGCAATGAGCCAGCCTCAGCGCGGCAGCTCGGTTCCTGCTGGCCATGGAGCTGGCACAGCCCTGCACCATCGTCCCGCTCCGTCCCCATGGACTCCCCGCACCTCCAGCACTGCCCAGCTGAGCCTCGGCAGCTGTGGGAAGGGGATCGCTCCTCCAGCTTGGTGCCAAAGGGGAAACTGAGCCACGGCTCGGGGACGCTGCGAGGCCAGGTTTAGGGAGAGGCATCAACACCACAAACGTGGGAGGCTGAGCGCTTCCTCCAGGAGCCCTGCAACGCTGCGGACACAGCCCCAGGGTTTCCATCTGCTACAGGAGCCGCTGTGGTCCTGCCTGGACGGGGGCTCTTTGTGCAGCCCCTCGCACCTGGGCAGGCTGTGAGACTGAATAAATGGATGCCCTCTCCGGGCTGGAGGGTAGCACAAGGTGTGCTGGGCTCCATTTCAGCTCCCCTCCCTTACTGGTGCCCTCCCTGCTTCCCACCTGTTCCTTCCACCAGCCACGACCCAGAGCAGGTTTCAGCCCCGGCCCCATTCACCGCAGCAGCTTGAGAGCAGCTGGCTGCACTGACTCTCTTTAAAAAGGCTCCAGCAAACAAACAAAAAAATAAATAAAGCCACACAAATAGATCAGGACGCCCTCCTGCCCCGTCCCCTCCCTGCCTGGACAAAGCCTCGGCGCAGCCTCCCACCCGCTGCGGCACCGGCACCTCTTCCAATTCCCGGTGCTGCTGTCAGGGGACTGTAACTAAGCCCACACCCGGCTGCCGGCATTAGCGCTCGGGCAGAAGAAAAGATCAAAAGGGGCCCCTGGCAGAAGAAAGGCTGCCGAGCGCTTCCAAAGTCACCTGGAAACAGGGAGCCTGACAGCATCCCCCTTCCCCATTCCAAGGGCAGCGGAGGGGCAGGCAGACGCCCCCCACCATCCCACCATCCCCAGCAGAGCCGCTGTGCCAGTGTCCTGAAACGCCTCGTGCCCCCGACCCCCTTCCCACCCGAGCCTGGGCACCTGCAACCAGACACCGGCGGAGGTTAGCAGATGCCGAGCCGGCTTCTCCCGCTGTCCCATCCCACCTTGTCAACCCGATCCCACCAACACCTGCCTGCGCGGGGAACAGGCGCTCCCCTTTGTGCTGCTTTTCAAAGGCTCCCGAGCTCGCCAGCGCTCGGCGGCCAGGAGCCGACTACAGCCACGGGACTGACGAAGGCTGCTGCCTGCAGAGATGCTCACTTATCTCTAGGCCCTCCTCAAACCAAGGTCAGCATCATTCCCGTTTCCTCTCCCTCTAAAAAGAACGAGCAGCAGAAAGAGGAAAGGTTTCCACCAGATCCAGCAGCAAAAGCGCTTTGCTGTTCCCCCACGAACACTCACCACCTCCGTGCCAGTGATGCTGGCCAGCAGCTCGGTGATCGCCTCGCCGGTGAAATTGTTCACGGAGACCGTCAGACCGTGGATCGCCGCTCCGATACTGCCCGTTGCAATCATGGAGGGGGGGTACATGGCAAAAGTGTAGTCTAGAGCCAGGAGAGGGACACAAGGAGCAAAAAGAAGCAGCCGTTAGCAAGGATGCACACGGTAAGTTCTTGGGACTGCGATTTTCCTGAAAAACTAGAGGGGGCCAGACAGAGGGGTCCACCCAGCTTAGCAAAGAGAAACAGGGGTGAAATAACAGGAAACAGGCCAGGCATCAGAGCAGCAAGCTTCATCAAGCTGTTTCTCTGGGTCTGTCTCACCAAAGAAATCCTGAAGATGAGGTTGCTGTAGTGACTTAGAGCAAGGCTGACAAAAGCTCAGCCTCAGCCCTGCCTTTACCCTGGACACCCTCCTGCAGTCGCAGCCTGCGCAGCAACAGCGGTGGCACGGTGGGTTTGCTCTCTCCTGGCATCTTTCAGACACCCACTAAGAGCCCCCAGGACCGTTATCCCACTTTGTCAGGGATAGCAAACCTGTTCCTGAGCAGCAAAATGCTCTGATGTGAATGAAGGCAGGCATGCAGGAAACCAGGGCGTTGGGAGACCAGCCCCAGGTTACTCAGCAAGCCTGGCTCAAGCCCAGGCTGCCCTGCCTGCGGCAGCCAGCCCAGCCTCCCCAGCATCCTGGCGGATGGCTGCACCGGGAGCAGGCACCCACCTGTGGCACACAGGGCGATAAAGGTCTGTGCATGTTTCTTCACCAGCTCCATCTTGTCCTGAGGCAGCGGGAGATGATGGAGGATGTGAGCCAAGAAATCATTTGCTATCACTGAGACCAGGTCCCACTTTAGCTTCTCCAGGACTAGAACCTCCCAGTCCTGCGGAGTCAGACAGACAGCACGTTATTCAGCAGGGCCAGGCCAGGCAGAAACGCTCAGCAGACTCAAGGGCAGATAAGGCCAGCGCTTGGGGAAGGGACAGTGGAACAGCACAATCCACGAAACAGGGAAGAAAAGAGGGACCATCCCCTGCTCCGTGACTATGGCACAAATCCAGCCTTGAGCTGCTGCAAAGCTGGGAGTAAAGATCAGAAGAGGAAGCGATAAATGTGGTTTCTCCTTTCCAAGGTGCAGTCGGATTAGCCTTCGACAATCCTCTGCTTTGCAAGGTCACTGCAACAGCTCACAGAGAAAAAACCTGAGCAAGGAGCAGCAGGCACACCATTCCCGTATTCCTTCTCCACTCCCGAAAGGAGAAGCTGACGTCCAGGCTCCCAGGAGCAATCCGGCTTGAGGCTAACACCATTACAGCAAAGGGAATAGAGAAGCCCACCGCTCCGCACACCCCTCGGAGCCGGCCAGTGTGTTGACTCCCTCCTACAGTGGCTCCTTGGTGGGCGAACCGCAGGAGGCAACGGCTGCTCTGCAGCCAGCCCCTCTGCACAGCACACTGAAGCAAGGGAAGGTGGGGGAAGCACGGCTGAGCTTTCAGGGCTGCATCCAGACAACCCAAGCTCCTGTATGGGACCTTCAGTCGCTACAGGGCTCAGGGGCTGTGGCTAGGTGCTGAGGTCTTCAGCCCAGTGAACACTAGGCACGCAGCCCCACGGAGGAGGTCCCAGGTTGGGCACCAGCGTTTTGGTAGAACCTCCCCTACTCATCACACACTCCAGTCACACTCAGCAGAGCATCCTCAGCAGCTTCTCAGGGGGAGGAGGCACTGAACAGCCATGCTGACCCCCACCTTTCCCACTGACATACAAGCAACAGCTCACTGGCGCTTCCCAGTTACGTGCCAGGTAGCTGCCAATATCTCCAGCCCATGTTGTGGTGCTCTCTCTAAACCTCTAACAGAGATTTCTCTAATATCTTCCACAAGCCAGTCTCCACAAGCTGGGGAACAGATGGCGGGAAGGCCGGATGCCCCCCATGGATTTCAGCTGGAGCTCCGGCTGCTCCTCTCATCTGCTCAGCCTCTCGCAGGCTCTTCCAACCCTGGGCATCGGTCCTAACACCAACAAGGAAACCAAAGGGCAGAGCAGCGACGGGGAAGCACGTGGCAGAGTCACCCACCACCCAGCAAGTCCTGGTGTCACCAGGTGGTACCACCACGGTGGTACCAAAGCACCCATCCAGCAAGGTGTAAGCAAGGGGAGTCCCATGATTGGAGCCACAGCACAGAATTTGGCCCCCCTGCATTCAGTTCCCTGCTGTGCCATCAATGTCAAGGTCTACGTGACTGACTTAGAGCAGCAGTTGAATCAAATTCAGAGACCGTGCACGTACTGGTCTCACTGGGCTGGGCGGCTTTGATGTTACATCTGGGTACGACTATGCCACTGACAGAGCAGTCCCAAGAGGCACGAGTGGCGTCTTCCCAGGATCGTTTCCCTTCCCATCCCAGCAGCAATGTCACAGGCAGCCCACACCCAGCCCCCCGAGCCTCTCTGCCGGTCCCGATTCCCCCATGTCCTGAGCCACAATAAAGATCTCCGGCCCCCAGTTTCTCTTATCCTCTGGATCAGCAGCAAACCTGGTCTTGGCAAACGGGTCCAGGTATGCCAGAAAGGCCACAGAACATGCCCCCACGCCCCTCCTCGCCACTAGCAGGGGGTGACAGTGGCCCTGCAGATGTGCTGGGAAAGGAAAACACCCTGCAGGGGCTGAAGCTCCAGGTCTGGAAGGACAGAGCTGAACTGGGATTTGTATCAGGTATCTCCATTGCGGGACCTAGTCCCACCCAGCTGAATATCTATTCTTTTTCCAAGTCATCTAGGATTACAAGGTCAATGCTGCTCACAGACGTGCCAAAGGGCTGCCAGAGCAGATGGATTTGAAGAAGTGAGATTTTTTTTCATAAAGGCGATCTTAATTTGCTTTCTTTTTTTTTTTTTTTTTAAATCCACTCTTTCCCCTTACACAACAATACCAGTTTTGAGTTGCTTAAATGAGCAGCATTGCTCAACCTGCTCCAAATCCCCCACGAGGCCAAACGTGCCGTTTGCCATTTCACAGCCTGTGCTTTTCCAACCAGAAAGCAGTGCCTCACAAGCGCACGCTCGCTGCTCTCCCATATGGATGGTCAGCCTGCAAGTCTTTCTTCTATATTTTAAAGCCAAATTCACAGGATAAAAGCAAGAAGGAACCTAGCAATGAGCTCCAGAGCCTGACAGTGCAGCACAGGTCACGGAGTGCCTGGTTGAAGGTGGGGATTGGAACAGAGGGGAGAGATCAGGTTTGGGTGAAAAGAAAAAACAAGGTAGTGCTGGCCACTGGTTAAACTGCAGCAACGCAGCAAGGCGACACAAGGAAAGAGCCGCTGGAGATGGAGAGCTCTTGGGCGCTGTCCCTGCCTGTTGCTCATCTGGAACCCACCAAAGGCAGTGGGCTGGGAAAGCCGGCTGCTTGCTTGTGCATCAGCCCAGTTTCTTGGGAAGGGGCACAGGACACTGCCGACACCGTCAGCAGGCACTGCCCTGAGGGTGGGAGGCCAGGGCAGCTCCAGCCCAGCCTCTCCACGCAAGCCGGGAGCACGGCCCTTTTGCAGACTCAGGGAGAAGGTCAAAAGGAGGACCTGGAGATGGCTGCTCATGAAGCAAACCCCAAAGGGGTCACTACACCTGAGAGGGGACCTCCTGAGCACAGAAGGGACACCGGCCCAGCAGCATCCAGGCTCTTGTTCCTTGCCTTTCCTCCCAGAGCTGCAAGCCAGCTACTGGGAGTCACCAGAGGCACACGATGTCCACACTGGTGTGGCAGAGAGCCTGTCCCTGCTGGGACACGTTTTATCCTAAGAAGAAGATCCAGGGTGCAGACAAGCTCAGCTGTGAGACCTCACCTGGGACAAGCTGGCTCCTGCCACCCCAGGACTGATCTGGGACAACAGCCTGTCCATTTGCAATGCACAAGAGCAGCTCTTTTCCAGCTAGCGCGCAGGTTCATCATCTTCTCCCAACCCTCGTTGTAACAAAAGGCCTGATCTCAAGAACCCAGCCGGCACTCGAGATGCCAGCTGAAGGCAACAGGCGCCAAGGACTGTCACCAGCTCAGAGGATTTAGCTCAGGGAAACCTCGCTCCTGCCAAACCACCCTGCTCCTTGCTTCTCTCCTGCTAACCCTGGGGACTTCCCGCTCTCAGAGCAGCATGTCAGAATCTCTGAATCATTTTATCTGTGGAAGAAGCAGAACAAAAGGCTGCAAGAGATAGACAAGCAGGTTTGCGACAGCAGCACCGCTCAGTATAGCAAACATCCTTTTCCTGGCATTTTGTTTTGCACCTAATTGAATCAGTCTCTGCCTGGCTAATGAAAGAGAGGAAAAAAGTGGAAAATGTTTCTTTGTTTCTCCCGCCTGCAGAGCCCACCCTCCTCATGGAAGGGCTCTGCAGGCTGCCAGCACTGCCCACTGAGCATCCCATCACTGGGAATGCATCAGGTCCCTCTTCTGCAAGATCCCCCAGGGCAGAGCTCCCCGTACCTGACCAGCATCTCTAGGGGTGGAAATTGCACAGTGGCTGAGTTTCCCCTGCACAAGCTTGCTCCCTTGATCCCTCCTGGCTGCATCCCGCAAGAGAAAAAAAAAAAAAAAAAAAACAAGGAAGGAAAGCAGCAACCATTTCCCATTGCCTCCCCTGCTCTGACAAGGTGATCTCAGAGCACCGTCCTGCTGCAGCGAACCAGCCTCAAGCCCCTGGCTGCTGCCTCTGCGCCCTCTCACTAGCACAGACCCAAGCCACCAGCAGAGCCTGTTTTACTCAATTTACAGCTCTGCAAACTCAGTCTGGGATGTGACAGTCACACCAGCTTCTCTCCTTTTCATGTAGTGACAGTCGCTCTGTACACCAAGCTCTACCCTCAGCAACACCCACACACCTGCTGTGCCTACAGGGAGTCTGTGTAAACCCATCTGGCGAGGCTGCACAGGGAGCAGAGCGCCCAGCTCCCCTCTGCAGCAGCCCTGCCTGCAGGAGAAAAGGAAGTTGCGCTCGATTTTGTCACTCAGGTTGGTAAGGTACCATTTTACATTATCACAGGCTTGATGAGCAAAGCAGGAGCAGCCTGCACTGTATTGTGCTTGCAAGCTGACTCAAAGAGAGGGTTGAAAGAGCTGCTGATGTTGCTGCTGGCCACCCACCCCACCCAGTAGCTGAGACACAGCTACAGAAATGAGCAGCCATGAAAGTCCATTTGCAAATAGGAAATCTGGGGCAAACGTTTGTTTCCATCCCCTGATTAGAGTTCAGGTCTGGATGTCAAGGGTAAAGGTGCCAACTTCAGACGCAGAAATGGTCACGTCTATCCAACCCATGCAACAAGCAGAAGGGAAGACAGTAAAACACAAGCACGTCTTCTGGAAAGTCAACGCTCTACCACAAGTGAACATCCCTTTCTACTCTACTGTTCTCTCCCTTCTTTTCACCCCTCATGGCCTGCTGTCACTGCTGCCCCCTTCATTATCTACCCAGTGGCTTGATCCCACTTACAGTCTTTGCTAGGAAATACCTGGCAGTTTGCAAAACTGACCTTAGGTCAAAGATTTCAGAAGCAAGCCAAGTTATTGGGAACAGGCCAGGCAGATGAAGATGACCTACAGCTGCTCTCCCCAATCTTCAGGCAGCTGAACACCCTCTTGCACAGGCCAGAAAAGCCTCTATTTAATAAATAAATTAATTAATAAATAAAGGTAGGTTAGATAACGCCTTTTGACGGAAATCCAACTTCCTCCAAATGGACAAGTCCCTCGTTGCATCATTTCCTTCTCCCTAGAATAACTTCATCAAGATTTTGTTTCAAATGTGTCTTTTCTAGACTGCTGAGCTGGTGCCAAGCATCCCGGAGAGAAGGAAGCAAACCTACTGGGAAAGCGAGCCAGCTTCCTCTGAAAGGCCGGGGAGGACACGCTGGAAGCTGACATGGCACCGATCCATGAGAAGAGGCCAGGATGCTGCATTGTCCAAACCTTGATGAAGAAGCTCCCCTTCCCCTCCCCACCCTCTTCCACTGCAAAGATTGTGAAAGAGAAGTCATTACCACAATTAGCACAGAGGAGGAAAACAGCAGCTCGCCCTGGTTTTGTAATCAGGGTATTAACTCTTGTCAGATCCCCAAGCAAAGACAAAGCCTTGACATATCTTGAGATGTTACCTCCGCTCCCTCTTTACAGCGGGGAGCAATGGGAGACTGCAGCAGGATCTGCTCCAAACAGGGTTAAACATCTACGGAGAGCAAGTCTTGTGGTGGGCAGAGAAAGATGATCACCAGATCACGGGCTACAGAGCATCTCCTACCCACATATCTGCAGATGCCTCAGCACCTCTCCTTAAGGGCTGTGGCTGGTTTGTGATGCCTTCTGCTCAGCCCTTTGGCTAGCACTGATTACCAGGAATAAACCCCTGCACTGCTGCGTGCTCACAGCCATCTCCTTGGGAAAGAGAAAAGGGACCCTATTTTCCTGAAAAAGCTATCTTTGGCTATTCCAAGAAAGGACTTTTGACTCCCCAAATGAAACCATTCTTGTTCATCTCAACTGCATATTGATTCCGGAGCGTAATGATGACAGAGATCCGTGCTGACCATCCGGCGGTGCCTCCCGTTGCACTGAGAGCAACAGAAAAAGAGTACAGGGAAGGAGAAAAAGAGTACAGGGAAGGAGAAAAAGAGTACAGGGACCTGCACAATCAGAATCGAGCAAGAGGCAGCAGCCAGCACCTTCCTCCATCTCCACCCCAATGCTGCCAGAAGGAAGGAGAAGGGAAAATGAACACCGTGGCACTGCTTAGCCACAGCTTCCCGCTGACAAGTCTCCAGGGGGAAGAAATAAAAAAAAGACTCTGAGTGGGGAAGCGTTCTCATTTGAGTGCAAGAGTGAAGGAAAGCCTCCAAGGATGTCGCACCCCCCCTGCTCACTACCCACCTGCACATCTCCTAACTGTTCTCCTTTGGAAGGAGCTTGCTACAAACACAGCTCAAGATACAACTGAAAAAAAGCAAATCTTCACCAAGAATAAACGACCAAATAAATCAGAATGAAATACAACTGGGATCCACGGGAGATATGCACAAGGTGCCCACTAAGACCAACCGCTTGTAGTCCAAGGTCCATGCTGCAGAAATCACTAGAGAGGGAGATAGCGGTGAAGCATGGCAATAAGTTCACCTTCCTGCAACCCATATTCCTGTTGGACACAGAGCTTATCCATCGCTCTGAGGGGACAGAAATCTGACACTGGCCCACAACGTGCATTTTGATCAACTTCACGTTCCTGAGGGCATGGAGAGCACTGTCCGTGCTTTGAAATGCAGCCTGCTTGCCCACAAGACGACTGTTAGATACCTTCTGCTCACCTTGTTGTTGCCTCTGCAACAACCAGAGGCAACTTTTGCCAGCCCAGCAGAACAGTGAATGCAAACCAACTCCCATTCCCCCCCTGCCTTTTTTTCCAGCTAAATGTTAACCCCCTCATCATCACAGGGCCAACAGGAACCCTCCCGTTACAGGCTGGGATTAGCTTCATGTGATGGATCCCAGTCCTGGGAAGACAGCCACGCAGAATCCGTCGTTGGATGAGAAGGTGCTCTCAAGGATGAAGTTTTACTGACAAAGCAGGAGAAAGCCTTTGCACACAGAGATTTTGTATCAGCCCCCCACAGCAGGATGCCGCAGCGCGACCACAGCTCAGCATCCAGAGAAGCAACAAGCACTTGTGTTTCCTCTGTTCGTTCCCACTTCTCACCACTATTCATGGTAATGATCCACATACTTTTTTCCACAAGTGCTACTTAAGGCAACAGCCACCCACAAATGACTGCAGGGAGAGAGGTATGGAGGCAAGGGGATTTTCCCCAGCCTTCACTGGCACTTGGAAAAACCATGTTCATATTAGAGTTCCCCAGTTACCAGAACCGTCTTCCGATTCACACCTGAAAGTTTTGTGGGTTCACTCCCCACCCTGGGGACAAATCATACTCAGATCATCTCACCCACCCCAGCCCAAAAAAACAGGTATTTAATAAGGTGATGACTAACCCTGAGAAATTCTTATAGGCAAACTGTCTCCAGGGATGTTTGTTACTCGAAGTGAGGTGGCCGTTTCCTCCCGAGGGCTCTGATCTACCAGCACGGAAGGCCCCCAAGAAAAGGGGTTCTCCAATTTTCTCCCCTATTGGCAAAGTTGAACTCATAGAGGTTTGGATCTTTGCTTTGAAATTTCATCAGACGTAAAAACGCTTTGCCTTTCAAAGCCTACACAGCTTTTGCCCGAGTGTACAACGGGAGAGAAGTAGCCCCGTTTTAAAGCATGTAGCAGAACCTGGGCAGCAGCAAGGTCCCACTCATTTCCATCACCTTGGCAGCACTGTCAGCCTCGATGGTACAACCCAACCAGCTGGATCCCTGGTCAGAAAAGCTCCCACCTATTTTACTGGTTAAATCTCCACTGAAAGCTTCATTTTTCCTGCTGGTGTGGAATTGCATCTCCCACGTCACGCCCCTGTGCAACCAGGGTAAGTCAGAGCCGCACGCCCCAGCAGCAGCCCCCGCCGGCTGCGCAGGCAGGAGCCTTTGTTCTCCAGAGCCATCACTCGAGAGGGAACCAGCACCCGAGAGCAAGCTCAG
The DNA here is from genome assembly GCA_035590275.1 of Ibycter americanus. Taxonomy (NCBI): domain Eukaryota; kingdom Metazoa; phylum Chordata; class Aves; order Falconiformes; family Falconidae; genus Ibycter; species Ibycter americanus. The sequence goes on from JAVJGI010000038.1 coordinate 3,638,346, forward strand.
CGTGACAGCTCAGCGCTGGCAGCGAGCGCTTCAGGCACAAGGAACTTTCTCTATAACCTGGAGGTGACAATTCTGCTTCCCACACCAGGGAGGATGGAAAGGTCTCCACCAACAGACATCACACCCACCAGGGCAAGAAGGAGAGAAGGTTGGTGACGGAATGCAAAGGAAGGTGAAGAAATGGGAGAAAGAGAACAGGAGGAGACACGGAGGCAGGTATGCTGCCAAGGAGCACGATGCAGGAGATAAGAGAGCTGGGGAGGAGGTAGAGAGCTCTTTGAGATAGGGGTGGTTACCAGAAGCTGCTGAGGCGTGATGGAGTTGTCTGTGTAAATGCAGAGTTTCTCCACAGTCAGGGGGATGGTTTCTCGCAGCTTGGAAGCCAGGAGCATGCAGACAGCTCCCAGAAGCTGCAAGTGATTTTTCCGTGTGGAGACTGATGACAGGTAGCGATCCACATAATTCATGGCCAAGGGGAAGACCTCTTCTTCACACTTCTGCTCCTCACACACCTGACAAAACCCAATTACAAAAAAAAAAAAATAAAAGGAAGTTTTAATCAGCACAGGACTCCCCAGACCCTGCCTGCACCACAGCTTCAAAGCTTTTGGTCATGATGGTGTTTCACACTTAACTGCAGGACTTTGAAGGCATCTCGGTGCTAAGGAGTAAATTACCTACAGGCATTAAGCCTGGAACATTGGTGGGATTACACTGCCAACAAGTTTGACCAATGCCTTAAGCCTTCACCTTCCTGCGGAAAAAGGAAACTGCTTTATTTGGCCCCTTTTCTCAGCTCTCCTGTTGGGGATGTCTCCAGCCAGCTGTACAGCAAAGCTGCCATTTTCTGCTCTGTGGGGACCTCTGGAGAAAACGAGCAGTTCCAGCATATCTCCAGCTGGAGACCTAAGAGGGCAGGACCCACAGCCACTTCTGGCAATTCCACCTTAAGTGGTCCAGAGACCCCAGCAGAATCAACGGCAGAGCCCAAATCAATGGCCGAGTCTGAAAGTGCTCCTCGCTCAGCCACAAACAGAATCCGGGAGCTCTGAATTTCAGTCCTCTGCTCTTATCTCTCCACCAGCATCAAAACACTTGTCACATTTAACTTCCTTCTTTCAACACGACCATCAAAATATTGAGGTTTCTCCTCATATAGCAGCAACCACCACCATCCTCCTTCCAGCAGCAACTGCCTCCTCCTGCACAGACTGTCACAGCGCCAGGGACACCAACACGCACGGTCATGACAACTGCCAAGTGTCATCTGCTTCTTGACTGCCTTTAGGGCTTCACAGGAACAGGCTCCAAAGCAGCATTTATCTAACTAACCTTCCCAGAAAGGGAATTGCAGAAACAGAACAATAATAGCGGGGGGGGGGGGAATAAATTTAAAAAGCAACATGTTCATTTTTTCTTTTGACAGAAGCAGGCAGCTTCTTGCAACAGCAGCCAGGGTGGAGAGCAGGCAGGCTCGATCCCAGCGTCATTTGTCCTTTGCAGAATCCGTTCTTTCTTTCTCTATTGAGACTGTTCGCTCTGGCCATCTCACGAAGAGGCCCATGAGATTTTCCCCTACTGAACTGTATCCCACAGACCCGCATTCATTTTTAATTTAGGGAAGTAAATGGTAGCAATATTATTTTCCCCCTTTAACCAGGCATTTGCAGCCCCATTCGGGACAGGCAAGCCTCTAGCCTGCCGGGTGTGCTGCTGAGGGCTCTGCCCAGAAGTTTTGGGGAGCAGGGGGTGAACAGGGGGTCCGACAGCAGCGTGGCAGCACACCACCCATGTGGGGTGAGCACAGGTTGTGGGTTTGGGGAGGGATCTGCTCCTCCTGCGGGAACCCATCGCAGCTTCTAGCACAGCCAGCACTCGCAGGGACACTGCAAACTGCAGCCCCCTGCCTCCCCCCCGCAGACCTGACCCTCCGGCGCATCCCAAACGGGACTTCAGGGCTTTGCTGTCCCCTGGGTCGTCTCTTGCACCCCTGCACGTGGCGACCCCCTTGAAACCCCCCAGCCAACACGGGTCGGGTGCTCCTGCCCGCTGCTTCCCCCGCCGCCAGCTCCCTCCCGCCGGAGCAGCAGCGAGCACCCTTGCAAGCGCCGGTGGCCGGGCAGGGAACCGGAGCTGCGGCGGGGAGAGGAGGCAGCGGAGGTTCCCGTACCTCCAGCATCCAGAAGGCCAACATCTTCCGCATGTAGGGCTTGATCTCCCGCTGCACGCAGTGGAAGTAGGAGACGCTGGGGCTGTATCGCTCCTCTTGGCTCAGCAGGTTCTGCAGCACCCGCCGGTCCCCCAGCAGCTGCGGGTCGGGCCCGGCACGGGGCACACGGGGGACGGCTTCCACGCACAGCAGCTCCATGGGCGCAGGCGGGCAGTGCAAGCAGTGCAAGCAATGCGGGCAGTGCAGGCAGGCACCCCGCCGGCTCCGCTGCAGCCGCCGCGGGACGCCGGGAACTGGCGGCGCTCCCAGGGGGCGGGGCCGCCGCCCACCCCGGGGC
>JAVJGI010000038.1:3641188-3684512 GCA_035590275.1 Ibycter americanus
GAGGCTTCTGTCAACCCCGTCTACAACTTCCTGAGCAATTTTTTCCCCAGTATTTAGTCCCATACCGTTTATTTTTCGTGTGCGTCTGATCAAAGTCCTTCAAGGCTATGAAAATAATCAGCTGTGTACATACTTGGAGCCGGTCCGCACCGAGCCTGCTGTCCTCCAAAAGTTACCCTCATGTTACTACTGATGCAGCTCTGCTGGAGATAGCAACCTCCGTGTCTGCCGAGATAAGGGTTTGTCAGGCTGGGCTGGTTTTTCCAAATAATTCACAAATTGTTTGGGAACACCTTTGCAATTGTACACTGAGTGGCTGCTTACTCGGGGAATTTCAAAGTCTTTGGAATAAGTTTGCATGGGAACTTGCACAGGACTACTTCTGCACTGGTACCTGAGTCTGCTTCTAATGGACCCAGCAGGAATTGCTTTCTGGTATGGGAAGCTGAAGACAAGGCATTGTAGCACTGGCCGTATTGGCTCTCTGATGTTTGTCACTGGCTACAAAAACTGCAACGTCTTGACTTTGCTGGTGCCAATGGGAAGGCTCAGAAAACTGGCATAAAGCGTACAAGATTCTCTATTTGGAAGGGGGCATGGATTGCCTTCAAACTTGCGTATTAAAAGCTCCTTACCCAGTTGAGAGAATTAGCTCAGGAGGTCCATTTTCAATGAAAGTTGCCAACACCGGTTGCAAAGGCAACGTGCCCGAGAGGGATGAGCTGCCTGTATAAGCCCCTTCACCACTGGGATGGTGCCGCCACGTGGCATCTGCAGCAGCAGTTGGAACCAAACGATGTTAATCACAAACATGAGAGGTGGCTAATACATTCCACCAGCATCTCTTGCTCTGCTAGATTACATCAGCCAGTTCTGACTGCCTTACCACCTGAAACGCAGCAGCGTGCACTCCTCTAACACTTCATTGCACAGGGCAGTGTATTCCGTTGCACAGTGCTGGGCTGAGAACATGGTACAGGGAATGGGATGGAGACAAGCCCAAATTCAACTTGCAGCAGTAATCTGTATCTGCAGTCCTGGTGAGAACGGAGCAATGGAATTTGTAGAAATCGGAGACTTTGGGGATGCAGTATCATACAAAGGGGACTCAGATGGAGCACCTCTGACCAGTTCTGCTGGAGTATTCCTCAGTATATACATTTGTATGGATTTTTAGGCTCAGGAACAAAGAACCAAAGGAGTGATGTGTCACAATAGCTACTCCCCCCCCGACAAGTCACTTCTGTGTGTGTCATTTTGACACATTTAGTACTTTTTTGTATTTTCAGTCATCTAAAAAGAGCCTTTTAATGAAGAAAACACATACGAAGTTAATAAGCGTAAGTAAAACAAGACTGAAGTCTTTGTTCTCCCTTCTCAGGACTTTTTTGTTGTTGAAAATGAAAAACATCTTTTTGATCAGAGTTTTAGAGGTTCAAAATACTACTCATGACAGTGAACACAAAGGTCACATACATAACACACATTTCACGCGCTGGAACCCCATTTCCACACTTGTACAGATGGCTTTCATTTTCTGCAAGGTATATGATACATTGCAAATTTTTAATGATGCCATCAGCATTGATTTGTTGTGCTGAATGCCCTGAGAACACCATACAGTACGGTAATGCGGAACTGGAGAAAAGAAAGGGGGAGGGAATCCCATCCCTGCCTTCAAATGAAAAAGAGGAATTTTTGTAGGTGAGATGAGATTCCCAAATCCCTTTCTCAACTAACTTTCTTTTACCTTACAAATAAATCTTCCAGTGGTGTGGGCAAAAAATATTTGAAGAATCTATGGGAGAGATTTCTGTGGACGAGTCAGCTGGTTTTAATCTGGCATGACCCCCCTTCTCCACTCCCCCACTCTTTCATTGTGAGCAGCATCCCCCATTTGTGCAGGGGAAGAGAAGGGCCCCATGTCCCACATTTTTAGTAAAAATAGACAGCAGCTATTTTCTTTAGTCAGGCAAAGGGAAACCACAGCACTGGGTTCTTGGTCCTTCTGGTTTCTGGGCTATGCCTTTTGAAATTGAAAGTTTCAGGCCCTTTCCCAGACTTCATGGTCTTTCTCCTGTTTCCCAGTGTCTGCACGGTGGTTCTGAAACAGCCCGTTCGGCTGGAGCTGGGCTTGGTGGCAACCGTGGGCCATAGGACACGGAGGGGGAAAATGAAGCCTGTTGCATAAGAAAGTGTTCCTTCCAGATGATGACTTGGCAAAACTGATGCCTCTGCAAGCCACATTATCAGGCTAGAAAGGCAAATTACAGACTGCAGGCGTTCTAAAAAGCCTATTGTGTGGGTGTGCGGAGGGAAAAGAGAAAATTCCAGGAAAACCAAATTTTGGTCAGTGTTGTCCAGAGATAGTCAGCTTCCTGGCTTTGGCAAAGAGAGAGCACAGCAACATTAAAAAAGGAAATTCCTTCAGAGTAAAAATTAAAAAACCTGATGGCTTCCAGACTTCCAGGATCTCGAACCAGCAATGTTATTCTTTGCTGAATCATAAAGGGGGATCATTTTTTTGGTATGTTGATGATGAATTAAAACGAGTGACCAGCAGCTGGAGCTTTTAAAGAGGTAGTGCAGATGCAGGTCTGTCTCCGATTGGCAGCTGGTGTCACACGTGGGCTTGGATGGAGGCTAATGCCATTTATCGGGATGGCCATCCTACAGGGACACGTCCGTAAGCCCTTTGCTGCAGAAAGTTGTTATCTGTGTCACTTTGCATCAGCAGCAGGCCTGGCCCTGAAGGCTGTCAACAAACACGATCAGTACCTTTTCTACACTGGTTTCTGTGCGTCTTCTATTTTACATCTACCTTCCGTCCAGTTTTGATCTACCAAGAGCTAAACCATCTTCTTCCTCGGTCATACTGCAACTACGGTGTCATCAGTGACATCAAAATGAAACTGCCTAACATACATGAAGGACTTGAAAACCAAATCCAATGAGCAAATAACTATGTAATTTGCTGTAGGAAATCCCCCAAATAAAATGAAAAACAGGTACCATTTTGTGCATGTGTGAGAAAGAGCGAGGACTGTATTTCACACTTTCTGGTTTGAGGATTTCAAAGCACTTCAAGCATCCTGATCTGTTATATTTTACATCCAGTTTTCCCTGAAGTGAGAGAGATCGCAACTATTCCCAGCAGGAATGAACAAGGGCTCTGGCACACAAGGGCTAGCAAAGTGCACCGTGGCAGTTTGGTGTCACAGTCTGTGTTTGCCAGGAGTCCCTGCTGCTTCACAAGGAGATGGCCCAGTTTACGGTCCATCATATGCACTTAAAGCACTGCTGAAGATGGACCGATACTAGCAGGTCAGGCTGTGGGATGCACAGCTTCATCTGCTGACATGGCAGCAACAGGGCAGATCGCTGCAGGGAGGCGGCTCGTCGGCCCATCGCAGATGTTTGCTCCAGCGCACATGAATCAGAGCTTGCAGGCACAGGGAGCTGAGGCATCGTCCCTGCTCATTCAGCCAGTCCCTGGTCCAGCGGGCAGGAGAGCTGAGGATTTCCTGGTCTCGGTCCCATGCTTAAACACAAGACTGCCGCCTCCCCCGCCCGTAGCTGGCTCTCTCTCCTTTCTTGTATCTCATTCATTCTTAACGTAGGAAAAATGCTTTCACTGAATTGAAGGGAAGTTTGGTTGAGTACAAGTTTAACATTTGACCCAGGGGATGTCTTTCCTAATATCTTTCCCATTACTGGCAACCACTGCATTCCCTTTCCTCTGACTTGGTCAGACTGTTGAGTACAACTAATTAATTCTGAGTGGAATCATCTGAACACTGAGTCGCAGCAATGCTTAGATGTATCCAGTAGTGATATACACTGGAATTCTGAAGCTTGCTGCTTCAAAGGCGAAAATACAGCTTTTTCATTGACTTAAATCCCCTTATTAGAACAGCTTTTGGTACAGTTTGGACCAATTGGCTATTTAAACAAACATAAAAGTGTGACTGTTGATACTGTTTGGGTTTATGCTATATCTCTCATGTCTGCACCTGAGCATACCTGCTCCTGGGATATATAGCAATTTAATAATATGAGTTCCTTAACCAGGATTATTAATGGAGAGAAACAGTTGGGTGCAGGGAAGTCCTTCTCTTAGGAGAATCACAAAGAAGCAATTGGAAAGAGGTATAAATGGATGAAAAGAGATTCATTTGTAAACATGTATTTAGCAAGCAATTCACTACACCTTTCAGCAGATCATTCAGGAGGAAATTTCCAAAGTGGTTATGGCTTTGGAGTGTCTCAATTTGGGAGCAGTTGGGCCAGATTTGACTCCAGTGGAGCCGGCCCAGTTTGCTTCAGCTAACAGTTCAGGCCAGCAGAGATTTAAATGTAGTTTCACCTGACTTTTTATGAAAAGCATCAGGACCAGTTTGTCTTCATCTGTCATTTTAGCAGCTGTTTTCTGCCTTAGTTCCCTTTTCCTAATGAAATCTAAAATTAAGTCACATTTTCATTGACTCAAACTCATACCATAGCGAGCCATCCCCAGGTGAATGTTCAGTTTTGCTCCCAAATCGGCTTTTTAGAAACCAGCCAAATTCAGCTGGTAAAGATAGAAAGAAAAACCATAGAAAAAAAAATGCAAAGCTGAAACCAATCAATTTCAGAAAGCAAACTGGGCTTGGAAAGCCCCCAGCTGTGATATATTTAGTTCATTTCAGGGGATTATCTGTGGTTGCCAATTATGCAAATTGTTAAAAAATACTGCCCTGAAATTTTACATATAAAATACTTTTTTTTTTTTTTTTTTGCAACACCCTTCCCTTGTCCATCCTTCCTGCCTTTTCCTGCCCTGCCCTGAATTGATCTTGTTGCCTACACCTTGCACACCCTATTCTGTAGATTAGATGCGTTTAGGTTTTTCTAAGAATTTTTGGTTACATTGTATTTTTATTTGATGTGGCAAGCCCGGTGCCTAGCGCCCGTTTGCCAATGCAAACTGCCAGTCAGCGAGCCAGGGCCAACTCAACGCTTCCCAGCAGTGCATGCAGGAAGGATCTGTACTGGAGAAAGGATCAGTCCTGCCTGGTGAAGCGATGGGCGAGACTGGCCCAACTGGAACAGGAGCAGGGAGAAAAGGGGATCCTTCAAAGCTGGGCTTGGTGCTCCTCCTGCAAGAAGTGGAGTCTGCTATGGGTTGAGGGTGTTTGCAGCACCGCAAGCCTGTGTCCCAGCCGTTCGCTGCATGGTAGCACTCAGCCACATTTTGCAGGACCCCACAAAGCACACAGCAGGCAGATTCATGGCAGTAGGGCTGGAGCCAGCCAGCACTCCTGAGGGATTGGTGTGTGATAGACCAAGCACTGGACTGGCACGCAGGATGGCTGGATTTTAATCTTGGCTAGGCCAGGTGGTAAAGGGGGATGGAGACTGGGCAGGTCTTTGGCCAAGTCTGGACTAGGAGGATCGTTCCCTTGACAGGGGATCACGTCAGGACAGGATGGAGGGTGGGCTCAGAGTGGGTGCGCTACCCCGCTGCCAGCGTTGCAGTGGAAATACGGTGGGACCGAGCTCTGGAGTGCCAGCGACGGGTAGGCAGGAATCTCATCAGATCAGCCAAGTCTGTGCTAGATTTGGTTCCTCAGAGGCAGGGAGGACTATGTTGTGCGCATATGAGTGTTTTTGGGGGTAGAAAGAAAACAATTGATACCCCACTGACTCCCCCCACTTGTGGTGCACCTGGCTTGCTGTTACCTTCCAGCACAGGCTGAGTATATGCTACAAGGGCTTTGAACTAGAGGCAGACCTTGCAGGCAAGAAGCCTTTACCATGAGCTTGCTAGCTGCAATCGGTTCACCCTTGGCATAACTGAAAGGAAACATCTCGTACCAACCCCACATCAGCCCGCATATGCCTACACAGCCAGTAAGCGCCAAGCGGAGCTGCTCTCACGTCCAGCACAGCAGCTGTGTCTGTGCGTGGCAGACCCTCCGCTCTGACACCCCGGGGACCGTCCCAAAGCCCACCCTCTTTGCTGCCAACCTCGCTTTACCACACTGAGCCCATGCATGCATAGCATATATGTCTTCCCCCACCTAGGCAGTGAAGTATGCTCACCCCTCCAGTTCAAACTGCAAAGCCAGAGAAGGAAAATCTTAAGGAGCTACAAACCACAGTGATTAAGTACAGGTGAAGAGGAATGTCACACCCCTGTGTTAATAAATGAAAATAAAATACAATCCACACAGCACCACGGGCATTGTTCAGGGAACCTGCAGCTTTGAAGGCAAGTCTCCTTCTCTAAATATTACACTATGCTCCCAGAACAGCTTTCCCTGAAAAGGCACAAGTGTCACTGTATTTCTTATGATTGTCACAGCCAGGTACCTCTGTATATCCCAACAGATGTATACAGATCAAATTCACTGAGATGCCTGTATCTGTAATAAAATACGGATGCATTTCTCCCAGCAGTTCTGGTAGTTTTATATTATCTACATATGCTTCTGCATTCATGTCATCAATAATTACTGACATTAACAACATGCTAATGAGATACACTCTGTGAACGCACACACATCACTGGGCAAGCAGCATTCCCACTGTATTTAGGCAGATCTTTGGTGGAGTGATTCCAGCATTTGCCTGATACATTAACCATTGCTTCCAACACTAACTTACTGCTTTGCATTTGCTCTGAGCCTTACAGCACAGGAGCTGCTGTCCCTGCCTGTCCACTCTGCCCCCTCCTAGCATCACAGCAGTGAGGAAGACATCATCAGCTGAAAACAGCAGCGGTTTATATGGCTGGCTGAGTTAAAAAAAAATAAAATGGTATCTTGTCCTATTCAGCTATTCCTACTACAGAGCCAGGCTTCAGCCACCCCAGCTAGATGTGCCAAAAACAAGTCTGCAGCTAATGCTCCTGCCCTGTACGTGTGAGCAGAAATATTGTCCTTCTCACTTGACTAGAAGAGCCTGAGCAGAAGGGAATCAGATCTACTGCAGTGCAGCACCAGAGTCGGCCTCTGACCAGGATACTGTCTGTAGCAATTAAAATATGAACTTCCTTCCCACTGCAAACTGACAAACAAAGAGGTTCCTGCAATCAGGCATGAGTGCTTCTGAGTTTATTTTTGTAGCTCTTCAGCATTATTTACAAGGCAAGCTGGCAGACCATGTCCCCAAAACAAGTGTTAACGTTGGGACAGCAAACAGCCTGCTGTGGGTGTTAGGGGCTGGGCCAGACTGATTTCAGGGGTGGAGGACCTGAAATCCAGCTGGATATATGCTCTGTGTGGCTGCCGACACAGGGATGAATCCACGGTATCTGGTCCACACTGAACAACCCTCTCTTGCTACCGCTATTTTGAAACTACACAACATAAGCTGCTGGTGATGGAGAAAAGACGAGGGGATGGCAGTGCTTAGCAGACCTGCAAAGGAATGCAGGAACATACCCGCTTACCGATGGGGAAACTGGAGCACTGAAATGACCAGTTCATCATTCCCCAGCAGATGAGTGCCAGGCTTAGACAGGGAGTCTGCAACTTTCAGATCCCAGCGTGATGCTCTGCCTAAGCCCCACCACAACCGAAGAGGTTGTGTGTACAACATCAGTACCACGTCCTGCTCAGACATGCTCTGGTGTGCTTGGTGTTGGTGATGCAGCTCTCTCCCCCAGGCACTGATCCGTATTGGCACCCACTTGCACGTACTTTCCACTGCTCTGCGATGTAGGGCTGTAAAGATGCTGAGCAGTCGCTCCTCCCTGGGTCACTTTCCATAGCCCAGCAAACAAGGGGACCTCGCAACTGTTGTTGGCTCTTCACCTCTTTGGTGGGGGAGCCTCCCTGCTGCACAGCCACCTTGCCAGTTCCCGTCCAGGCTCAGGGCAATGATAAGTGCAGAACTGCTGAACAGCCCCATCATCGGAGCCACTGATTATCTGCACAGCTTGGGGCAGGCAGTAAGGAGTGGAGGGTTTGCCAGACCTACTAGGAACTGTCATTGCCATAAAAACATCCCCTCCTTCCTAATGTATTTGAGCCAAAGCCCATTGCAAGCAGCTGAAGGATGCTGGCCCAGCAGCTTTAGAAGCAGCTGGAGATGCTGGAATAAGAGATGCTGGTTTGGACCAGTAAGGTGTTACAGGGGCAAATAAATGGCTGTCACAGGGGCACTGCAGGGATTATGAGCAGTGCCAGGGGAAGTGACCTCTCTGGGAAGCCATGGTCCTTGCCTGCTGAAAGCCTACGAGGGAATCAGGAGCATGTGACAGATGAACACACGAGGAACATGGGGACAAGGACACATGGGTCGTCATGGCCTGGCAGGTGCAGCGGTGTTAGCTTTGCTGTTCCTTGACCTGGAATGCCCCTGCCTTTGTTCTGCAAGCGTGACTTTGGAACAGAGATCTCTGCAGTCTCTCCTTTGGCTTTTCCTTCTGTTTTGGACCAGCCTGGTCTCCTGGCCAAGCTGAACTTGTTAGTGTGACCCTAGGGAGAAGAAAAGGAGAGAGACACCTTCACCACCCAGCACAGGAGGGCAAGCAGGTGAGAACTGAATAGGTGGAGAGCTGCAAAGAGCAAGTGGAGGAAGCACGCAGAGAACTGGGCAAAGCAGGGAAGATGAGCTGCATTGCTCTGCTCATTCTGTGACAAATGTGTGAGGCTCAGCTGGCAAAGTGACAGGAGGAGACGGCTGGTCAGACTCAGCCAAGGAACTTTCATTTCCCAGGCTGAGCTCTGAGAAGCGCACATGATGGAAAGTAGTGACTTGTTTCTCCTCCCACCTGAGCTCCAGGGGCTTCTTGCATTCAGAAAAGGCAAACGTCAAATTGGCACGAGAGTTTGACTTCTCAGCCCAGAGAGAGACAGAAACTGGGAAGATGCATGCATGCTTAGAGACCCAGAAAGAGAAAGAAAAAGGAGGATAAGGAGAGAAAAATAAAAGCTAGATCAAGGGCTGAATTTTCAAAGGCACTCAGCAGCCAGCAAATCTTTTTGTTCTTCAGGCAGTGGAAGAAGCAGGGTCTGGATTATTCTCAGCAAAAGCTGAGCTTTTTTAGAAACCTGCCCCCTCCCCTTCCATGCCTATGATTAGAATTTCACAGAGATGAGATCTGTTTGATTCAAAGTATAATCCTGTGGTTATGGATGTAATGCACAGGTCTGGGTGTCTGAACAGAGGCTGCAAGAGACTCACCACCCCCCTTCAAGCAGCCATCTGGGAACGCATGCCAAGCCCAGTGTGCTCTGAAGTGACTTGGCCATCATCTTCTGGAGGATCTGGCCTCTCAGTTATGGCCTGCGCTGTACGAACACCACTGTCTTGCCCTGTTTGGCAGCTGACAGACCTTCTAGTGCAAAACGTGAGTGTAAAGACACAGAGACTGGCTGAGCCAGCCTTTCAATAATGGTCTGAAAACTTGGGAGAGAGTGAAACACAAAGCACAGCAGCTAATTCCTGGGAAATGGTGACTGACAAATTCAGCTCCTGTCTTGACCTCATCGAGGCTGGGGAGTACAGTCAGTTTGCAGCTGCCTCCGAGAGTTATCAAAAGACTCCAGGTCAGCTGGGATCTTGCCTTTTCCTTGCCAGAAAAGAACAAACCCCTAATAGCTACAGAGGAGGAAAGACAGGAGGCCCTAGAGAGATGTAAACAAGTTGGAGGTGATGGGAGATGAAAGTTTGGCCTCACTACTACTTAAATCTCTTGTATGCCCTGCAGTTCCAGGGCCTTAGCCAAGGAAACTGGAGTTATCCCCGGTCCTGCGAGTCCCTCTGAGGAAACAGCTACTGAAAGAGAGACTCGCCTCCCTGCCTGATGTTGGGAACCGCCTCTTGGGAGACGCTGGGGTTGCACCCCATGGCATGAAAGAAGGCAAGACCCTCCTTCAGTCCCCACTTGGGAAGAATGTTTCCTCCACACTGGCTGTGCCCAGTACATACACAAGCAATAAGGAGACCCTGGAAATCTCTCCCAGCCCTTGCCACCCCCCGCAACTGAGGCCTGAGGTCCCCCCTTGAAATCCGTTGGCTCGCCTGGAGCTGCTGAAAGGCATCAATGCATCACTTGCTATTTTGGACGGAGCCCCCCTCCTGTGGTCACGCTCTGGGGCAGAAGGGTTGTATGCACATTTGCAGTTACCACTTGGCTGCCTGGTTCAAGATGCAGCTGTTCAGTCACTCGGGGGAATCAGTCAGCCCCCTCCCAAGCATGCAGGGTGAGCAGGAGCTCAACTCATACCCAGGCAAGGATCAGGTGATGTATTACTGCATAAAGCACAGCCGAATACGGAAGGGCTTAATTTTTGAACAAAAGCTGTGACCAGCTTCAGTGGAGCCAGGAGCAGATTCTACTTGAATTAAAAAACAAAAACCAAACCCTTTCTGCTGGCAACTGTAATGAAAGGAATGAGATCTGGGTCTTCTTAGCAAACTGCTGGGCCTGGGAGTGCTTGAAAGGTTTCCTAGAGACAACAGTGCAGTGCATGGAAATGTTTTCCATTTGCAACAGCACTCCTACCTCGTTCTTCTCAGTGCACCAACCTAAGCATGACCTTTTGGGATTTGACAGCTAACAACAAGTCCTGGCTCCTGCCACTTCCTTTTGAGCCTACAATGCCAACTTCTTGCGATTCCTAAGCAAGATTACAAGCCAGAAAGAGCTTGGGTATTCTCTGGATATCGAGACTATCTTGTATTCTAAAATGCATGAGAGGAGATGCTAAACCACATGCTTCAGAGTCAACACCAATAACGGTTCTTGCAAATTATCCCTAGTCTGCTTGTGCAGGGTTCTTCTGTCTTCCTCTGAGTCAGCTAATACCGGCCTCTCGGAGAGAGGAGACTGTTGAATGAGCCTTAGGTTTCACCAGCACAGCAATTTCTATTTTCTAGGATCTTAACAAGTTTCCCAGAGAGAACAAGGAGCATTATTTCCCTCACCCAAATAATGATGTACAATAAAAATATTTAATACATGTTGACAGTGGAAAGAAAAAGTACATATTGGAAAGAGCCAGGAAGTGTCAGGGCTTAGAGATTAATTCCCTAGCTCTTTTCTGCTTTGCTTGGTGGCCTAGGCAGACAACTTAGCTGCTACATGCCTCAGTTTCCCTCCAGCCAAAAAAGATAAAGGAGGTACATAGGTCTCCACGGAATTCAGTAGAATTGTGGCCAGATACCCCCAATACGTGTGCAAGTAGAACTCCAGCAAATGCATTTATTCTGCACTTACCTGGCACTAAGCCTACTCCATATTTAGGTGATTAATCATTAATGATGTTCATTTATTAATGGTGTTAAAGGTCTTCAAGATGGTGGAAAATCCCCAGGTGAAAGATGCCACAAGATTATGTCTTCAAAACAACGCTATAAACATGTAAGGAAAGGCTTTCATTCTCCCTGAAAATGACATCGTGCAATAGAATGACTGGATCAGACCCTTGGAAAGGGACCTAGTAATTAACTTGGTGTAAATTAATCCACTTTGGTCAGGAATTAGAGACTTTAATAGCTGAGTGCTAGCTTTTGTAGTGACAACTCCCAGAACATACTTTGAAGTGGCCTGCCTGCCTGAAGTGGTGGTACAGGCTCTGGGACTCAGGAACCAACAGCTATTATTTGCCTTACAATGGGTATAAAAGCACCCCGCACCCCAAGACTGGGGCTTTTCAGGCCCCACGCACACCAGGGGAGACCGAGAAGGTGCCAACCTTGCTAGATAAGGTGGACAAAGGAGCTGCATGAGAAACCAACTGCACAGGGAAAGCAAGGACAATCTGGGATCTGGTTTCCTGGGTGAAACCGCTGAAGTCCAGGCTCCTGCCAAAGGGGCTGTCCTGCTCTCCCCCCTGCCTGATGCCAGCCTTTCTCCCTTCCTTGCACGGAGGCTGGTCTTTGTGCTGGCTGCCGTGTCCTGACTGGGTTAAACTCTGCCAGATCAGGGACAAGACCTGGCTGGCTGCAAAGCTGCGTTACCAAATGGGCAAGTGAAGACAGGAAAGCTGTGCCCGGGAGGGATTTGGGTCCTCTTCATCTCAGAATCTGGTGGGCTTCTCCATTTGCTCCATCCAGATGAAAGCTTTACTCTTTCCACCATGCAAAGGATATTGTGGTGTCAAAACCATTTAAGTGTAACTACATTTAAATTAGTATATATGTAAAATAAACCGTGATAATGTAAAGTATGACCATATTTGTATAAGAGCATCTACTGCTCTAACTATGCTGGCAAATAAACCTCCCCCAGCTCAGGAACAATTTACATTGGTGAAGCACGGACTAGACCTACATCTGCTGAGCCCCAGTGGTTACTAGGGCAGACAGCCACTCTGGGGAGCAGACCGATATGCTGCATAAGTGATAGCTGTAATAAAGGAAATGCTCATTACTATGTGAAACACAGAAACCGAGACTACTGCAATTAATTAAGAGGAAATCAGAGCTGGGTCACTACAGCCTAAACGGGGGGCGGGGGGGGAGGGGGGGGGAATCTGGGGGAAAAATAACAGTATTCTCAAGGCCCCACAAAGATAACTATCACAGGCTACACCCCAGCTGACCCCAAGTCACCCTGGTACATGGCTACTGAAAGTGCAACTCCTCGCTGGCAGGGTGGGGCTGCCAGCATCTGTACTGGGGATCTGTCCCTCCGCCCGCCACAGCAGCGGCTGGAAACACTCAAGAGAAGCCTCAGCAAAACAAGAAGCTTCAGAGGATGTTTTTCTCCAAAGAGGCTGGGACAGTGTTTGATTTTTCTACCTGAAAATATACACATTATAGTCTGCCCAGTTAACCGCTTTCTTCTTGTTTACCTCAAGGTTATGCTGTACTGCCTGTCCATTTTGGAGTGGAAGAAGCAGGATTTGGCTGGGATACCATAAAGGGGAATTTTTACTGAGGCTGCTGGACATAAACACACCCTGTGGTCCCCCTCTGTCTGTCCAGGCCCCATCGCTGCAGCCCAGGCTTACCGCAATGGGTCTCCCTACGCTGCGGCACGGACTGGAGCTGGGCAGGAAACATTTTTCCCATCCCACAAAAATCTTCCTGTTCTGCACCAGGATGAACCCAAGACCTTTCAGCACTTCTTAGCCTTGTTTTCTGAAGAAACAAGCCATATGCAATCCTGCTGCATGTTTCTGTCCTCCGTTTCCCATAAATTCTTAATCCTTTGGCCAATTTCAACGAAGTCTGACTGACTTGATCAGGTAAAGGTGCCAACAATTACATTCCCAAAAGTCTCATACAAGCTCAGGAGAAGAGAGACTCAAACTACACCTCCATTGAGAAATAAATTCAGTCTTTTGCAGACACCAGATAACGCACACAGGCGCTTCAGTTTTGTCAGAAACTAGCTGTGCCTGGCCTTGCTGCTTACAGCAATAGTGTCGAAAGCTTTGCCACACTACGGCATGACCTGGGATGTGGGAAGACAAAGCTCAGGTCCAAGACTTGCTCCCTCCTGGCCACAATTCTTAGTCTGTGCCCCAAGAGGGTTGCTACAGCCCGTGCAGCAAGGTCACGCTTTCTCTCATTCTAATATACTTCCAGGCAGGTAAAGAAAAATCAGCATTCTCCTCCAAAGGTTTGCACTGGGGAGTGTTAGCCAGCTCCAGTACAGGTAGAGGGAGCAGGAGCGGGCTGCTCACCGCTGCCTGCAGCTGGTGGAGCAGGGCTGGGTTTTGCAGAGCGGGGCACTGGTCCGGGAGTGCTCTTCTCCAGCATCAACCTCATTGCACCCTTCATCAGCAAGAAACTTGGCAAAAGCTACAAACACTTCTTTGACCCTTTGGCAAAGCCACTCCAGCTCCCTGGACCAGGGCACTACCCCACCACATCCCTCCACCCCAGCTTTTTACCATGCTTTGCAGAGGAGACTTCCCTTTTTTCTCTCTTCGCTGCCACCTCACAGGTCTTTACCAGATCTTTGCAGATGGCGTCTCAATGCCTAATCGTGCATCCCAGCTTTTGCATTATCTGGGCCCTGGAAGCCACCCTGCTACAGGCATCCATGCCAGAAAGGTCAGAGATAAGCAAAAGGTCCTTTTGTGCTCCTGTTTCCCTGCCTGTAGCTCCCTGTCTGGGTTTCTTAGAATCTAGCTGCCCTCAAAAAGAGACAGATGACAAACAACTGCACAGGGACAGTGCCTGATAGTGCTTCAGTAAGCCCCAGCACTGTTTTTTAATGCCCAGGCAAGAGGGAGAGGTTGCCCTAAGGTATTGGCAGGCCTATAACCCTACACACAGAGAAAACCAAGGGCAGCAAGGTGGGGGAAAAGAGCTGATTGCACTTCAGAGGTAACTGCAATCAAACTTGCAGGCCAATCAGACCATCAGCTTGCATAGGAAGGTATGTACAGACACAAGGGAATCCACTCGTGGCCTGTAAGAGGTAGAGATGCATTGCACTAGTGCACTTCAACTGCTGCAAACTGCAGGCTGGCATGAAAGTTATGAGCAAAAGGAGCATTTCAAGAGGGTGAGATTCGTGCCAGTACTGAGAGCTAGCAACAAAGCCTCAGACTTAACCTCCACACCCTGAACTGAGGTTGGTGATGGGTAAAAAGGACAGGACACTGAGCTAGCGTCTGGGCTAAGGCACAGAAAAAGATCCATTGCTGGTTATTGGCTCTGAGCTGGGGGTGGTGGTAGGGGGGGTGGCAGTTATCAGGGAGACTGCACTGGAGGAGTCTGTGAACCAATTGCTGAACCGAGTGAAAATAATCTCCTGCTTTCAATCAGTGATAAGTTAGAAGGTACTTCGATGAGGGTGGATGGAGAAGATCATACCTACTGAATCACATCTCCCTAGGCCTGTGTATTTTAAAGTATGCTTAACTTTATTTCCATCACAGCTGCTGTGAATTTTGCTCCCCACTTAGGCCAATAATGACAGCTTTGGAAAATCCCATCGCTACAGTTTAACAACAATGAATTAGCTAATACCTGCAAAGTGCTTTGATGATGTAAATTTTGCAAGCAGGCAGTGCAAATACTGCTGCTGCTTTTGGATGAAGAAAACACATGGGATAATTGTTTAGCTTGTAACTGGAATGAAACATAGATGTCCCTGCCAGTCATACAGCCTAACGCCTTCCTCTCTCACAAAGAGTGGAGGTGCAGAGCGTGAATGTCTAAGAACCAGCTTCCCTGTAGGGCTGAGGTTCTGCATGACCCTTAGAGTCAAATGGACTCCATGCACCAGGCCTCAGTTTCCCCTTCTGTAGTACTTTGAGGCTGATGGAAAGAGATTTTCACAAACCTCAGCATTTTTTATAATTTGTGCATTTTGTGGTCTTTTTTTTTTTTTTTTTTGATTCTTGACTGGGCATATAAATACCAGCTGCCCAAGGCTATAGTGCAGAAAGTCAAAGGCGTATGTCTTTGATTTATGAGGTCTCCATTCAGTTCAGTTTGCCTCCCCCTGTAGTTCCCATGGGAAAAGTTGCTCTTCACTTCCTATCCAAAATCTCTTGTACAGTATGGCTGCGAGCTGTTAGACAACCACTTCTTTCTGCACTTGCTACAATTTTCTCAGAGTGAGCTGGACACGCTGCTTCTCCCTTCTGCCGTGCTGAATTTGTTGAAGAAACAAAAGGTACCAAGTTAACAGGAAATGCAGGCACTATGGTTTTGCTTAGTAAGGTGGTGACCAGGTTAAAAATCTTGGGAATCCAACCCAATGCACAATGCAGAGGAGGAAATCAGCATGTGTAAATACTGATGGAAAACATCCTACCTGCACAGAGCACCTCACCACTGTATACAACTGCTATTACACAACCTACAGAAATGCTGAAATATCCAGTCCCCCCTGCTCCCAGGAGAAAGGTTCGTGCCAAAGGCTGGAGTAGGACTCCAGATAGCTGGTTTAAGCACAAAAGCCTGTGTAAATCAACAAATCCCTACCCTAAACTTTTTACTTTAAAATGGATGCACGATCTTTTGCGTTAGCCCCCTACATTCGTCCAGGAAATCCATTCTGCCTTATTGTTTGTGCATACAGTGTTTTGGACAGCCATGCTGCTCAGGCCTGGGGCTGTAACAGCAAGTAATGATTTGCAATAACATCCAGTATTAATGTTTGCACTTTTTTTTTGTAGCGACTCCTCAGTCTCCTGCCAGGGCAGCTCCCTTCTCCTACAGCCATGCTCTCCTCTGTACCCCTGTCCCCTGATACTGGGTTGTTGTGAAGTGATGCCAAGTGTCTGCATGAATTGTTTCAGGACAGAGATTATGATCTATCTGAGAGGGGAGACACATTCATCTCAGTGTCAGCTATTACTGTGAACACATCAACCAGAGACACCAGAAACTAACAATGTGCCCTGGAAACTCCTGCTTGGGTCAGTAGATTTAGTCAGCTCTGTATACCAATTTGATGTCCATGGAAACAGTAGATCTTTTTTTCAGGCATACACTGCTTGAGATTACAGTTAATCCTAATTAGTAATAAACTGTAAACCAGGGACCGCGCATTTGTCCTTCTGAACCTGACAGGGCTCTCCTACTAGATGGGGTTAGGAGATGCTGTAAGACAAAGACCAGACTCCTATCTTTTGCAGTTATAACCACCAAAATCCTGGAGGATTCCTTCCCTGATGCGAGTAAGAGAGCCCTGAGCCCCGGCACACCCAAGAGCAGGAAGGTTAGACTATGACTAATGATGGCAGGGCTGCAGGGTACCATTCTTGTGTGCCAGCAGCTGAGACAGTGAGATACAAAAGATTTAAAGACAGGGCTGATGTTTGCCATCAGTTATACCCTTGAGACCCCGTTGATTTCAACGGGCTCCCATGCGCAATATGAAGCAGCGCTCAGCCCATTTAGCCCCACAATATGTAAACTTATTTTTACCTGACAAATATGTTAAAAGTATGCGTAAGTGTTTATTTACTTCCTGCACAGTAAAAGTTAAGAAGGAGAAAATAGATGCTCAGCAACGATCTCTGCTCACCTGCAGAGATTGATGGTTGGATGCACAGCTGAAAACTACAATGGTGCCCTAAAGACAGACCAGTTTCCACTTCCCATCTCTTGTCACTTCTTGCACCTGCAGATCTGGCTCAGCCAAGCCCTTGCCAGCACCATGAGGTGCCTAAGGAAGACGCCTAGTTGTACACGTGAATGATGCTTTGAGCTAAAGCTGCAAACCACTGCTGTACAGCAGAGAGAGCGTTTTGAGAGCAGAGATGATGCTGGCAGTCCTAGCCACCAAAGAAACCTGCTGTATTTAGGCCCACTCTGCATCCTATGTTTAAGCCTTCAGCTTTGCAAGCCGACTGTTTCAAAGAGCTTTAACAGTTGCATCAGAGTTGAAAAACAACTGCAAGTGAGGCAGAAAATAAATGTGGCACAAAATCTTTGAAGAGAAACATCAGCATGAACATCACACAACGTATCTCAGCAGTAGCCTCCCTGCAAACACTGTCACAGCTATGATCACATAAGATCCTTCCAGTTCTGGGCGCTGTCACCACTGCTCTCATACTCCATTAGCTATTTGCATGTCAGCAGCAATGCAATGCCAGGCGGAGCTGAGACTCCCCTCTGCTGAACTCTATGCTCGCTCTAATGGCGTTTGTAATTTGGTGTATCACAAGCAATATTGGGATTGCATCCTTCCCTGTGCTGGCCAAGCCACACAACACAGGGCAAGTGACCTATCTATCGGTACCCTACCAGGCCAGGGCTAGAGAGGTGGCCTGAACAGCCACGGCAGGCTCTCTCCTGTGCAAGATAACAGAAAAATGCTGAGATAGTTTCTGGGTAAAGATGAGAAGTGTCATCTCCCCAGATGAAGAATTTGGGGAAATCTGTGCAAAATCTGAGACTTTTTGGGGTATTTCCAATAGAGAGGCTGACCCGGGTTCTCATTGTCAATGCAATTAAATACATCAGAAAAAAAAAAAAAAAAGGGCAGACCGCCCATATTTATTTCTTTATTTTCTGGCTCAGGCTAGAAGTCTAAACAGGGCTGGTTTGAAAGGTACTTTCCATAAGCCTGGAGTCCATCTGTGCTTGCCTGGGCCCAGCTCCCCCATAAAACATGTGCACATAGAAACCCGAGCTGTCCTGAAGAGCACAAGTCCCTAAATCCTTGAGTTTAGAACAGACTGTTTTCAAGTGAAAAGCCCTTGCAAGAGAAAGCCCCATCCGCCTATCGAAAGGAATAACACAAACTGTGCAAACAACTCCTGGGTTAGAGCAAGCGATTCGTGTACGACTGCATGAAGCAGGGGACCTGCTCCACTCTGCCTGCCTTGTGCCAGCAAAATGCCTGCCAGAGACAACTGTGTCATGGCTGCAAATAGAAATATGCAGGATGGAGCCATCTGCACAGGGGTATGTTGCTCCTCGCCCCTCATGCTGGTGATATAGCTGGTGTTAGGCTACAAGCCCACAACAGAGCTGGTTTGGGCCTCATCCAGTTTTGGAGTTCAGGCACTGGTGCTTGTTTCAGCACCTGGGCATTACAGGCAGAGACACAAACAGTTATTTTGCTGCTTTGCACAAGGAGTTTGACACAGGCCACTAGCCATGGACAGCTGAACCCTGCACACAGGTGAGAAGAGAACAGCAATGCTGCAGCGAGCAACCAGGGAGCAAGGGGCACAAGCAGCATGGCTGGCCGGCAGTCTGATGCAAAGACTAAAACTTGACCCTTGATCTCATTGAACTCTGTGGCAGCTCCCTACCCTTGATCTCCCGTTTGCCCAAGCTGTGGTTCTTGCATTGCCAGTGCACTGGTTACCTCAACTAAATGCATAAGGCATGGGGCAGAAGGACACAAGGCAGCACTCCATCAGCCTTCCTGCAGCAGCTCCGACTTCTGCTCTCAAATAGGAAGTTGATAAAAACCTCACTTAGTTGCAAAAAGAAAATCAGATTTCAAAACCACTGTCAAAAGGGCTCCAAAGTCTAGAAGCAGTCCTGGCATTAACCCTTTCTGGAAGGCAGGCCTCCTTCCAGCTGCACCTGGGGCTGAGGAGCCGCTGGGGCTGACACCAGATACCCTGGTCATGCCTTGCTCAACTCTTTGGGGGCTTCCCCCCCCACCCCCAACTGTTGCTTACATTCTCTTGTAACGTTGCTTTTATCTTGGGACCTATCACATGTCAAATCTGCTTTCATCAATAACCAGGTTGGAGGGTGGAGGGGAGGGAGGAAAGGGGGGGTTAGGAAAAACTGCTGTCTCAGTTAATATGCTCACCCACTGAAAAAGTTGAGCGGGGTGGGAAAAGAAACCCAGTGCTAGGATGGATGGCAAAACCCATCATCCTCTCAGCAAAACACTTGGCTCCTGGTAGAAAGATCCAGCTCCTCAGTGATTGCATGGTCTTTCCCCGTTCTGGGTCCCAGCCCCAAAAATCCTGATTCCAAGGGACTTCTCACAGAACAGCCAAGTTTCATCTCTCTTTTGGACCTTATGTATTTTCCACGTAGCTGGGACATTCCTGCTTGCCAGCCTAACTGAAAATCACTTCTGCAGCTGGGGACAGATACACAGTGACCCTATATATCCATACCCTACCAGCCTAGGGCTAGAGAGGTGCAGTTCAACGCCTGAGTTCAGCAGGGAACCCCCTGATCCATGCTAAAGAAACCACTTAACACAGAGGACATCCCAGAGAACTGACACCTCCTGTTCACTCAGAGGATCAACACTGCCATAGCTCTTCGTAGACTGGACAAAAAAGATTTGGCCTGGGGGCTTCAGTTTGGGAAGTCACAATTTTAGCATTCTTCCCACTAGCTATGGAAAATGCCACTAGAAGAGGGCAGCTTTCAGCTTTATTTTTCCCTCCCATCTCCTTTGCTGCCCTGGTCCAGAAAGATGGTGCTCCCCCTGACACTGGGGGTACAGCAAAGACAACTGCAGCAGCCAGAACATGATGCCCACCAGCTCAGCTGGCAATTTTCTGCACTTGAGCTGCTCCTGCTGCTTAAGCAGGCAATCTTTAACACACAGTTAGGGAGCAACCTGGTCTCAGGAGGAAGAGATTTCCTGGTTTCTTGGAGGCAGCTGAGGCATCAGATTTGTCTCACCTCTCAACACACGCATCATACTCCTGCAAATGCCCCTTTAGAAGCCTCCTGCCACGCAATGAATTTGCACAAACTCTTCCTGCTAGCCCTGGCCCCTTTGCAATGTCCCCGTCATTCTTCCCACTCCACCCAGATGTATGTTGCAGAAACCTTTGCAAAAGGTCCCAACCATCTGACTTGCCACCCAGGCAGGATCTGGGCAACTCACTTCCCCCTGCACCCTCGCTACCGGCTGTGGATTTCCTGGCCCTCCCGCATGCGCAGCCTGACCCACACCAGGGCACGCTGCCTGGGGGTAAAGCAGGTGCTTTGTGTTTCTCACCCTTTTCTCCTCCTTTTTTTTTTTTTTTTTCCTGTGTCCTATATCAGTCTGTGATTAAATCAAGCCTGTTTAACTGCCACAACCAGATGTGGGGACCCCCTTCATTTGTTATAGAAAAAAAAAAAAACAAAAAAGAAAGGAAAGAAAGTTACATGTGGTGACAGTTGGCTGCATGTGAAACACGGCCTGTAGCCCTCCGTATACCCTGAAGCCACAGGATCTTTGCTTGGGGCTGTGGGAAACTCAATTTATCAGACCTTCAGAGACCCAGTCTTCAACATTTACCCCAAAATAGACCCTGCTGTCAGTGAGGCTGAGGAAATACATGCTTCACCAGACTCCACGTGCCCTCCCATACAACCCTCCCTCTAAAGGCAGTGCAGATCTCAGTCCTCCTTGCCCAAGGAGCCTTCTCCACCACAGACCCACTCCTCCTCATCTCCACAGACCAGTAGAAGTCTGGCTGCTCTCAGAGATACCCTTCCCTCCAGCCAAACTGTTTTCACAGCCACAGAAAACTTGTTCCACATCTGCCCCTGGAGCAGCCTCCCTTGCTCCCAGCCCAAGTGACTTCTCTGCCACGCAAGTGTGTCACCCTGAGTTCCAGCAAACACCCTCTCCATGACCTTTCAGTAGGTGTCTTATTGCCACCATCCCTGGGAAGATCAGTTCTTGGGGTGACACCAGCATCCTCTAGGTTTGATGGAGGTCCTCAGACAAACCCAAGTGACACAGTCATGTTCTGAGGAAAACTTTGTCCAGGGAACACGGTCCAGTGTCAACAGTTTCTAGCAACAAACTTCTTCACTATATTTTTTCCTCTCCTAAATTGCATTTCCTAGGACAGAGAATACTCTGAGATTTCCCAGCCCACCATCACTAGGTGGGACTCTCAAAGGGACCAAGGCTACAAGTCCCTAGGGAGTTGCACAACAGAAGGTCAGCAAGCAGAGCCAAGGCCGAAACTCTGCCAGGGCAAGTTAACAGAGGTTATGGAGAAAACTGCAGACTTAAGAGAGGAAGAGACAGAGACACGAGGGAGGAAGGAGGAAGGGAGATGATATCCGTCCCCATGCTCAGAGCAGGGAGGTGAACAGACAGAATAAGCAGCAAAGCCTATCGTTGCCTCCCAGCTGGTGCAGATCCCCGGAGACAGGCTGTGGGTCACAGCCCATTGAGGACAGGGCTGTCATCTATGTGAAGCTTTATCAGTGGCTGTTTCTTCTTTCTGTCTCGCTCCAAACTCACAAATTCCAAAAAGGGTGGGAGATGTCACAGAATCAGCAACATGTCCTGAACAGCTGCTGCCACCCTCTATCTCTGCCTCACCCCTTGTGTCTCACTGCTGCTTCCGAAGCCCCCAGAGAAACAAACTGCTCTGCCTGGCTAATACGAAGGGCCTGAGGAATGACAGTACACCACAAGTCTAGAGGACCGCAGATGTCTGGTGGGATTTAGTTTTGAGTTCCCATTAGGTCTGACTGATTCAAGTCTTCCATAGACTAACTGCTTTTGGGGCAGGCTCCTGTGGGAAGAGCCATTTGGAGAAGATATTTTTCTCAGCTCAGCTTATTCTGTGACATGATGTGGAGCTTCTTTCCTCTCAAGGAGGGGAGAACAGGTGGGAGAGGTTAGGGAGTTTTTTCAAAACCTGAGGCTTCTCATGGAGCAGCTAGTGTGAAGATAGCCTGGCTGCACATCCCACCTAGGCAATGAGATTGTTCCATGGCCACAGGTACGTACAGACATGGTTGGCTAGGTCTCTCCACCCATTTTCAAAGATACTTAAAACATCTAATTCCAGCTTGAATATGCCTCTGTGCTAGCAAAGGAAGCACTTTTTGAAGCATATATGATTTTTAGACACTAAGCAACATAGCTCCTTCTGAAATCAAGAAAGGCCATAAAAGAACCAGCTTCTTCGGGGAGGGGGAAGTCCTTGAAAGAACAGTAATGCTATTCAAAGGATTTAACAAACCTCCCTCTCCTCCCTCTCCCAACAGCCTATTTCAGGATTTCTTCCCAAGAAGCCTCCCATTTCCCTGAAGATCCTTTTTTGAGCACAGATGAATAAAGTTCAGGCTTTGTTCTTAGGAAGAATCTTTTATCAGCTTCTTGCCCAGATAGTGACAATTTTCGTTTCATCTGAAAAGAAGAACAGGGAGCTGGATTTGATCAAAGAAGAATTAGTCCAAACCCAAACTCTAAACTCCGCTTGAACCTGTTGAAAAGGTCTGGTAAGTTCACAGAAGTTCATACATTTCATTCATTGCTGCTGCTTCTGTATTTCCAGGATCTCACTGGGAAGAAAAAAGGGACTTTCATCAGACTGAGCTCAAATTTACAGACACAGGCATTTGCTGAAAGTGCTTTGCTAAGAAACTCCACTATGCTTAAAATGACAGATTTAATGGGCAAGTAAATGTGACAGCAGTCCCTCTCAACCCCGTTATTGCCACCCACTCTTGTAACAGTAAGCAGCTGCCTAACTTTGCAACTCCTCCAGTCAAATCACTGATGTTTCTTAAGCTATTTCCCCCCACCCCATTTTAAAGATGGGCAAAAAACAAGCACAGAAAGGGGAGCTTATTGCTACATACAAAGACCAAGAGCAGAGGCAGAACCAGGCCCTCTAAGGCTGGTATGCTAGTCATTGCACCCCAGCAGCACACAAAAGTCTGCACCATATCACCTATTACTGTGGGAATGGGAAGCATCTCCAAAAGCTAGTAAAACCCCTCAGTCCAACCTGGGAGAATTTTAGCAAGCCATGTCCACGCATGAGACCCAGCTGAGGCTCTTCAGAACCCGTTCAAACAGCTTCCTCGTCCTTCAGAAATGGGAAGCGCTCAAAAAAGGACCCCAAATCTAGCTGGCATAGGCAATGTCACACAACCACAGCTCAGAAGAATTTTCCAAACTTTCATGTTCTACTCTGAAGCAAAGCCAGGTCAGCCCACTCACAGCACAGCCCATGATCTGCTGCAGGAATTACTCATGCTGGCCCTGGATGCTCCCTACCAGGAGGAACATGGGCAGCTTTGCCCTGCTCTGATCCACAGCCTGTCCTGGAGAGCAGAGGTATCCCACCGCCTCATCTCCATCCCTGGGCCTGTGCATGGAGGAGCAGGATTCCTTCCCCCACCCTTCCCCTGAAAATACAACACCCGCTGTGTGGTTTCCTGAAATGATAGTGATATTTGTCAGAGGCAGCAGTAAGAAACCCAGATGTGGTAAGTGGCCTCTTCTGAGTCGAGAGGTGCTGGTGCTCATGCTCTGGAGTAAGGCTGTCACCCTGTGGGGCCAGCAGCAACACCTTACTCTTTGCAGAATATCAAAGGCACATGCAATGCAGCTCTGGCTCGGAGCAGAGATGGCTTCATCTGGCAAGCTGTCAGCCACAGAGGGAAGTCTGCAAAAAACATGCAGGAGACAGACGTTGTCCTGGCCCAGCTTTAATGCTGACATCTGCTTTAGCAGAGAGAGGGTGCCCACCTTGCTGTGCAGTACTTCCTCTGACAGCCTGAAGGTCTTATCCTCTGAAGATGACATTTAAAAGTCAGGCAGATTCTTGAGGTGAGGAATGGGCTCATGCCCCAAGGCAAAATACGCCAAATGTGGACACAGGCGTCAGAAAACAGGGATAATTCCAGTTTTGCTGCAATTACACATTGCATTTGCCACTCCCGGTCAAGGATGAGCAGGAAGAAGAGGATTCAAGATCTGAGAAAGTTTAGGGTCAGACATGCGGCTCTGACTGACCATCCATGCTAGGGACAAAGCAGAGGCCACGTGTCTCTTCTCCTTGAGTCCCTCTAGTTGGTTTTAAGGGTCCCTAGCAGCCAAATCGTCATCATCCCTTAACAAGACAGGAGAGAGGCTGGGCC
Organism: Ibycter americanus; assembly: GCA_035590275.1. Taxonomy (NCBI): domain Eukaryota; kingdom Metazoa; phylum Chordata; class Aves; order Falconiformes; family Falconidae; genus Ibycter; species Ibycter americanus. The sequence continues at coordinate 3,665,426 of JAVJGI010000038.1, forward strand.
AGACAAGTATCCACTCTCTGCTGAACATGCCATTAGCTCTCCCTGACACCGCTGGGGATATTTTGATTTACAGCATCCCTGATACCAAGGGACTGCATCAGTGGCTGTTACATCCAGCAGCTGGCACATCCAAAGCAGCTGCAAACAGTTTGCCCAAAGCAAGGATGGGAAATCAGAATGACAGCTTGCCAGTAAGATTGGTCAAAGAACTTGTTATCCTCTGCAGTGCAGGAGGGAAGCTGAGGACCGTTTGCATTGTCTGTAAGAATCTGCACTGGAGAGCATCCCCCAAATCTGGCAGTGTTCCTCTGCCTGTCATCTCAAACTAATATCTGCTGTTCCTCAGAAAATAAAGTTCACATCTAACCAGTTGCACAAAAGCAGACTTAACCCACCTCCTCCTCACCTTTGGACCCTAAAGCTTCATGCGAACAGAGGGACAGAATGGAGAAGAACATCCACTGAGTCACTGATGAGGCAGGACAAGCTGACCAGAGATCTGCAACAGTTCTCGGCAGTGGAAACTCTGGACAGCCTGGAGGTGTGGGTTTACATGCTTGGTGGATTAGACATGGCACTGACTCAGAAACATAGCTATGAGCTGGTGGAATGGGAATGAACAGTTTTTACATCCACTAACTAGTGTTGAAATAAAAAGCCCAGCAAGTATCAATCACCCCAGCCCCACTTTAAGCAGTAAAGATGCTATGACATTCCAGTTTGGCCAAACAGAGCTCCTGGGACCTTCTTGCTGTTGCAGGCTCATCCTTAAGGAGCAAAACTTGCAAAGGGAGACACTGGGTGGGGGGAGCCTGCCTGAGTGGCAGAGGAGGAAAGTCAGGGACGCTTAAGGGTCTAATTCCAGCATGGGCACTGCCGTATGGTATAACCTCAGAAGGGATACTAGCTCTGAGTGCCTGCTTAAAAGCTGGCTATAAACACCTAATTTCTCTGTCTAGCTCAGCAGCCTGCAGATGAACTACAGCATTATCATCTAGAAAGACAGTCAGTCTTGACTGGGAGCCTTGATATGTTTGAGAGTGCACTGCACCCTTGAGGAGCCCAGTCACATTCCCCTATGAGGAGATGCATCTTAACTGTTTTAACTATGCTGACCTGCACTTCAGCACCTGGATCTCATTATGACTGTTAGATCAAAGAGCCCTCTACCACCAGACACCTTCTCCCTCTGTGGTTATTTATAGGTTTGACTAAACAGCTGCAAGCTTTACTTTGGAAAAACTCCACAGCTGGAACACCTAACTTGCACACAGAGATGCATTTTGCATTCTGGAAACTCTTCTCCACTCCCTGTGGATGTTACACCTCTTTGAAAGGTGAATGGAAATCCCAGATGTGACCCCTCAGCACTATCTGGAGAGCTCATCCGCATCCCCACACCTCAGTACGAGCCAGGCAGGGCAGTCCATTCTTCCAAGGATCAGCCTCCTCCACCCCATAACAAAACCAGCAAGAAATCTGCAAGGGTTTTACTTCAAGAGGTTTTAATTAACACACACGTATATTGCCAACAATAACACCACTGCTGTTTTAGAGAAGAGGATAACAACACTAACAAATAATAGTTCTCAAAATTGTAAATAAAATAATAAAACACAATAGCAGCAACATGGCTATAAGCTCTCTGCATTTGAATTTTCATTTCTGCAAGGCATAAGCCAATGTCATTAGGGGAAAAAACCTCAAAACATTCTCAAACGTGCAGTTTATTCCTTCCTTGCCCAGCAGCGGCTTCCTCTGCATATCAAGCATTTGTCACTGTTAAACTGCGTGACAAAACCCCACAGATCTGGTCAGTCAAGGAATTTGGGGAGCCCACAGGAGCTTTTCAGCAACAAACAGATGCAGGGAGGATTTTGGTGGCGTCCTCGCAGCTAAGGGGTGTAAGCAGCTAAGTTAATTCATTGTTGATGATTTTGGTTTCTGAATTAAGTTGCTCAGAAATAAGCGCATATTGGTCACAACATGCCCTCTGGTGGCAACGGTGCTGGGGCGGCTTGGGGCAGACCCAGACCATGCAGGTGGCAGCTGCCTCCTTTCAGAGCTGGGTGAGGCAAGGAAACCAACCTGCAGCAGCTCCATCCTCTGCTCTGGGCCAGTCCAAGGCACATCTCTCTGGCAAGCCAGAGGCATAATGAAATTTAAGAGCACAAAGGGACATTAGATCACTTGGCCTGGCTTCCTGTCTAACACATGCTGCAAAATTTCACCCCTACATTGAGCTCAGTCATTTCCATCTGACTAACCACCTCTCACGAGGTTGTTATTTTAAAACATCAAGGTCAGACAGACAGCCTTCTGCTACACTGAGCACCTCGCAGGCTCAAAAAATTACAAAGACTTGGGCTTTCTCTAGCCAAAGGGTCCAGAGTTGTCAGTTCCCATTATTCTTTTCCAATATGAATTTCAACAAGCTTAACAGCAGTCCTTCTGGGATCGTACATATCAGAATATTTGGTGGTATCCCAAAAAGATTAATATTCTTCTTGTTTGGGGCCACAGAACTGTTTAGTGTCAATCCACCTGGGAATCCTAACTCCTACCTCTTAAAGCAATCTGCATGCAATTCAGAGTGAAAACCCATGAACTTGCTTCCTTTCTTAGTCTGACACCAATGTGAAAGTATTTTTTGTTGTTGCTAAAAGTGGGAAACAAGAGGAAAAGTTCCAATCTTTGGGAAAACACAACATGCCCAGCAAGGCACACAGACTATCGCCATCCTGCATTTTTTTTGTTTTGCTGCCAGATGACTGATTTCACAGCGCTGCGAAGGAAACTGGCACATTAAATTGGCAAATTCTTCCAGTGGCAGCGTCATTTCCCACTTCACATGGGCTCCAAAATAAAGATGCTGCCCTCCACCTACAGCCACAAACTGCCAGCAGGGTTCTGCTTCCAAATTCTGTCCCTTTCAAATTGGATCCCTGGCAACATCTTTTAGCATGGCACTGAAGCACTCCTTTTTTGCTAGTCTCCTCTAGTGGCTGCTAGCACCTACTTCTGAGCAGCCAGTACTTGAGACATGCAAGAAACTCTTAAATCACTGAGTAACTGGACCTTTATGGAAGTTTTCTATTCCCACCCTGTCAGAGGGGAGCTATGCTTAAGGGAAGAATTGTGTACCTACACCATAAAGAGGTATGTTGTACCCATAGGTTTAAGACTGTCTACGAATCTGTGGACTACTGGATTTCTGCCAGGCTCTGGATGCTCTGCTTGTGATGAGTCCAACATGGACTGCACTGCTCCGGAAAGAGCTTTCCAAGTGTACCGTGCCACTGATAAGAATATTTTAATCTCATATGATGCTTTTTATCAGCTTTGAAAGCATCTCACAAGGGATGCCAGTACTTAACAGATGAGAAAATGAAATGCAGAGGAGCAGAGACTTGCCTATGGTTACTGAGCAGGTTGGATGTAAAGCCAGGACTGGAGTCCACAATAATACCATGCATTGCCCTACTAACCACAGCACCCAGCCTCCCCTAGCATCCCTCACTGCAGGACTTCTCCCACCACCCCCTTCCCAAATCAAAGCCTCTGTAGTAGTCTACTACTGTAGACTCTGTAGTCTAGTACTAGCACAACTGCTGTAAATAACACGCTGAAAAGCGACATTACGAAGCACTTGAGACAAGAGATGAAGAAGAGACTGTCCTCATGCAATAAAAAGAGCTAGAGACTTAAACAGTTTTGTCTTCTGAAATTTGTCCGTGAAGTTTTGTAAAGGAGGAAAAAAAGAATATTCCCAAGAGAGTAAAAAAATGGCAGCACAGGGCTGTGAAGTACTCTTATTTACACAATAGCTCTCACACATGAATAAATCAGGCAATGCAGTACATACAAGGAAAGAATCAACAAAAGGTATCAAATGCAGAGGGGCACCCACAAGTCAGGCCAAGCAGCTCAACCAGAGCAGGAAATAACATGCTTATTCTGGAATTTCATACACACACAAGCAGTGGGACCCTGCCTGGGTACACATGCTTGTGTGACACACTGCAAAGGAAGGCACTGCACTGGCCTGCCTCTGTCCTGGCAGGCAGATTCCTCAGCTGCACAAGGAGCTTGCAGGATGCAAGTGGGCACAGGAAGGTTTACATTTGGTAGCCTCATCTGGCCTCCTAGCTGAGCCTGCTTCTATCAGGAGTCTGGACTAGAGACCTCCTGCTAGAAGTCCCCTCCAGCCTGAATTGTCCTGTGGGACATCTGATCCCCTATGGGAATACAGGCTAAATTAGGCAAGGCTCCCTCAACATTGCTTGGGTAGAAGCTGGGCATTTCAGAGTCTTAAAATAACTACCTGGGAATTGATAAAAGATGCAGGGGTTTGAAATCTTGCCTCTGCAAGGCTCCTTTCCTACAAAAGCTGAAGGAAGAAAGACTGTGCCATGTTACCAGTAACTACTTGGCCTTTCCACTTTCCAGATCCCAGAAAGATGGTCCAGGTCAGCTCAGGAAGGCACTGGATGCCCACTACCCATATGGATGGAAACAATCATTGTGCAGAAAAAAAAATAAAAAAAATCCGAGTCAACTGGGGCAGAGGGAAACTGAGTGGCTCTACACATCAGTGGTTAATCCTCCAGAGTAGGATGCTGGGTCTTAGTATGTTCTTCAGGATTGTGTCTGCTTTTTTATACAAAGCAGTTAAGTGCATAAACAGTCCTGAAGGCAGGGACTGAAAGCCAGGTTTGCTTCATTCTAGGCAAGTGCTGTAAATAACACGCTGAAAAGCGACATTACGAAGCACTTGAGACAAGAGATGAAGAAGAGACTGTCCTCGTGCAATAAAACAACCAGGAGTTATGGCTCAATTATCATGTGCTGTATTTATATTGCACCCCTCACAATCTCAGAAAGGTAACTCAGCTAAATAATGTCCTCATCCTCCTCAGTGCCTAGATGGGGAAGTGAAGGAGAGACTTAGGCAAGCCAGTAGCAGAGATAACAGCAGACTGAGGTCCTGACCTGCACACATCTCAGACATGTGCTTGCTACTCCTTTGCTGCGCTGGACCCCTACTTGGATCTCTCTCCTGTCCGAAAGATTTCAGATCTAGCTCCACACCACAAGTCACAATTTATTTTTCTCCCCCCCTCACCTCGCTGAGTGTGATGACTGATATATTATGGAGAGAAAATGCTGCCTTACTCAGTACTCTAATGCACACAATGTTCATCAGCAGAAGCACCTGTCCACACTTGCTTCCCCATTTACTCATCCCCTGGATTTGCTACAAGAGCAACTTGTAAATCAATTGAATAAACTCGATGGCAAGCTGAGACTAAGGGGCACAGTGCTTCTCATAGTACCACACAGTGCCAACCAGTCTGAAATCCCGCCAGCGCTCCCATAGACATTTCTGGCTCAGCCCAAGCCTGTTTCTGCAGCAGCACTGCATGAATGTTTTCAGTCCAGACCTGCCAGAGTTCACTTCCCTTCCTATCCAAACAATTGGGGTCAGACACTTCAAGAGTTACCCAGCAAATTGCAACATATCAAAATTAAGCACTCACATGTCACCCTCTTTAGGTTCATCTACAACGTCAACTTACTCACTAGCATGCGGACCTCCAGAAGTTCCTCAGCTGGAAGCCACAAGGGCTCAGCATCTCTGCTAACACAGCTCTACATCTCTTCTTAACATGCTTGGGGGCTGAGAGCCTGCCCCACCTCCACTACAAAGCCCTGCCAGAGACAGGCATGCCTGCTGAGGGATGGCAAAGCAACCGCCTCATCGTTCGGCAGAATACTGACACCCTGGGAATTCACACTGGCAAACTGCTGCAAGATCCCGTTAGCACCATCCCCCTCACACACAACCATTTCAAGCTACTTTTAATGTCTTTAGAACAATTATACTCCACCAGTCCTCTGCCAACCGTTTTGCATGTCCCAGAGCACGAGACATAAGATTGCGCTCTATATCACATTCTCAGTCTCTGAAACTACGTTGCCTCCTACCTTTGATGATCAAGAAATTGGCTTCTGCAGGCGTGTTTGCTTTGAACAATCCAGTCTCCACCTTCCTCTGCCTCCTCGCTTTCCCTATCCATTAGCAGAACTTGCTGCTATTGTTGAAAAGCCAGCAGTGCGTGGAAGCTGCGCCGCCATCCAAACCAAATGCGATCAGGACCTTTAATTTCCAGCGTGGCACCTGTTGTTTACATCACTTTTTTTTTTCCCCCCTTCTCACACACAGTAATTGGTTCTTATAATGTTCTTGCTCTCCCACACATGTACTTAAACAGGAAGCAAGGGGTGGGAGTTGTAGCGTGGGGTTTCCTGTTCTGTCTTTCTGAAACACTGAACTGACACCAAAGCTTTGATCAAAAGATCTAAGAACATGAGCTGGTACACCGAGGTTCAGTTAAGAGTACATATTGCTTACGACAGGAAAACCAGAAGCGCTCCCACGGTGACAGGGTTTCTGGCACGCTGCTGGTGCTCTTCGAGCTAAATAAGGAAATGTAAAGAAATAATTTTTCATGGGAACACTGCTAAAGCAAGTGCAACGGCACGACAGGCAGCTTCGCTCCTGTTGGCACCACAGGTTCCACCACACCCCAGGAGATGAAAGGGGCGTTCCATGGAACCCCGCAACCAGGCGGGCCGCCCCCGACAACCCTGCCCGGCGGGCCCAGGGGCCGCAGCCGGTGCTGGGAGCCCCACGGAGGAGACGAGCAGCGGGCCCGGGGGAGCCCGGGGGACCCCCCCCTTCGCCGTGCTCCTTCCCTCTCACACTACAAATCCCACAATGCCCCACGCGGGGCCTAACGCGCACTCCCACCGCCACACCTGGCGCGTGCGCACAGCTCCATATGGCTCCAAGATGGCCGACACGGCGTCCGGTGGCTCCGGCACGGTAACGGTGGCTCCTGGCCGGGACGCGAAGCCGTTGTGGAGGGCGGCCGCCGCGATGGCCGGGCAGAACGAGAGCGGGCCGCCCCCCCCCATGCTCCTGAGGCGCCTGCGGCCTGCCCGGGGGGCCTTGAGGCGGAGGCTGAGGGGAGGGAGGCGCTGATTGGCTGAATGGCCGGCGGGAGGCGGGGCTCCGCGGTGGCGCTTGATTGGCTCGAGTTCTTCCGCTGGGATTGGCCGGCGAGAGGGCAGCGGGGCGAGGCTGCGTGTGGGGCGGCTTTTTTAAAGGGGCCGCGCCCCAAAGGGCCTTCTGCCCTGGGCGGCGCCTGCAGCGCTGTGTCGGGGGGTGGGTGTGTCTGCACCTACGCGTGTGTCTGTGTGCACGTGCGCGTGCACGGGCGTGTATATGCATATGTATAGTTTGTGTGTGTATGTATGTGTGTGCGTGTATGGGCATGTATATGCATATGTATAGTTTGTATATGTATAGATTGTGTGTATGTATATGTGTGTATGTATGGGCATGTATATGCATATGTATAGTTTGAGTATGTATAGATTGTGTGTATGTATATATGCGTGTGTATGTATATGTGTGCATGTATGGGCGTGTATATGCATATGTATAGTTTGCATATGTATACATGTGTGTATGTATACATGCACGTGTTTGTATATGGTATATGTGTGCGTGTATGGGTGTGTATATGCATATGTATAGATTGTGTTTATGTATATATGCATGTGTATGTATATGTGTGCGTGTATGGGCGTGTATATGCATATGTATAGTTTGTATATGTATAGATTGTATGTGTGCGTGTATGGGCATGTATATGCATATGTATAGTTTGTATATGTATAGATTGTGTGTATATGTGCGTGTATGGGCATATATATGCATATGTATAGTTTGCATATGTATAGATTGTGTGTATGTATACATGCGTGTGTTTGTATATGTGTGCGTGTATGGGCGTGTATATGCATATGTATAGTTTGTGTATGTATAGATTGTGTTTATGTATATATGCATGTGTATGTATATGTGTGCGTGTATGGGCGTGTATATGCATATGTATAGTTTGTATATGTATAGATTGTGTGCGTGTATGGGCATGTATATGCATATGTATAGTTTGTATAGACTGTGTGTATGTATATATGCGTGTGTATGTATATGTGTGCATGTATAGGCATGTATGTGCATGTGTATAGTTTGTGTATATGGGTGTGCATATGTACATGTGAATGTATGTGTATGTATATGGGTGTGTAGAGTATATGTATAGATTGTGTGTGTATATGTATATGTGCGTGTATGGACATGTATATGCATATGTGTAGATCGTGTATGTATATTGGTGTGCGTATGTGAATGTATGTGTATCTATGTGTACATATGCATAGATTATATGTATAGATTGTATACGTGTGTGCATATGTACATGTACATGTGTGTCTGTGTATATGTGTGTGTGCATGCGTGTGTAGAGTATATGTATAGATTGTCTGTATGCATATGTACCATCCATGTATATGTGTCTGTATGTGTGCATGTATGCGTGTGTAGATGTATGTGTATAGATTGTCTGTATATATGTGTGTGCATAAGTACATGTGCTCATATGCATGTGTCTGCATAGCTGTGTGCGTGCGTGTGTGTGTAGGTGTCTGTGTATAGGTTGTGTGTGTACGTATGCGTACGTCGATATGTGTGTGCTTACGTACACGTGTGTACGTGTGCCTGCCTGCAGCGGGGGGCTGGCCCCTGTCCCTTGAGCACGGGCAGCGCCCCTCGGTGTGACGCAGAGCCTGTCCCCAGGCTGTGCCCACCGCCCGGGGGTCGCGGGGCAGGATCAGTGCCCTCGCCCTTCCCAGGGCCAGCCAAGCTCGGGCCTCGCTGCTCTCCCAGGCTCTGGAGGTGGCTTCGTTTCTCTGAGCTCCCGTTTGGGGTGGGGGTCTGTGTCCGCAGAGGTCAGGCAGCAAGCATGCCACCACGCCGGCTGACAACTACTACCTGGCTCGGAGGAGGACGCTGCAGGTGGTGGTCAGCTCCTTGCTCACCGAAGCCGGCTTCGAGAGCGCTGAAAAGGCTGCGGTGGAGACGCTGACGGAGATGTTACAAAGCTGTGAGTGTCCCGCAAAGTCACACTGATCCCCCGAAGTGTCTTGTTTCTCTGTTTTCAAATTGGCCCTCACGCAGTTTTCTGTTGGCTTTTTTTCCCCCTTTTTTTTTAATCTTGTGTTAATGATGTTAGCAAAAGCAGAAGGCTAGACCAGTGGCTAGAGCACAGCCCTGGAGTCACAGACTTCTGTGGGTGTGAAATGCTTGTCCGAACTCAAAAGTACTTATGTTACTCACTGAGTACTCATTAGATACTCATTAGGTATCCTAATAAGCTCCACATACTGAGATGCTGCCAGAATAAGTAGAGAAATAACAAAATCCCAGACATTTGGTTAGTTAAGGCTGCAGAAGTGCCTGTGGTTGCCAGCTCTGCTCCTGCTTTTCTGGGTGATGCGCCTAGGACCTCAGGTTACATATTTTTCTGAAATCAAAAGATGATCAAGTTTTGTATTTTTTCATGCAGATTTGCCTTTTGCATTTGCAGAAAACATCTGACTCTTTGATCTTTAGTGTCTCCATACTTTGCGTGTGCTTTAATTTTAAATACACAGGTTGTAAAATGTTGGATTCCGGGAGCTATTTTTCATTCCTTGCTAAATTTGCTAAAAATTCACTTCTCTGAACCTAGGATTGGGCTGACGCAAATGTGTGGTCACTGAATGAATCAAATATGTGGTGGTGGTTTTTTTTCCTCCCTCCAGATATTTCTGAAATTGGAAGGAGCGCAAAGTCCTACTGTGAACATACAGCCAGAACGCAGCCTACGCTCTCTGATATAGTGGTTACTCTCGTGGAAATGGGTGAGTAGTTGACTGGTTCCATTAATTCCAGCTGCCTGCATTGCAGAAGATCTGAGTGTGCTGTGTTGGTAGGAAAACCTGTCCGCTGTGTTTCTGATGTGTGTGATCCCTGCAGTTCTGGGCTTCGTGTGGGTGCTCAGATATCGCTGCGGCAAATGCAGTATGAATATATACAGAGTGTGTGATTTTCTTTCACATAAAATTATTCTGGAGAAGCCTGAGAGAAGGGATTTTTGATGGGCTAAACTCTTGGTGTGATTTCTGTTTCCTGTTTTGTATTTCAGGGTTCAATGTTGAAACGCTTCCTGCATATGCCAAGCGCTCCCAGAGGATGGTCATCACTGCCCGTATGTGAGAAACCCTCTTCTTATGCAGGAAATGGGAAATAATTTGGCATTCCTATCTGCTGGCATCCAGAGAGCACCTACTTTCCTGATGGATGATGCAGTCTAGTGCTCCTGGAAGTGCAGTTTGTGTTAAGAAATCCTGTAATGACTGTGTAATAGGCGAAGGAAGGTACCCTCTGCGGAATTGGTTGCCTTTGCTTTGGCATCCTAATTGCACGTGAGAATCCTCAAGATGGTTTTGTTCTTGTGTAGGAGGGACGGGTCAAGTCATCCTTGTTCCCTTTTGGGATGCCAAACACAATCTGAAATTACTGCTCATGGGATGTGCTCTGTCCCTTTTACAGGACCTGGAGACATGGGTGGCAGCTCAATATGAGCTAGCACTTCATGCCTAACTCTTGGCAGAATGAAGCTGGCTGATTTGTGTGTGTGCATGTTTTTTAACTGTAGCTCCTGTGACAAACCAGCCCGTGACTCCCAAAGCCCTGACAGCTGGACAGAACAAGCCACATCCATCCCACATTCCTGGCCATTTCCCTGAGTTTCCAGATCCTCACACTTACATCAAGACACCAGTGAGTGAAAAAAGTTTTTTTTTATGCCATTTGGGGTCTGTCTGAAGTCAGTGCCACCAAGAGTAGTGTATAAGTATTTTTATTGTAGTGCTGGTACTGTTTATCCACAACATTGCTTCTCCTGGCTTAATATATCGCTTGCTGTTTGTGGGTTGCCCTTGCTGTAGATTTCTGGCTGTTTGACAACTAGCACTCTGAAAATCTGTGAATGTGAAGGTCAACGCTTGCCTATAGCATCTGCCTCCTAGTAGTGTTTTGAACTTCAGCTGTTTGCATTGCATCCACTAACTGTGTTCTTTGTATTTTTTCCTTCCTGCTGCAGACATACCGGGAGCCAGTCTCTGATTATCAAGTCCTACGGGAAAAGGCAGCATCTCAACGGCGCGATGTAGAAAGAGCTCTCACACGTTTCATGGCTAAAACGGGAGAAACCCAGAGTCTCTTCAAAGATGATGTTAGCACATTCCCATGTGAGTTGTCTGGGACACTTTGTGCTGTAAATGACAGCTGTCTAACTGAGTATACACTCCATTAGAGTTCTTGCTACTGCAGGAGGTGAGCAGTGAATCATCACAATGTGTTTGCCCTTCTGAGGCACTGGAAGGCTGGGAAGTGAGGATTTTCTTTTTAAAATGGGGATGAAAAACAGAATCAAAGCCAAATGGCAGGCTTCCATGCTCACCAAAGGCTCACTTTCTTCTGCTGGTGGAGAAGGCCTTGGCTGATAGATGCTCATCCCAGTCCTGTGTCCACCCCTCTGTAGTTTCTGAACAAGTAATTTCTTCTCTGTCATATTTTTTGTGGGAGAGAGTGAAGGTTTTCCTGTTCTTCTGCCTGCAAAGCAATGATGAGAATTCCCACCTTCCCAGGGCTCACTGACAGCACAGATGTCAGTGTTATCTTAAGGGGGCCTAAGTGATGCTTCAGCCTGTGAGATAATTGAACCTTTTTGGAGGTCAGGAACCATTTTTTGTGTTAGTATAATGCTGTGTCTGTGGCTGGAAAAATAAAGGGGCTCCAGAAAATAGGAAATTAGAGACTGCCATCTTTTAGGGACAGCGTATTTCATTCCTAATCTCTGGGAGCAGCAGGAAAAGTCTGTGTGTTTATAACCAGAACCAGTGGAAAGTGTTTGGTTTCTAAATAACCGGTTGGTTTTGTGCTTCCCATCCTCTTGAGTTGAGGAGTCTTCTCCCAGCTTGCTGACTGTCCTTTTCCCTAACCCTAGTGATTGCTGCCAGGCCTTTCACTGTACCTTACCTGACTGCTCTTCTCCCCTCTGAGCTGGAAATGCAGCAAATGGAAGAAACAGATTCATCTGAGCAAGACGACCAGACAGACACAGAGAACCTTCCCCTGCACATGAGCACGGTACGCCCAGCCTGAGAGATCAAGGTCTCTTGGGCCCGACTTTCTTAAACTTATGAAACCTGGTTCTTTGCCTGTCTTCTTTGCAGCTGGGCAGTGTGGGTGGAAAATGGCAGTGGGTTGCGTTTTACCAGGTGTAAAGGACTGAACATTGTCATGGTTCTTTAACTTCCTGCAGGGTGCAATGCAAACTGAGGTTGGATCATGAGCTTTCAGTACAACCTTCATTTCAGTTTTAGGGGAGAGAGGATTGTCCTAGGATCCCACAGTATTCCCAAAGGGGATCTTCTTGTGTTAGTAATCAGGAGTGCTCACCTTTAATGCAGCTCCTTGTGTGCTGCCGTTTATCTTGGCTGTTGATTATATCTGGTTTGGCCATAGGTTATGTGGTCTGAACTTCTAAGCCTTGTTTAGCCTAACTTTCGTTGTTTATGCTTATGGTTTTTTATTTAATGTGGCAGGATGATTCAGGACCTGAAAAAGAGAACGCTTCAGTGTTACAGCAGAACACATCCCTGTCAGGCAGTCGGAACGGGGAGGAAAATGTGATAGACAATCCCTATCTCCGGCCAGTGAAAAAGCCCAAGATCCGCAGAAAGAAGTGAGGTGTAGCCAGCCAACTGCTCAGAGAAACCCAGGGGTTTCACCTCCGCTGCTGTAGGTGAGAGGCATGGAGCAAGACAGGAGAAACAATCCAGCTAAGTGGCAGAAGCAGAAGAATGATCTCTCTCTGCCTAGTGAACTACACTCCCATCCTGGTTTGCAGTGCTCCCACTTTCCCTTCTGCTCTCCTGCTCACTTGGAATGGTCAATGGTCAATTGCCTTAAAAGCGTTGAAGGCCACCGGGTTACAGACGGGAATGGTCTCGTTTACTTTGGTTTGTTCTCACTGTCAGCAGGATTTACTTTCTGAAGAGACGAGGGACATGAAGGTTCTTGCTGCTCAGTGTTTCCCAGCAGGCTGTGCAGAATACAAAGGCATAATTCGTTTATGGCTGGCTGGCAGGCTAGAAAAGAAACGTCTGCAGTCAACGCTGCCTGGCCCTCTAGTCTGAGAAGCATGTTTTAACAGAGACAGAAAAATCCCAGAGAGGTTTCTTTCTTTGGATTCTTGGCAGGTAAAAGCAAACAGACTTTTATAAACTAAAGGCATCTGATGTGTTGGTAAGAGAGTGAAGTGTAAATACAGAGCTGAGATGGCATTTTATTCTCACTTTTGTGACTGCAGCTGGACTTCTAACTTAAAAGCAGTAAGTGTGGTGTTTACCCTGTTCTGCTTTGAGTTTATTTTCTAGCAGTATGAATGGCACAATTTAAAAGCTGCTTCAGGCTATTTTTCAGTTTTATTGTTAGTTTCAACACAGCACAACTCCTTGGAGAGTTCATGCCTTCACTAGTTGTCTTGAAAGATGCTGTGCTGAAAAACTTGGAATACAGAATAAGGCTGTATTGGTTGCAGTCCACAAGGCCATGCTATTGATCGCACTTTTTTATTGTCCATTTTCAGATACAGGCTTTTATCAGCAGAAGTTGCTCTACCCCTCCCCCTCCCCCCCTTTATTCCCCCAGAGCAGAAGACTTTATTTCAGCAGTGAAAATAACTGGTGATGGGATTATTGTAATTATTAGCTGATTCTAGTAGGGCTTTGCTTTAATTTTCCTTCCAACATTTTCTTAGACAAAATATGGGTTGAATTTCTTTGACAAAAGGCTCCTGTAGTTTGGTCCAGTCTCCCAAGCATCTCTTCTGGATGAAAATGTGGTGCTGGGAGAGGCAGCAAAGACTGTGTGCTACAGACTTTCAGGCAGCTCACAGTTTCCTAGAGTAGCAGCTGAGTGCAAGAAATCTGTTGCAGTCACCAGGGAGATCAGAGTTGTGTGTGTACGTGTTCCTCTCCATTCAGTTAAGGCATCCTTCCAAGCCTCCCGCTTCCCCCGTCACCCAGGGAGGAGGAAGATAAAAAGGAGTAATTGTTTCAGTAGCATGGAGGTGTTCCTGCCAAACAATCTGAAATCAGATCTCTAGCAAAAAAGCCCTGCATGTGCCGTTGTCACTTCTGCTGGTGCCTTGGTTGTACAGAATAACAAATGTACAGAGACATTGTGTATGTATGTATATATATAAATTTATATCTTTTTTTTACTTGGATTAAGCATTTTTCATAATGAGAAAATCCCTCGCTGGGTAGGGGAAAAAATGTAGAATGAAAATAGTAATTTTTATGTTCATAATAAAAGAAATTTTATCTCCTACAAGCAAAACTGGCTGAGTCCTTGAAGTTTCAGGAGTGGAAAAGCACCTGAATGGAGCCTGAGTGTGCTTTCAGTGGGGTCTACAAGCAGTAGAAAGTCTTGTCCTTCCCTCTGCATCTCTTCCTCTCTTCACAGCAACACTTGATAGCTGAGAAGGTCGGGAATTTTCCAATAAAAACTTTGGTTCATTAGAAATATGCTCAGTGAGGACAAAGTGCCTTTTGAAATACCATCAGTTTTGCAAAAGCTTTGTTAGAACGTTTCTCCAGTCACAGGTGGAACATGGTTAAGGACTGCAGAATCATAGGTACTGCTTACTTCCTTTTACATCATCTTTTACGCATGTATTATTCTCCTGATTAGAAAACCAAGACAGATGGAGGCGAAGTATGCAGTATCAGCCATGAATACAAAGGTGAAGCCTTAAACAGCCATAAACCCCAGGTCTTAGGACAGTACAATTTCCAGTGAGTCACACCCCCACTTTCAAAAGATTGCACCAAAAGGGGCAACTGGAAATCAGCAAGTACATCCCTTTTTAGCAGCTGCAACTACAAAGCAGGCTCTTGTGGTGGGGAGGGAAGGGGCTGGCCTGCCTAGAAAAGACTGGCCGTGAGCAGCTGTTGCAGTGCATATGCGAGAGCATTCGAAGTCCAAAAGTGGGAAACTGGAAGAATATATTTTGGTTTTATAGCTGAAATTGGGCTACAGGGGAAATTTGCTACAGAAACAGGTAAACAGAGGCAGAAAATTTGAAAGCCTGCATTGTGACTGGTAGTTATACCGAGACTGAATATTGCCTGCTCTTAGTTTTCCCCTGAGATTGAATCAAGGCTGTGATCACACAGATCAAGTTGCTGTGTGAAGGTTTGTAAACATTTATAGAAATCCCTAGGGTCTGAGTTGTACATTACAGGAACAACTGATGATGAGCACCAGAGCCTTTCTGTTTCAGACTGAATTTATTATCATGACCAGATTCTTAATTAGAAGCATGTGGCTTGCTCATTGCTTGAGAATACCTTCTTTGTGTCAGCAGGGGAAAAGCTAGTAATGCAAAAGTACGTCTTGCAGGCCATCTGGTCTAACTTGTCCCAGCACAGCCTCCTTCCCTAGGATGTTTGCTGTGTACTGCTTTAATATAGCTGCTGGCTGTGTGCAAAGCCATTATACCCTTCGTGAATGTACCTGAGGGCAGTGCAGCACGATGTGCACCCCCATGTTTGTCGGCTCTCCTCAGGCTGTGGGTGAACCCCTGGGCCCGGCCTGGAGCATCTGCTGGAGATGAGGAGATGGTGGTGAGGAGGCCGGGGAAGGCAGGTGGTGGCTGAGGGGAAAATGGTGGTGTTCGCTCCTGGTGCTGAGGAGATGGGGCAGCAGCCAGGCTGCCCTGTAGCTGTGTTAATTCGGCTCCTCTCCCGTGCCAGGGAGGGCTGGATTTTGGGGGGAGAAGGCCCCTGTGCTGAGGGAAGCCATGTTGGGGAGGTCAGGTGTTTCTGTGGTGACCTAGACAAAATGGCCGCCAGCCCTGCATGAACCGAGGGGTGAGGGAAGCAGGGCCGAGGGGTGCTGTGCTCACCCAAACACCTGCACAGGCAGCTGACACCTGTCCCAATACCAGGTAAGCACGACTTGCAGCAAGAAATCCCTCTTTCGGAAACAGTTTTATTTGGAGAGGCTGGGTAGTGCGGATGAACACCTCCATGGGTGGGGGGAGGCCCAAGCTGCGCTGCTGGAAGGGAGGACGTGTGGCGGCGGCCCTGGCTCCTCAGCTGTAGTATAAACTCAGGTAGGCCACTCGGTTCCGGTGTTTCCAGAGTTCTTTGTCTATGGTCAGCTAAAGGACAGTTACTATCGGTTAGGTATTAGCAACGACAATCGCTTCAGAAAAGTGCAGGAAGGTGCAAGATGGTGTCGAGAACCTTAACCTGTGTTTTAAATCGGAAAGGTTTTCTTTTCAGCGGAGCTACATGGGGAAGTCTGCGCTCTGGTTCTCTCGTTTTGTGGATGGAAACTTCCAGAGCAAATTTCTTAATGTAAGTTTTTTTTGAAGGACTGTAACTGTGTTTGCAAACCAGCATTTTCTGATAGAAAATAACTTTGTTTCTTGTGCCCCAGGCAGAGCCATGTACCCAGCAGGCCAGTGAGGGAAGGATGACAAAACGTAGTCCAAATGCATTGAAATAATCATATGATTTCCTTTGTCACAAGCCTTGAACCCAGAATAACATCCCCTTGTCCCTGTCCTTACCTTCTGTACCTCCATTTTTAGCATCCTCTTTGCTGGCATCAGCACTAAAGACCAGTCTGGAGACCCAAACTTCATCGGCCAAGTGATTTTTTTGTGTAATGGCTTGTCTGCATTGTAAGTTCCAGGTCTAAAGAAAACAGTCACAAAATATCTCATCTCTGGAGCTGGTGTATGACATTTGTAATACTAGAATTTACCAGCCTTGCCTTGATCCATGGGAGAAATGCATGTTGTGGTATTCATGTCATCATGCTAAGACTAAAGCAGGGGCGCTTTTTGAAGATAAAAAAGCATTACTGGGAACTCGGGTACCTATCTCCCATTTGTGTCTTAGTATTTCTCTCTGCTAGTGCTCCTTATTATTAAAAGTGTAAGAAAATGAGTTACATTACCCAGGGAAAAATTTTTTATCTGAAGGCTTATCTGGAAATCGTGGTGTCCTAGTGGAAAATGGAGCACAGGCAGGCTGGCATTTTCTATCTTTATTCCAGAATGACTGGTACGTTGCTGGGCTGGGAGTCACAGTCTGCAAGAGAGAAAATTTCTGTATGGAAGATCTTTTTCTCCAAATCATTCCTACATGCTTCAATCAGCAGCTAGCTGGGCATTGCAGACCTGCTGTTCAATGCATGCTTTGGCTACTCTGATAGAGTAAAAAAATCAGAACAAGTCAATATGCACTCCCTACTCCTTACTCAGTGAGTCCTGTGATGTTTCTCCTAATATATTGTTATTCTAGATAAGTTGGGCCAGAAAAAATAGCGTGTTTGTTCAGGTAGTATAGCTGATTTTGCCTCTATATGTACATTTACATGTGTGTGTATGTGATACAAAGGTATGTGTATATACAGATGCATGTGTTGATGTTGTTAGAGCTCGTAACATCAGTCATCGGTCTCTAGGCTCAACACCTCCCACTAGAATATGTGTAAGAAGTTCTGTAGCTACCGTATATATTAAGTTGGAGGCAGCCCCAGCAAACGTGATCGAAACTGATAATCTGTGTTGGGAACAGCCTACAAATTCTTGCAAAGCTTCAGCTCTGCAGCTTTGAAGTGTGCTTTTCTTACCTGTGGCTCTGGCATGAAACGCTGGGCTGTTCTTGCTCCTATCACATAGCCTTTCTTGCTCAGGGGTTTGTTTTCCAAAGAGTAGCTAAGGCTGCCGTTCTGCAATTCAAAAGCAGAAGTCTCTTACCGACATTTTTAAGACACCATTTCCATCAGGGAAAGGGCAGAAGTACATGAGCAGCAGACATTATTCCTGTTAATTCCTCCAGTTTCTTGCTAATGTAGAGTGCTAGGGCAGCTAGAACTTTGAGGACTGGTATGTTTGGAAGGGGAAGGGAATTTCTTTTTCTAGGTATATGCGGAGACATTGTACGATGGGTTTGCAGGGTAGGTGTGGGGGACTCCGTGCCTGGCTGGCCATGGTCCTGTTGCTCCTGTACTGTGTGTCTTCTGTGAAGGAAAAGCTCTGAGCACAAAAACTGAGTAACTTACCTCGTGACTCAAGTAACAGCCTGGCCCAAGCGAAGGGTCTCCCCTGATGGCTATCAGCTGGATTCCCAGCCTGTCTGGGGCATGGTGGAGAGGGAACATTTTCCGCTCTTGACATGACCCAAAAGAGATGCGCTTCTGTACATCTGTGGGATCAGGAGAGGAAATGCCACCAGTGTGATAAGCCCATGTGGAGGTGACCACTTGCTGCTGTTTTTCCTTCTTAAGTGTCTGCTGCTCCCTTCCTGAGGCCCACGTTCCCCTTATCTCCCAGATGGGAATTTTCCTTGACCCTGGATGTTTGAGGGGTCTGCCCTTTGGATGCCTGTTCCCTCCGGCCACAAAGGTTTCTTTTTTGCCAGCCTGAGCGAAGGGTAGCCTAGCAGCCTAGTTGTGGGGAAGTTGCTGGGGAAGCCTGACACCACTGGGGAGCTGTACAAGCAGGAAAGCCCTTGTGCCCACACCCATGTCTCCCATGGCTCACCTCTCCGCTGCCACTCCGCTGCCATGCTGCCCTGTCAGATGTCAGAGTGTGTGTGTGTGTGTGTGTGTGTGTACTCTGGTTGCTATAGATACGGAGGGGGGCGTGCTGGAGGGAATGCTGGTGACGGCAGTGCCTGAAGGGGGCAAGGAAAGAAAGGATGAATAACATCATCTCTGTGGATTGTGCTGTGCTGGCTCCTAGTCCTAGGAGCTGCTGTGTTCACACTGTAAGTCAGTAGTGGAGAGATCTCTGGGGAAGCAGTCTGTAGATTGTGCTGTCAAGACCTTTCTCTGTGATGATTCTTGTCGCACAGTCTGATCTGCCCCGTTGTCTGTTCTCTGCCTTTTTCCCTGTGCCTGGCTGTTAAGGCAGGGCAGTGAGTAACCCCTGCAAACTACCTGCGGAGAACATGTCACGCATCTGTCTCCTGGCCAGCTCAGTCACCCAGACCTGATCGTTCCTTTAGTGCTGGCTGTTACCCCACCACATCCCTG
>JAVJGI010000038.1:3692906-3717722 GCA_035590275.1 Ibycter americanus
GCCTGAGGGTTTGCTACTCACTGTCCAAGCTCAGGAATCTGGTAGCCAGCCTGAATGTTGGAAATTCCTGCAGCAACAGCCGCGGTGATCATGAGACGGGGCTTGTTGACCTGGGTGGCTTCCTGCTCGAAGGCTGCCAGCATTTCCTGAGGGATGCCAAGAAACATGTCTCACGTGGACTCTTTGGGCTCAGGCTTTGCATCCAGAGCTGTGCAGAGCAGAGGGCTTGACCAAAACCTACCTTAACCAGGACGGTAAAGAGAGTCTTGTCCTGGGATGGGCTTCCCCTGGACCCAGGGTACTCCCAGTCAATGTCCAGTCCATCGAATTGATATTGGCGCAGGAATCTGATGACGGAATTGATGAAGGTCTGGCGGTTCTGTGGAGTGGAAACCATTGTGGAGAACCTAGGGAAGCAGAGCAGGAGAGAGTTGGGGTTTGGTTGGTGCCTCTTTCCCTCACTTCCTCCCTTTTCACAGAGCTGTTATGAGAAGGAGATGGTTTGAACTTACTTCTGAGTCCCAAAATTCCATCCTCCAACTGACAGGAGGGTCTTCAGATTACTGTTCCTGCAAAGGAAGGGACAGGAACATGTTTTACTGCAAGTGTTTGCAGTATATAGCTGCCTTTGTAGGCCATGACCATTTGGTGTGAAATCTGAAGAGCAAGTCAGCAGTTCACTGAGTCACTGTCACCACCCTCAGAGGACCGGTGCTGGCAGCCTGCCCTGCCCTGCCCTGCCCTGCCCTCCCCATCAGCATCTGGTTCTTCCTCTTGGCATCCCTCGACTGTGGATTGCGCTGCCATTGTGCAGAGAACAGATGCTGAATAATGGGGCAGGACCTGAGAGGGAGAACAAGTGATGCCCTTTGCTGTCGGTACGTACTGGTTCTTCAAGGCGTTGAAGGATTGGTAAAGGGTCTCATCATTCCATTCAGTAGTTGTGATCTGATTGTTGGACATCCCAGCAAAGGCATAGATCAGATGGTTGCACAGGTACGGGTCGATGTTGTCGGGCATGAATTTTCCAAGGCCAGGCCTGTACTGGGCCCAGTTGGTGAAGTAACATGACAGCACATAGGCAGTGCCTGCAGAGGAACAGAGGAGGTGGGGTAGATCTGGACTGCACTGAAGAGATACTAGTAACTTCAGGCAGAGTATCATAACTAGATCTGATGAGAAATGATTGGGCAGTGTTTCCTTGCAGGGTAAGGGGTTCAGAGAAAGTGAAGTAGGGTTGGTTATCCCTCTCAGAACTCACTCTCCAGGACAATAATGGATTTCTTTCCTCCCTACTTTATTTCAGTAGATGAGTCAGTTTAGGAGCCTCTTGTACCCTTAAACTTACGAATCAGGGTCTCTTCCTTAAACTGAATCTTTCCCCTTTGCTGCCATGTAAGGAAGAACAGAGGCAGCAGGGATCTTTGGTGAAGTGCCTGGAAGGTGGAAGGCTCTTTGCATGTTTGCTGTGCTGCCTGTTTGACCTGCCTGTATATGCTGATGCTGAAAAGCGTTTGGTAGAGTTATTTTTTGGAAGAAAGCACGTACCTATCTGGGCATTCAGCAGGAGGACCAGACCTACAAAGAAAAAATTAAAGAACAAAGGTTTGAGAGTTTGTACTTAAGAATACAAAGTTCTTGTGCAGGGCTGGACTGAACCAAATATAAACGTATCTTGTGATCACTGTTTTCTATAAAAAACACACAAAAATCTGTGTTTCTCAAGCATGGGTCAGCTGAGTGTTTATAGGGAAGTGGGTGAAATCTGTCAAATTATTTCAGGTACAATCATAGAAAAGAAACCAAACAAGTGACAATGCAGTATTTTGATTTTAAAATTTTTGTTCATAAAGCACATTTCAATTTCAAACAGCTACGAATTCTATTTTTTTTCAAAACATAACACATCCCTTCCAGCAGTACTAAAAAAATATAACTATCCCTCCTGAAAGTAAACTGCTATATATTTGACAGAAAAGAGATTGCAGCATTTTAATCCCCCAAAGCCCCCTGTATAGCCACCCAGTATAGCAGTGAAACAGCCACAATTACTTGTCATAAAGGTAGAGAAAAGTTTTGAAGTGGGACTTACCGGTAAGCAGAGTGAGCTTGGCCATCTTTGACCACAACTGATCCGGTGCAGACTGTTTCTCACTTTTATACACTTCCCTCACTTCATGCCATTCTTGCATCAACAAAGATGGACAAACATTACAAAACTTGGGAAAGATCAGTACCACAAACAAATGATACCGGTACAATGGGCCTTATCCGGCTGGAGATACCAGTATATCAAGCTGTGCCATGTCCTGGTGCTGCAAGGGTAGTTGAAGAGCAAGATTAGATAGGTTTTATTTTTGGAAAATTTTTTATTGCAGCAGGCTTTGTGTCAACATTGGCTCATGATTCAACTGTGAGAGATGGCTGAAGTCTTCAACCTTGCGCTGTCATTGTGTGTACCCGGAGGTGTTAGGCACTGCCAAACCAAGGTGGTTTACAAGGATTTCATGAGACTATTTTTCTCTTTAATGGTGGTTACGTTTCCAGCTCTGGAGTCTTTTTCTTTCATCTCTTTTCAGAAATTGTTAACATGAACAATAGGAAGCTATTCAGAATTGTGGAAAGTCTGTTGAAGCTAGTTTGCTGAAAGTTTCTGAGGAGGAAAAGAGTAATGTTTGGAGGGAAGACATAGAAGTAAGCTCTTTCTGCCAGTTTGCTACATTTTTCCTTCACCTTTTGGGAAAGTTATTTCATCCCATGCTTAAATTCTCTTTACTGGCGTGGGGAAAAAAAAAGCTGTGCATGAAGGAAATCAGGATGATTAACTTTTTAGTGTGAAGCACTTTAAGGGTGTTAAATATGATCTGGCACTATGGTAAAATGTGATAAGCTCTTTCCTTCAAACCCATGCTCTATACTTGGCTGGGTAGTGCTTTCTGATGGCCTCTGAGAGCTCTGTATGGGAACCTCATTGCCTTATGAGCTTGAAGGATTGAGTCTGCTGAGAAATCAGCATGATCTCTTACTTAGTATACAGTACAGCCTTGTCTGATGCTAGCAGCATTTGTTTTCAGCTCTTTCATTTTTATCAACTAGCCTCATAAAAAAATATCACTCTAAAAGAATAATCTAATTTCATTAATTAAATGAAGGAGGAAATTGAGTTAAAGAAAGACGTTTCCCTGCACATGCAGCTTCTCGGTTTGCAATTAAGTGCACCTTGAAAGCACTGCGGGAGACAAAATAAAAGCAAAATAAAAGTATTAGCATGCAGTTTAACTAAGGAGAGCATCTTCCTCTGGCTTTACAAGGGTCTTGTAGTCGGTGGCTGGTACTATCAGCAATGAAAATATCCAACAGTAGGTGTCAATGTTGCTTGCTCTTCCCAGCCCTGGAGATGGACTGTTTTTCTAGCAGCCTTCTGATAACGTTTCAAGAAGAAATATGCTTGCAGGCCAGAAGGTTTAGTTGCTGCTCCTCTTTGTTTAATCACAAGTAGACATCTGAGGTTAACAGGACCTTTTTTGCACTTTCAAATAGAAATAGAGCGCTTCATTCTAGCTATAGCAAAATAACCAGGATAAAGGCTAGTCTTTGTTCAGTTCATTTCTCCAGAGCTGTATAACCTACGTAAGACATGACTGGCTTAGAGTGAAAGAGGAGCTATTAAACACATCTGTCCAAAAATTAGCCTAACCTTGCAACAAGTCAGGATGCCTATTAAGACATTAGTAATTTTGTTGATATGCCCAGGAATTGCATCCCCTATAGAAGAGCATCCCAGTGCCTTGGCAGAGTACTGATAAATCTATGCTTTTTGGCTGTCTCAGATGTTTAAGTCACCTGCTTATATCTCTAACAAAGAATTTAATCTCACTTTCTGACTCTTCTGCATTTCCTTACCAGCATAGTAAGTATTTATTGTAGGGGAGAATGGGCTTGAGCAGTCAGTTTAAAGACAGAAACTCCAGTTTTCCTGGGTCCATGTTATGCGTGTGCAGTATTTGTAATATGCCTAGTTCTGTTCAGGGGGCTTTAGGTGAAACATGCCTAAATTGTGTGCAACCTTGGCATATGTCCCTTGTTAATTTGCTAGGAAAAGGAGATTTTGAACCATCTCTGATGTGTTCATGGTTCCCAAACCTTTCCTTTCTATTGGGCACTTTTTTGCTGTGGAGCAAACCTTGGTTTTCACACTGGCAAAACATGAGACAAAACAGTCACACCACTTAGTCACTTCAGCGATAAATGTTGCATCCTGACAGCAGTTCAGCAGGTTCTCCTAACAACTGCCTGGTTTTGCTCAAAGCTCTATATACTTCATAAGCATTTTATCATGAAGATCAGAGCAATGTTATCTACTCCTTCCTGGCAAACTGCACAAACTACATCTAAATGCAGCCATCTCCTTCCTGGGTATAGTAAGCATCTTCAAACTCCTACCCAATGCTTGATCCCTTTGGAGTTCAGCTCATGCTCCAGGGTCTGTAAAAGAGAATATTCTTCTGCTGCCATCACATGTCAACGGCCTATACCATAGCTCTGCCTAAACTGTGCGGTGTCAAATATCAAACCTTTGGGAGCAGCAAAAAGCAAGCAGAACAAAATCAATGACCGCTTCATGCATAAATGCCTGCAGCAAAAAGTAATCCTTTATTTTCACTTTGATAAAAGTGAGAGAGCAGTTGTGTCATGATCAGGACAGCTTGACTCAATGATGGGTTTGTTTCTTACAAGGTCTTAGCTTTTACCGTGCCATCTTTGCAAAGGTTTCCCTGCTTGACTTGGTTTAAAATCTAAGAGAGGAATATCAATAAATCACTAACTCTTACTTTCAGTTGTGTTGCTTCCAGTGCCCAGTCTGGGAGGTGTTAGGAGACAACCTGTTCCTCTCTTCCTTTGGTTTCTGCTTTAGATACAGGAATGGTGGGGTTTCTCCCTTTCAAAAGCAGCTTGAAAGGTATCAAGATTCTGGCCATTTTGGACCTAAGAGAATGACTGGGAACATCTTTACCTGGATTTTAATGTTCTGCACATCCTGAGGTTGGAGTTGAGCTGGACACAGGGGAAGGAATAGACTCTGCAAGCTGAAACGCAATTAGGGATGCATGGAGCATGTTGAAAGAGATCTATCTGGGTCTCTTATCAAGAGCTTTGATGATACTGCTAGTTTCTCAGTGGCTTAACAGCTTTTAATAACTGAGCTGTACTTGAGGGCTGCTGACCTTCTTGGAAAAATTGTCCCACTCTTCAGGAATCTGACAGAGAACTAAGAAAATACAGCCACAGGGTCAGTGGCCAAACATGAAAATCTGGCTCCGCATCCAATTTGGTCTGTATACACTTGCTTAAGTTACTGCCAGTATAATCCGATGCCTGTAAACGGAGTAATGAAAGAGTGTATCTTCTACCTCCAAGTCACATAACCCTTGGACATGTCCTTCACTGTGCAGGACACAAGCTGATGGTGGCTGGTGTAATGGTATCTGTGCAATGAGGAGACAGCTGGAATGCCTATGGGTCTGGCATCTGCTCAGCTGCCTGACTGAGAGCTTTCAGAGTGATTTGGGAGGTGTCCTGGCCCAAATCTCTCTGTTCTAAAGCGATCATTTGGTATAGCAACTCATGTTGCTGCTGCCATCAGAACCATCCTGTGGGAAGCCCAGGCTGAAGAGCCAGCACCGTTAGCTGCAGTCTGACACGGTCTACCCAGGAGCACAGGATGCACAGGAAACATCTGGCATCCGTTCTTGTTCAGACTCATGGCAAGAAATTAGGAGCTTTAAAACTCCTCACATTCCTTTCTCCAAAAGATAATCACACCATGTAGGTCCTGAGCGGGGACTTTGTGCAGACAGGCATCAGGGCACTTTGCCTATACAGACAGCCAGGAGAGACTCTTATCTCTTTCATTCTTATGACAGCACTTCATTTGTTTAAAGGTCTCTATTTTAAAGCCTACTTTCCCCAGTACTAACTCCGTGTTACAAAGGCTGGATCTGTTCTGCTTCACGCCATCTTCCTCTGGCATTTGATTTCCCTTTTCTCCACAGCTCATTGAGTGGAACTAAAGAACTGCTGATTTTCAGATACCAACCATTCCCTACCTCCCCGGGGAAATTCTTGCCTTCTGCATGTATGTTCCCAGAAATATCATCTCTGACTCACTCTGATTACGAAATGCTGCAGCCATTTCCCCCGCTACTTCTACTGAGTGTCATCATTTATTCACCTTTTGTCCCCAGGTATATTTTATAAGGACTTAGAAGAGTTCTTTACATAAGGAATTTGATGCAGTACTGCAATCACCCATTGCACATTCTTCCCTTACAGCACATCTTTCATCCTTCCTTATTCTCTGTTGGCACTATACTGCTATAATTAGGCTCTGTAAACAAATCTCAAGCTTCTCTGATGTTGTGAAACACTCAGACTTGATTTCTGACCATCCTGTTCCTCAAATAAACCTTGACTCTGCACTGCAGGCATCTAACATTCCCTGGTGGTCAGGATTGAGGCAATGAGTTCACCAGCTCTCTGTGGTGGTGGTGAGCTCCAGTGAGCAGGGTGCTCTCTGCCTAGGACCAGGCTGTAGATCCTTCCACATAGCCTTGTATCCAAGTATTAGTCCCAGGTCTATTTCCTGGTCTGTCAGCAAGTGAGAACAGGTCTTTGAAAGGGTGTATGTGTGTGTATGATACATATTCACAAATTGCTTGCTTGCACATAAATATCCGTGCACTAATGCAGGTGTGTGCAGGTGGGCAAAACGTACTGCAGAAAGGTTATATATGCATGAATGAATATGCACATGGGTGTTATTTTAGCTAAGGAAATACCACATGAAGAATGCTTTGTTTTGGCTGCTCTGGATTTTTCTTTCTCTATTTTTATGCACTTTGTGTTGGATGAACATTTTTTATAGCCTGATCTTTTAAAAATTGGATTTATTAAAGCATGTAATCTTCAAAAATCCACTTAAGATTGATAATGCATATTACAGCCTAAACTTTTGTAATCTATTATTTAGGAAAATATCAGCTCCAAGCGTGCAGATCTTGAACTTCTTACAGTCAGGATTCAAAGTGGCAGGTTCAATCAGGCTGCTCCATGTAACATGACCTGTTTTCCCCATCCATCTCACCCTGACAATCCCCATTATCTGTGAGGAAAGAACCAGATGCCCTGGATTGCCAGCTGAGACTAACTGAGAGTATTGGGTGCTAATCCATCACTGAACGCTGCAGCCACCACCAAGCCAGGCACTGACGTGTCACCAGTATCATGCATTTGCATCCAGTTGAGACCTAGTTGTTACCAGTAACTTCTACCAGGGCTACAGGAACTTCCTTTCAGGCTTGTCCTTTTTCCTCTGAACCCTTCAGAGGAGGCTCTGCCCCCACAACAGCATCCCAGCTCATCTCATTACTTACTAAGCTCTTTTTCTGGTTAGCCGACATCTGCCCATTTCCAATTAATCCTTGTTCACAAGCTCCATAACCTGAGCCATCTGTATAGGTAAGAGAGATAAGCTTCCCATTAAACATTTACAGGACATAACAAGAGAGCACTGAAGCAACAGTTGCTGAGACAACCCAGGCGGGTGTCTGCGTGCAGGGAAGTTGCTGACCCTGCGCCTCTAACTGCCACGCTGTAATCGAACGAGAAAAATATATGGGTCTAAAAATGTATGTGGACCATCATGCACCCCCAAAAGGGTATGTGCTCCTCTCGCTTACATCCATGAATGTTCTTGCTACATTAGCATGATAAAGGCTTTCAAAATAATTCAATAGCATTTTGGGCCCTAGAAGTTCTAGCAACCAAATAGCCTTTAAATAAAACATTCATTACTTAAGCAGCAGCTCTAGATGCCCTTTAACCTCAAATACTTAAAATAGCTCAGAAGTCAGTCTGACCCCCAGTTCAGCTTTCCTGAACAGGGTGAAACACGTCCTTAATTCTAGGCAGAGACATTATCTTTGTCCCCACACTTCATCAGTTACTGTCCTTGTTTTGAAAGAGCATTTTTGTTCCAAAATCTTGCTGGGATGGGGTTTTATCTCTCAGAGTGCCTTGTTCCTTTTTCCCATTCAAGGTTTCCATCTCTAGGGCAGCACGGAAAGCACGATCCTTTGCCAATATATCCCATTCCCACAACAGCGATGAGTGCCAACAGAGGGGTGAAGTCTTGCCTAAAAACCTTTATGAACAACTAATGTGTCTCAGGAATGAAGCCAGGGCGTTGGCAACTTTTTAAGTGTATCTCACAATCCGGGGTGAGGGCTGGCAGATAATCACTTGTAAGGGTGTAAAGAGTTTAAGGGGCCACCAAAGGGGAGACGGTGACTCCTCTGCTCCCTCAGCACCAAGGCAACGCACAAACAAGCGGGGCCGAAATCTTCTGAGCTTTGAGTGAACTTTGCCAAGGCCCGGGGGACCTGAGGGGCCTCGGGGGACAGCAGGAACCTTGGGGGACCCGAGGGGCCTTGGGGGACAGCAGGGGCCTTGAGGGACCTGGGGAGCCTTGGAGAACAGCAGGGGCCTGGGGGACCTGAGGGGCATCGGGGGACAGCAGGGACCCCGGGGGACAGCAGGGACCTTGGGGGACCCGGGGAGCCTTGGAGGACAGCAGGGGCCTTGGGGAACCTGGGGGGCTTTGGGGGACAGCAGGGACTTCGGGGGACCTGAGGGGCCTCGGGGGACAGCAGGGACCTTGGGGGACCTGAGGAGCTTTGGGGGACAGCAGGGACTTTGGGGGACCTGAGCGGTCTCAGGGGACAGCAGGGACCTTGGGGGACCTGGGGGACCTTGGGGGACAGCAGAGAACTCAGGGGACAGCAGGGACCTTGGGGGATCTGAGGGGCTTTAGGGGACTGCAGGGGCCTCGGGGGACCTGAGGGGCTACGAGGGACCTAGTGGGCCTCGCTGGCACCAGCACAGTGCTGGCCCCTTGCCGGTTATTCCCGCGGGGAGCCACGGGGGGGCGCCACAAGCCCCGCTGCAACCGGATCCCGGTCTGCCAGCACCTGGCGCAAAGCCGAGGGAGCGCGCAGCCGGGGCAGGAGCTTGCAGGGTGCCCATACGGAGTGTGTGCACACATGGAGAGTGTACACGCATCGAGGGCATGCACATTGTGGTCTTAAGCCTAGGTCAGAACCAGCAGCCCAGGTACCTCTGTGCTGGCTGGCAAGTTGCTGCTTGTATAAAGTTATTATGGCGCTAGCTGAGGAGGGAGAGGTGATCAGCTCTCCTCCTCCACGTGGGTTCCGAGGTAATAGTGTTGTAAACACACAGACCTACACCAGCACCCTTGAAAGAGCACTCACTTCTCTTAGCTAATGGCTCCAGGAGGCTCCTGTCCCCAGTGCAGACTAGTCAAGATCTCTCCAATTGTAATTTGCATTAGTAACTTTTTCCCTCTGATAGTGTAGGCTGTCAGCCTGATTATCTCACTGCTCAGAGCTTGAGTTTCAGTTACAAGGGAACATGGCTGGTATGCTAACTTTTGCCTACTTTGTGCAGGTGCTCTGCTGTTTGGACAGTGGTGCTGAGAAGCAGAGATCTGGTGTGGTTTGTAGTGTTGCTGTCAGCAGGTTATGGGAGAATCTGTGTGTCCTGGGGACAGGAGGCTGGGTGCCTCATGAGGGTACATTGCTTCCAGCTTGGTATGCTCTCAATTTCTACTTACAACGTAGGAGTTGTACTTCAGTCCAGGGACTGAAACAGCTAGTGCAGCCTGCTGTCTGCCTGGTCGTATCTGAAGCCAGCTTGAATTTCACAAGCCCCAGTCTGTGCTGGCTGGTGTCACTCAGAGCAGATTCAGCAAATAATTCTGAATATTGCAGACATGAGAGAAAACCCAGGTAGGCTGAGGACTGTGGCTAACTTGAAAGCCGTAAAAGTGAAATTCATCAAAGAAACTACCAATTACTTACTTCACTCAGGGACATGCTGCAGGGAAGGAAGCACTAGGTTTCTAACATTTGAATACATTTCTGCTCAGCGCTTGCATGCTGGCATGTTCAGTGGGGCGTGGGAGTGGGGAAGTTGGAGTAAGGGCATTGTCCTGGGTTTAATCTTGTATTCATATCTTTCAGTATGGGGACTCTCCTGGGGCTGATCTAGGGCAGAGAAAGCCTTGAAGGGCTGCCAGGGTTGTTTGGGGGGTAAAGGAGGATGTGGAAGTAGAAGCATCTGTATAATAGTCTCTTGAAACAGCAGTCATTTCTCCTCATTGATCAGACATGGTGAGGGGGTGTGTGAAGGGGCTTCCCTTCAATTTGCTAACCCTTTATTATACCCGCAGGGAAATGAACACACGCTTGTCCCATCAGTAGCTGGGATATAGCCACCTCTCTGCGCAGACCCGAGATGCTCTCTGTGCCTCTCTTCCTTTCCTTCCTCACTTACAGGCTGGATGCAGTCACTCCTTCAACCGTCCAGACATGCTGAATGTGCTTCTCACCGGGAGCCCTTTGTTGTCATGCCAATCTCTATAAAAACTTTAAAATCTGCCGGTGCCCACAACAATACCACAACCCCTGGCACTGCTGGCAGCCACGCAGCAGGCTCCGGAGGCCGTTACTGTGCTTTTGTTGCCAAGACAAGCAGCATGCGGGCTTTCCTTCTTTGGAAGAATGGCTCTGCTCCACATCTCCACTCCGCTCTGCCCTCTGTGCCGTGCTGTGTGGCTGTCTCCTACGTCACATGTTTTTGAGAAGCTCTTGCCAGCTTCCTGCTGAGGAGCTGATCCTGCTGACGTCTGCAGAGCAGGCCACGTCAGGCACGGCCGGGAAGGGAAACGCAGCCCTTTTTTGGGTGCAGACTACAGCAAAGTCTATTGGCCCCAGCAGAGAGGAGGGCTGAGATTCAGGAACAGCTGGGCTCTGTCAGTAATTTAGCACTAAGAGCTTAAACAATACCCAGGATAAACACACTCCAGGACTGGCAGACCTCCCTCTTTTTTCTCAGCTCAGCACAATATTTTCCTTTCTCTTTTAAAAATGTTATTTCACTGCTGATAATTAATTTGAGTGGAACGCTTTGCCAAAGTTATATTTAGATTTTCTCTGATGGTGCTCCCCCATTCCAACTTCCCTAATGCAGCTGTATTGCTGTGCTTCTTGAAATGGAAACGATCATTTCCCTTTCGTAAAACTTAGCAGTTTCATGTCCCGAGGCAGCACCTGAACTGGGGCGCTTTTGAAGGTTCAAAAAGGCTGTGTGTGCAGAGAAAGAGAACTGGGGGGCTTTCAAGTGCCTGGCAAAGTGGGGACAAAACAGCCCTGGATCAGAGCATGCTTAAAGTGGCGTGTTATTCAGAGTAGGTTATATATATGCGCACATATTTGAAAATTTGGACAGTTTACAACAAGTCTTTAAGGCTTAAGTCAAATCCCCACCTGACTGCTCCTCACCTTCTGGGAAAACCCCAAGCTAGACACAAAATCCATAGCAAGGCACCTTTCCCCAACACACACGTTGTACCTGCCTGGCAAGGCTTTGCTTTCTCTGCCTTCCCTGCAGCTCTGATACGGCTGTATGCTGCAAAGTTCCTCCTTTCATGTGGGTGGCTGTGAGATAAGACAGCTCTGTTCTGTGCCTACGTGGCGTAGTTTAGAAAAAAATAAATAAAAAAATCAGGCTACCAAGGTTACAGAGCTGTGAAGAGGAGATAGTTAATCTGAGAACAGCTTTCTACCCCTGCATAAACAGCCCAAAATGAAGGACAATTACAGTGCTGCCACTGTGGGATACTCTGCTCAGCTGGAAAGTCCCTTTATCCCCCCAGTCCAGCCTGACCCTGGGGCCTCCTGGCACTCCCGCCTGGTTTAAGGGCTATGTTACCGTAAGTGAGGATCACACCCAGGTCTTTAATCTTATCGGGCAGCGGTGGAAACCTGTTCAGCAGGGTCATGGAGCAAGATGCAAAGTGGGTCCATCAGGAATACTTCTGTTTTTCTCATGTTGGTCAAGATGTGGTCAGAATCTTTTCTATCCCATGTGTGATGCCTTTCTTTGCATAGTTAAAGCTGCGTAAAGTGTAATTAGGCAACCCCATATAATTAAGACAATTATGTAAGGTAAGCACCCCACAGAGTAATTGTGGCCAATTTTTAGCATACCCAGGGGCATTTATAGGGCCCAAGGTGGCCCTTCAAATGATTTACCTGCTTACATGTCTCTAAAGCACTCATCTTAGGTGTGTCTTAGGTGACATCTTTGAAGTGGACATTATTGTTCTGCTCCTGCTGAGAAACAGCTGGCTGGAGAAGTAGTACTCTGTTTTTTTTCTTCTTCTTGCGAAAAAAGGAGTTTCATATCTTGTTTCTGTTCTGAAGCAGACTGAAACTGAGACTCTGGATGTGAGTGACCCAGATTCAGGTGTGACCCACCAGAAGTAGGGCTTGACTTTGAGAGCTGTTACTCCACAGGGAGAGGGTAGGTTGGTCTAGGCAGAGGCTGGCTTGCTGTCTTCCTGTCTTGCTTTCCGATGAGAAATTCCAGCCTGCTTCTGAGAAATCTTCCCAACAAAATGGTGTTGACATGAAAAATCTTCCTTGAAGTGTTTTGTTTGTTGTGGAAGGATACGTCAGTTCTCCTGCAAATACCACAAAGTTCCTTCTTTAGATCCTGTTCTTTTGAGACAAAAGGCAGCTCTCTTCTTTCTTCTACCTTTTTACTGGGTTCTTGAAAGCCATCTTGTCCCTTCCCTGCCTGAAGATTGACCTCTGCTCAAGCAGCAAAATGCCGGAGGCAAGCCATATCCTAATGCGCATCTCAACTCTAAATCTAGAGTCACTCCATCCTCACCCAGAAAAACAGAAGCCAC
Organism: Ibycter americanus; assembly: GCA_035590275.1. Classification (NCBI taxonomy): domain Eukaryota; kingdom Metazoa; phylum Chordata; class Aves; order Falconiformes; family Falconidae; genus Ibycter; species Ibycter americanus. The sequence continues at coordinate 3,705,742 of JAVJGI010000038.1, forward strand.
TATCTGCCCGTGATAACTGAACGTCAGCACCAGATACAGAAGGCAGAGTTGCCTGAGCATTAGGAAGGACAGTGTTAAGATCCAGATCCTGTAGGAAGTGGTAGGTTGGAAAAAATCACATCATTGCCCACCCCCACTAGCCAGGAAGAGTCCTTCTTGCTATGTGCTGTTTGTGCTTGGAGGAGGGGGCGTCATGCGCACAAAAGAACTTGTCTTGGAGTCAGCAGAGCTGCCCACAGGGCACCTGCTTGCTTTTTGGGTGGACCAGATCCTTCTCTAGCTTGCCAGAAGCAGCACATAGTGTACATCTGGGATATTTTCTGTGTGGCTCACCAGGGCTAGTGTTCTTCTGCACTGGTGTCCATCCAAGGGAGCTTCAGAAAAGTCAGTTAATGTAATGATTTCAGTAGCTTCTAAGCTGTTTAAAATCACAGTGGGTCTTCTACTCTCTCCCTGCCCCAAAACACACATCAACATCCAAAACTGACTTTTTATTTTATTTTTTATTCTTTTTCTCTGCTTCCCTTAGCTGACTCCTGTGTTTCAGACCTTAACACGGATCTGCAGAGCCAGTTCATGTTTTCAGTTTTCTTCTTAGCAATAACCATTTTTTAATTAAAAGCTCATTCCTTGCAGGAGGGAAAGAAAAGCTTCAAACATGAGAAGACTTGTGATGAGATCTTGAGTGTTGGCAACTTTGAGCTGGAATTTCTAATGGTGGAACAGAAGAGTTTGAGCACAATGTGGCCTTGCTCAAAAGGGGGAAAACAGCCATTTATGGCAGGCAAATGTGTACAATTGCCAAGCAAGGGCCCTCCTGGGCTCTGGAGCAGGCAGAGTGAAGGCTGCATGAGTTATTATTAGCTGCTTTGTATGGTTAAGAGGGCCTTCAGTTGCCTGGTCTCTGCAAAAGCTGCTTCACTTAGGAGTACTCTTGAGAATGAGGGAGTGGAAGGCAGGAATTTGAGACCCTTTTAAGGTCTGTTTACTCTTCCAGCCTCCGCAGATTTCAAGGGCATGCATATGAGGCAAATCTGAAATGGTTATCGCAGTGAGAGCTGCAGGCGCGGGAGGGAGTGGAGATCCCTGGAGCTCTGTCAGCCAGGACTAATGGGTCACATGGGAATGTTTTCCTGCTCCACTGGGCCATTTCCGTACTGAGTGTCCGTGATCTGGGTTGGGAACGGCCCCTCTGCAGGGACCATAAGAAAACAGTCCTGGGCCTTGGTTTTTTTGTATGGCTTGTTGCTACAGGGAAACTGGAATGCAATTTTCTTCTCCCTTCCCTTCTTGCGAAGTGTTTTCTGTGGGGAGACCTTCAAGGCTTTCATCCTCTTTCTAGCAGGGGGTTGCCTCACAGCTACATTCCCAGCTCCTTCCACTCATTAGAAATGCACCTTTTCAGGTTCATAAGTCTCCAGGTGCTTTTATAATGGGAAGTGAGCCTCCATGTGCATCAGGAAACTGAGGCACACACTGAGAAAAAGTGAGTTGCTTTTGCAAATACAGAGCAGGCAGATGCCAGCAGCAGGATCAACCCTATTGTGCTTGTTCAGCTGCTTTTCAGGCCAGCTGCAAGGAATGTGATCCTAAGCACACACAGCAGAGCTGGACAGTAATGGATTTCAACCTGGCTTCACACCTTGAGATGGGTAACAGGGATGTAGTTAGCTTTTGAACTCTGTGAGCCTCCAACAGGCTGCTGCATCAGAGTGGAATACCTTGATAGATATCCACAGAGTTCCATACTTGAATCTTGCAGAAGCATGTGAGCTATAACCCTCGTTTTACACTGCCATAACAGCCCCAACGCTGAGATCCAGATTTCCCAGATGCTGGTGATCTAAGACACTGTTTTGGGCAGCTCTTTAACCATGAATATTAACTTTCAGATCTTGGGTTACCCAACAAGATTTCGCATCTGGACCTGAGTCTGATCAGGGTGAGCGGACGGCTAGAATGTAGACAGAAGATCTTAGCTGCAGGATGCTGTGCCTCTGCACGGCTCTGACACAGCAGATGGGGCTCATCTTGTACTGGAGCTGCTGGGGATACTGCAAACAATACATGCATGACTTAGTGGTTAGGAATCTGAATTTTGGGGGGACATCTCAGTTCGATTCCCAGCTCCATCACAAACCGCTGGCCTGCCCCAGGGATGCCATTCTGCTTTCCTGTGACTCAGTTTACCTTCTGGGAAATAGGGGAGAAGAAATAGCACCCTGCTTTGTGGGCTAATTTTGGGGAATGGCTATATTAAAGATGTTTCAGTCTTGAAGGCCTTGGGATATCCTGCGCAGGTGGGAATGAATTGCTGAGCCCATGGTGCCCAGGCAGGGTGGTGCTGGCTGTGAAGGGAAGCAGCAGGATGCATCCTGCTGTAACAGAGGGGCTCCAGTCCCCGCCTGGCACCTCTGTCTCCTCCCGTGGCCTGTGCTGATGTCTCGGCAGATCGGGTTGTGCTTTCCCAGCTGTGAGGAAGGTTTCCTGACAGAGCCCCGTGTATAATTCACTCAGCATGGCCTCAGCCAAGGCTCAGTACAAGAAGTGGAAAGTGGGTTATTGTTGTTACTGTTTTTGCAAGCCTCCTTTTGTTTTCTAAGGAATGTGGCTGCAAAGCACTGCTGCCAAAGCCTCTCTTGAGAGTCCTGCTCTGTCGGCAGGCCTTCCTTGGGGCTGCTGTGCCCAATGGGGAATGTATGCCAGCAAGTGAGCTGCATGTTGTTTCTTTTACAACCGAGTAGTTATTCCCCTTGTGACACAGCTCACCCCACTCTCCATCCTCCCGCAGCTATCACAGATCTCAGTGTTTCCTTTGCACATCTCTTTGCCTGTCACCTCGTAGGGGACAGTGTCCATGCTCTGGATTTCCAGTCATTGTTCTTGTTCTGTCTTAGCCACCATGTTTGTTTTTTGGTGCCTGCTCAAATTCCAGAGGTGCTGAGATCCCAGACAACTTCGCTGACCTCCCTGTGGGAGACAGGGACATAGCAGTCTGGGGTGGGAGTGGGACCATCCCTGCCATTACTGGTGGGTGGGGTGGGGCAGGGCTGGGGTATAACTGGGCTCCCAAAAGCACTAATTATAGTGTGAGCTGGTGATGAGCATGTGGAGGACAATCACTCCAAGGAGCTGTGGGGAACACTGGTCAGCAGGGGTGGACTGAAGCAACCTGGGCCAGAGTGGCTGGTCTCTCAGGATCATCTGTGCTCTATTTGGGCCAGGTCTTTGACCATCACATCCCTGGCATACCTCAGGGCAGGCTCCTGGAGACTATTTGCAGGATATTGAAATTATGTTTAGCTTAATCAGGTTTAAATGTGCCTGTTTCATTGCAAACCTAGCTTCCACGTGAAGCTCCTGGGTTTCTGTAAAGCAAAACCAAAGTTCTGAGCAGAAATTGAGTAATACATCAAGGCCTTGGACAGGCACTGAGGTCTGACCTGAAAATGGTTCAGGAGCCCAGCCCCCACCTCCTCTCCTCAAATGTACACAGATAAAATCATGACTCTTAATTCCTCTAAATATGAGTGGAAAAATGCCTCCAGAGACTGTGCTAAAGCCTTGGTTGTTGCTGAAATGCCAAAATATGAAGACAGAATTTATGTGCTGCTTCTGTGAATAATAGATGTGGCTCTACCCTGAAATTTTAGATCCAAACCCAGATGAACTCTATGTGCAATCCAAAGCCATGCCTAAACCCCAGATTTTTGAGTAAATGACCCCTACTTTAATAACTAACCAACTCCCTCCCTCCCTGGTTGCACACACCCTGGCAGTGCGGGACGAGTTCCAGCTCTGAAGCCAGATACCTGTTCAGCTCTGGCCTCCCTGACTTTCTGGAATAACAGAACTTTCTGTGGGACTTCTGCAACAGGTAGGGTGAAGAAAACCACATCTGCTTCTTCTGTGGGAGTCTGCAAGACAGCAAGCAAATGCATGAATGCTGATACTAAGTCTGTCTTGCTCTGATGCTCAACTGGCCTTTGGTGTTCGCTACAAAGGAGTGGTTAGGGAGAGCGTGCTGTTCACATGTAAAATTGCGTATAGTGAGGAGGTTTGCAAAGCACTGGAGGGTGGATGCATGTGGTACACCCTGCGCCCGCCTCCTGCCCAGGTGCAGCACCCCACTAAAAATCAATTAGCTGGCTTTGCCAGGGAAGGTGAGGATCCTTGGGAACAGCCTAGAGCAGTCCTGCAGAGTCCACCTGCTACCCAGGAGGTATCTCTCCGAGCAGGGATCAGCCTGCCTCTTGGGAAAGGGCACCACCCAGATCTAAGCTCTTGTAGGGTGTTGCCCAGCTTTATCTGGGCCGTCTTTGTGCACTAATTGATGTTTGCAGGGGTTGGGAGGTTTGCTGGGCTCTGGGAAGCAATGGCTTCTTTCATATTTGTGGGTGTAGCCTGAGAAGAACCCCAAGGACCTTCTCCCAGTGTCCCTTCTCTCCCACGCTGGAGCCTGGACCATCCACACATTGCGGCTCTTGCTGGCTGTAAGATACAAGTCCCCCTGTGGATTTGCAGTCTGGGCATATAGAAGCCAACAGAGAGAAGGGTGGATTGGGCAGAGCTTTGTCAGTATAGCAGCTGTAGATTATGCCTGACATAATCCATGCTGGGGAGTTGAGCTGTGGACCAAGAAGAGGGCTGGTGGGAAGGGAGAAGAAGGGAAGCCGGATCCATATGGCAGGATCCATAGCCTGTGATGGTAATGAGATTCTGGAGTTTTAGCCCTAACCAGGTCAGCTTGCCATAAACCAGAGTAGGCCGAAATCTGGAAGTCCTAGAGCTACTTGTCTTCTCTTTTGTTAAGCAGCACTTGCTACACTGAGTCTTTGAAGTCTCTGTGGGACTGGCTTGATCTCTTCAGCCCTATGGGAAAACACAGAACTTCCCAGAAAGATCCCATTTTCTATTTCACACTGTATGTCATATAAAACTCTCAAGCAAAGGATGCTGTGGTGGTAGCTCAGGTCTGATGCTGCAACAGAAATCACTTCAATCTGTAACTGTCTCCTGCTGTTCTCCTCCAAAGGGTGGGTAAATAAACTGCTCTTCACAAGCTTGCAAAAAACACATTCAAGCCCAGCAGAGACCCCCACTCAGTGCCGAGATGTCAGGCGGCTCAGAACAAGGTCAGTAAATTCACTTACCAGCTGCTACAGCAACAGTGCCTTTGGTGCTCTTGCCCTTCTTTTTTTGCCGATGATTGGGGTTGCTATGGTGCTGCAACACATGTTACTCTGCATTAATGCTTTATAAGCAATAAACGCAGATTTCGGCAATGTGCTGCTTTGGCAGCACGTCACAGCGTTGCTCCCTGGCTGAGCTGGAGTTTGGCAGACGAGTCACATTCTCACCACCTAAAAAATCCTGTCTTGTGGTTTCAGCCAGAGGGTTGTTTTTTTTTTAACTTCTTATTTCTAAGTAAAGAAAAATCCCTTTTTTGTAGCATGGCTGCATGTCAGTGAAGTGTGAAATCCCTATATATAACCCTGTAGCCTCCCTTAGAAGGAGAGGTGTGAGAAAGACCCAAGGAGGGAGATTTGCCTGGGAAGCGCTGGCTGGGGGGAGGAATGCTGGCCCCTTACCCCACGGGCTGCAGCACCGGCATAGCGCAGCTCATGAGAAGGGCCCTGTATTTTGCCTGTGCTTTGTGGCTTGGAACAAGACGTGGCATCTCTTAGGCTGTTTCCTGCCGTGCTGGTTGTCTGTCTCTCCCACGTTAGACCGTAACTCCTCAACTCATGTGGTTGTTCATGTGTGTCTTTGTGGTGCTGAGGAGGATTTGGCTCCCGTGTCCTGTGTTACTGGTGGGTTCGCCACGAGTTAGTGGTGGGTTTACCTGTTCCCAGGACGGAAATCATGTTTTGACTGGAGCCAGTATTTACTCAGGGACTTTCTAGAGGGGAAAAGAGCAAAGCCCAGGTAGGCAGACACACCCCAGGATGCTGCGATAAGGGAGAATTACCAAGGGGCAATTTGCCTTTGCACACATCTGTGTCTTACACGTGCTGTTTACCTTGTGCGGGAGGTGAGGACTAGGGGGAGATTTTATCACCAAGGGCTGGTGAAGGGCAGAAAGGGTGGAGCAGGACAAGGGGCTGTCTAGGGGCATGTCTTACTGCAGTGCCTTAGTCCCAGAGTCCTGCTGCTCCTTGCTCCATTTCTGAGATAAAGACAGGGCTCTGGACTTTTTATCTCATAAACTAACATGCCTGTTCCAGGCTTTACAGCCGACAACTTTCTCTGACATGATTGTGCAAACACCTCTATCCCCACACTGCTCTGGGTATGCTGCCTTGGTGAGCGCTCCGCTGGACCTTTTCTATTGTCCCCTTTCTACCTTCTCAAGCTTTGTCTGATGGGAACAGAGGTAGGTGGAGGCAGTTGCGTCCTGCAGAGAGGATGTGGAAAGAAACAATAACCAAATGCAAAGAACAGGAAACCATCTCTGAAATCAGTGTGAGGTCATCTATACGCCTTCCCTAACGAGGCGGCTTCATGAGGAACTGTAGTTTGAGGCTTCATCTCTAGCTGATAATATTGAGCTTTGAACAAATGTCTTCTTACACAAGACACTGTCATCATGGGTTCAGCAAGAAGCTAGTAAGGCCAAGGAGAAAACCCCAGAGTGCACTGAAGGCAGCTGGAGCCAGCTAGTGTTCAGCACCATTGGAAAACTAGGTCCAAAGTCCTAAGGAGTTTGAAGAAAAAGCAATTCTTTCTGCTTGCGACTCCCTTGAGTACAGCAATGTTTGCTTCCCAAAATACTTCTGAACAGATGTGACATTCGCAGCGGGTCAGATAGGTTGTTTTCCATGAGGAAACATGGCATACAGTAAGGAAAGTAGATCAGAGGGAGGCTGTTCTGCAAAAGACTGCTCCTATGAACTATGTGATCTCTCACTGAAGCCTTGGGCTTGGGCTACAAAAGCCAGCATGTTCAAATGCTGTGGGGAAAAGCATCCAGCTCTCAGTCCACGTAGCAATCCGCTCAGAAGCGGAGGGGAATATTTAAAGGTCCCTGATAGTCTACAAATGAAACGGCCCAGACATGTCCTGACATGTCCCGTCCACAAATCCCAAGGCACTTGGAGCTGGCGTGGGGACTCAGGTTACAGGCGACACAGACCCGACAAAGGACCAAGCTGACAAAAGACATTCAGGCACCAAAATAGGTGGTGAGGTGCTTAGCAGAGCCCAGCACCGTGGAGTCATGCGGGATGATAAGCTTCTAGAAGCTTGGCCCGCCTAGAAGATGCTGCGTGCTTGCCCTGACTGGTCTAGACTGCCGGGAATCAATACGTGCTGTAAAACATGGTCTCATCTAGCAGCTAACAGGTTAAAAAGGCTTTGTTTTCTGTTCATGTCCTCCTTGTTCCCCCCTAGTTGCATTTCACACGGTTCAGTCACAGACTTATTTCACAACTGCGTGTTTTGAAAGGACTTAGTAGCTCTAAGTGTAGGCTGGGCTTAAGACTCTTGCTTTATTGTTTACCCTGCCTGCTAGGCCTGTTTCTGGGGTCAGACCCAGGTTACCAATTACAGCTGTGATTAAACATACTAGCCCAGCTTACCCCTGGGCTTTTTTCCCCTTAAATTCCCAGTGATTGTGCTTAACTGGTGTTAGCAACCAGGTGGCTGCTGGCACTGCTGTCACAATTGTCTGTGCCTTCTCCAGCAGTGCCAGATAATGAGATTTGAACCAGGCCAGTACATCTATTATTTTTACAGTTCTGAACTGTTCCCAGAGATTTTTTCCAGGTTTTTTTCTTAGCGTAAAGAAAGCCAGCCCTTGGCTTCCCAAATCTCCATAGATAACCTTAAAATCCTTCTCAAATGCTAGGGTGATTGGGAGAGACCTAGCTGGGAGAAGTGACAGCTAATTTAGCAATCTGTGGGACACGTCTAATCAGGAGGGTTTGAATGTTATTTCTGTGTAACTATTTTACTGCTGATAACAGGGGGTGCAGATTCACACTGTGGCTGTTTGACTGACAGCTGACTCTAATGGTATTCAAGGACAACTTGAAATTGGTTTTTGTGTCTCATGCCTCATGAACTTCAGCCCAGCTGACTAAAAAACCTGTTGTCACCGCCCCCAAAAAACATAACAAGTCAAAGTGTAGCATGGGAACAGTTGCCTTTTAGGTGTACAAAAAACACTGTGAGTTGCTGACTCTTGAAGAGCAAAGTCTGCTGAGCAGCTTGGTCTGTCCATGCTGAGTTTTAACCCTTGATTGAAAGCCAGATGTTCCCCTTTTATTGTAAAATTTCCAGCTCAACTGGTTTTGAACCTCATTTGGATAAACAGGGCCAGAGTGTTTGAAAGCCTATCTGAACCTCTAATTCCTGTCAAACCAGTTACAAATCTAGTCTGGCCAATTGCTATGGAGAAGTTTATTGTTTTTTGTTGGGTTTTTTGTTGTTTTTTTTTAATTGAAATCTAAATGCTCTCAGCCATTTCCAGCTTAACACAGGGCAGAAACTAATCTAGCCAGAACAGCATTAAAACCAGCTCTAACTTCTCTTTTTAAAACGAATTTTATTTTCTAATGGTTTGTTTACCTTGTAACTCCTCAAAGCAATTGGAAAGCATGTATTAAGTCTTATGCCCTGTCTTTAAGACTGCAGTCTTCTTGTAACAGGGCCAGAAATTATGGGCACATAACCCGCTTAGAGGTCCTTGAGCTCCACAGGAAATCTCTTATTGGAAGGGCTTAACGAAGACAATCTGATTTCGGAGACCAGGGCCTGTGCCTGACCATATGAACACACACAAGACAAAGGCCTTAAGCTGTGCAAAGGGAGCCGGTAGAAAGACGATGATTAAGAATAAATGGAAGATGTGAATTTGGAGAATGGTGCCACCACTTACCTCATCTTCTTGCAGAGCAGGGGGGACCAGGGGAACCTGCTTGCCAAGGTTAGATCATCATCAGCACTTCATGAACACTGTTAGCCCTAATGGCAAATAAACCTCCACTTGCTATTAGTGCTATTCTTGGCAGGCTGGAGGACACAAGACCTCTTGCTACAATTATTGTCCAGTGACTCAGGACTGGGTGATACCATCCAAGTACTTCTTAATGCGATCCTTCTGTTGGATGGGAGAAGCAAGCCCTTTTCCCTGCGCTCAGCTAATCTGGTTGGATTGCAAGCTCTGCTCAGGTCTCCTATGCTTTACTATGGTAGAAAAGTTGAGGGTTTATTTTTGCTTTGGCTTTTACTGATATATTTGTATAAAGGTATCTTCTACCAGGAAGGTTTTTCTTGCTTCCTAATTTTCTGCTGATTATGACTGTACCCACACGCTGTGAGTGTGTCTGCTAGCTGACAATCCAGGTGTGTTTAAAGTAATGAAGCCGTGTGTGGACAGGCTCGGGTTGTGTGTTTATGTAGCCTCTTCCAGGGGCCTCTGGCTGCTGCTACAGTATAAATAACCTCCCCCTGCATTGTGCTGTGCTCTGGGTTTCACATGCCCCCATGTGCTCTTTCATGTGTGTTGCTGACTTAAAAAAAAAATTCCTTAGACTTTAATCCTTGGGTTTATTTCAAAGCTTACAAAGGCAAATCTGGTTTATAGCAAGAGATTTGCTTGATTCCTTGTGCTCCGCAGATGAATGGAGTGGCAGATGGAGCGGGGAGGGGAGGACTCAGGGACCCCTTGGCTCTATCTTCTTGCTAGCTTGACCCTACTTCTGTGCCTGCTGCCCAAAGCGTTTTCTTTTAAGCAGAACGTGAAACGAGGTCAGTACAGACCTCTGCTTGGACAGTATCTGTTATATCCACCTCTTCTGTGATTTCAAAAGCTATTTTCTTAATCTTTGCTCTGGCTTGTTGGTTACACATTGCTACGTAGCCATACCCTCGTGCTTCAGAAGGTGTGAAATCCCATGTATAGCGTGTGCACGTAGGAATGACAGAGGTGCGAAAAAAATGAGCTGCAGACTCTGGAAGCAAAAGGCCTCAAAAAATCCTATTACACCCTTGAGTCATGGGACATAATTGGAATTTTGAGACCTGCTGTACAAAGAGGTGCTGGAAGGGCTCCCCCTGTCCTGCCGCACGAAATACCCTCTTTTGAGGGGGACAGGCAAGGTGGTGTTGCTCTCGCTACCCCCTTGCCAAGAGCAGTGCCCAAATGGGACAGGACCCGGAGCAGTTTGATAAGAGCCATGATAAGGTGGAGCCACGCTGGCAGGCTGCGTGCTGGCTCCTCCTTATCAGGGAGCGCTGTGGCAGAAGCGCTGTGCCAGCAACGGGAGTGGCACTGTGGGAACCGGCGATGGCTCAGCCTCCGCGAGGCTGCTCCTCGGGCAGAGACAAACCCAGATGATCTAATTCCCTGCCTCGGTTTTCTCCAGCTGCACCCACTGCTTGTGGAGATGTCAAATGAGGCCCCAGCCATAGGAGGAGAATGCATTTTCACTGGGGATCACATCAGAGCTGTGGCTTCAGATCCTCCCCCGGTACACACCAAGGGAGGCATTTGGGGCTGTGAGACAATGGCTTGAAACCATCCCGGTTCTCTGCCAGGGAATATTCATTCACAAATGCCATCCTGTTTTGATACTAACTCTCTCATGGTTGATCAAAGCAAAGGCAAGAAAAGAGCTTGGCCTCCTACTGTTGCTTTAGCTTCAGGCCAGTTTCAGCAGAAGCTGGGCCAGTGCCTTTATCCTGGGCAGTGTGGCTGGCAGCTGGGCCAGCTGGTGCAGCTCCCCGTTTTGTAGTGGCTTTAAGGTGCTGCTTGCATCTCACTAAGCATCAGGGCTGTGCACCGCTTGCACTGGTTCTCCTCTCCCCTCCTGCTGGGCTGGACGGAGGCAACCAAGGACGCTTGGTTCTGCTCTGTGCTTGCCTTGGCTTGCTCTCCCTGCTCCATGATCGGACATGTCCTCTACGCTGCAGCCACCTCTTCCTGGATCCTGCTCTTACTCCAGCCTGGCTTTTGCCTAGAGGGAGGCACCGAGTCCTGGGGTGTCTGCCCTCACTCCTCACCTCAAATGCTCCTCAGGCCTTTGAAAATGGTTATGGTAGTGTTCCCCCTCATCTCCCTCACCTGTCTGAGACAGTGCAGGTGATGGCAAGTTCTCCTTGCATGCTTCAGGAATCCTCTGGAAAGTATTTGGCCTTGTCCAGGGAACAAGGATCTGTGAATTTGTCTCAGGGAAGGAAATTTGGTGATGGAAACCTGCCTGTATGCTGCTGGGGAGAGGAGACCCCTGTGTAGGGGGCCAGACCCCACCCTGTACTGAAGACAGGAGGGTAGGAAGGGCCAGACATCAGGGATGGATCACTGTCACTGACTACCCTGGGTGCCTGATCTGTGTCATTCCAGGTCAGCAGAAACGCTGCTCTGTCGATGCCGAGAACGCCCCGACACCGATCCAGCACCGAGTGCCCATGTGGGACCAATGGCCCGGCAGAAGCGCGGGGGCACCCTTCCCCCCGCACCGGCTCCTGTCGGCTGCACCGCTCTTCCAGCCCGTTGTGGTTTCAGTAAGTGACTCGCCAGTGGCTTGGCAGGGACGGGCCTTTGCTTCACCCTCCCGAGGCATCCTGGTTGTGAGTGGCAGCAGCCCATGAGCTGACCCGCTGGTGGGGCCAGTGGCAGCCTGGTCCTGGCAGTACCGCTGCTCTGGGGTTCCCTGCTGCGGGCCAGGCAGGCTGGGACAGGGACGGCTTCTCGCAGCCCACCAGTACCTGGAGACCTGCTCCAGGGACCTGGGAGCAGCTGGAGGGACCCCGACACCAGCTTCTCCGGGGGTGGCAAAGGGCACCTGGGCCGATCCGGGATCTGGAGGGGTTCCCCACCGCTCACCGGCCCGGGGAGCCCTTGGCCTCCACAGCTGCCACCTCCCGGGGGTCACCTCGACCACGGGCAGCTGCCGGGAGGGACCCCCAGAGCCCACCACGGGGGCCTCTGCCCTGGGGCAGGGGGGGGGCAGCAGGACCCCCTCCTTGCCCTCCTA
>JAVJGI010000038.1:3726777-3820836 GCA_035590275.1 Ibycter americanus
CTTGCATGGGACAAAAGTGGGGTCTGGAGAGGGACAGCCCACCCTGGCCCTGCAGTGGGTCCCCACATGTCCCCACTCCTGCGGTGTCACCGAGAGACTCGGGGGTCCCAGGGGCCAACTTGTCCTGGCCACCCCCCCTGCTGTGAGTGCCTGGGCGAGGGGCTTCCGAGGCTGGGGCAGATGGGTAGGGGGAGAGGAGCCACTTTCAGCTGCTTTTTTGTTTTGCACTGAGCATCCCATGGGAAGAGCTGTCCCCATCCCCATCCCCATCCCGGCCCCATCTTGGCCCCCTCGGCAGCGGCCGCTCCCCTGGGCTGGGGCCAGCTCCAACGCTCTCAATTACGACCTGTTGGGGGATAAAAGGGGCTTGTTGGCGATAGCGAGCAACTGGTGTGCGGGGACAACTGTTGCCATCTGTCTGGTGGGGCGGTGGGGGGGCCGCGGCGGGGCCAGGGCCGAGCTGGGGCCGGGGTTTTGTTTCTCCTTTCATGCACCACTAAACTTTGCACCTTTTGTTTCCCAGAGAAGGGCTGAGAGCTGGGGAGAAAAGAGGCCTCCGCGCCTCGCAGGTCAGGGCAGAGCTCGCTCAGCTCGCCAGGGGGGGTTGCATACGATTCTTATTATATATTATAATAGTAATTATTGTTATTTGGCGAGTCTGTCAGTGTTGGGCAACGTGGTGCTGAACCCCTCCATCCTCCCCGCACTGCGCCACCCCCGTGCTGCACCCTGCGAGCTCGCCGGGCAGAGTGAGATGCTTCGACATGTCCTGTGCCGCAGCCGGCAGAAGCCGCAGCTGCTGATGCTAGTGGGGTGCATCCCTCAGGGACCCGAGGCTGTGTGCCCTTGGAGTGACAGTAGTGCCCTGCCATCCCTGAGGGATGCTGTGCCCTTGTCCCCAAGGGAGAGTGTGGCTCTGTCACTAAAGGATGGTGTGCCCCCATCTCCGAGCGATTCCATGCCCCTGTCCCCAGGGGACACCATGCCCCTTGTCCCCAAGTGATGCTGTGTGCGCATCCCTGAGAGATCCCATGCCCTGACAGTGAGGAGAGGGCAAGGCACAGGCAGCTGGGATGGTGGGAGCACCAAAAAGCTGTGTTTGCTGCCCCGGGGCAGTTTGTGCTTCCTTGTGGAGCAGCGTCTGTGTCTGGGACAGGAGGGCAGAGCTCGGGGCAGGTTCCAGCCAGGTGTGTGAGTCTCACCAGCTGCCTGGGTTTTGTTCAGGCTTTGAGATGCTCACTTTGCTCATCATCTGCTTTCTGCTGAGCCAGATCTCTGGGCCCAGCCTGGAGCTGGTAGCTGGGATGAGCCCTACATGTCCGGCGGAGCATGTTTCCCAGCTCTGGGAAGCGCCAGAGGAGGGATGAGGGCTCATGAGACTCCCCCCTCCACCACATCTCAGTGCCGGTGGCACTGACCCAGGAGTGTCTCACGGGCCACATCCAAACTACACAGGTAGCGTGCAAGGTGCTGTGTGCCCTTTGTACATCTCTCCCAGCACCCGTGGCTACTACCCTGCCAGCCTCACATCCCAGCCTGCAGTACCAAGGCAGAAGGAGAAGGATTTAAGGGTGATGCTGGGGTCTGTGCCCCAGGACCCGCCAGCTCGTGTTGGAATGTGTTAGGGCATCTCTCATGGGGCTGGTACCTGCCCCATCCCCTCTGCAAGGGCCGCTCATCCCTGTGTGTCCCTGTGCCTGGCCCTGCAGGGAAGGGGCAACTCTCCATGTTGCTGCTGGGAGATGCAACAGCCGTGTGAATGCAACAGCCGTGTGAACGCAACACCCGCTCCTTTGGGGAACCTCCGGGAAATGTGTTACTGGGAACCGGCTGGAGGCAACAATATCCCTAAGCCCTGTGCGTCCTGGCATTCCCAGCTGCCAGACAAAGGGCGAGGCCCATTTTCCCTCTGACAATGCCCTTTTACCAGGGAGTTTATTTCTATTATAGCACCGGATAAAACAGAAAAGGGAAAGGATGGGGCTGGAGCGGAGCAGCTGCCCTTGCTGACTTGTTCGCTGCTTTGTTGTGAGTTAAAAGGCTGGATCGGGGCTGGGACACCAGCTGTGGTGCTCCCTTAGAGCGCGAGGGCTCGTTGCCCCCCTCGAGCCCCCGTACAGGGGTTCTGCAGAGGGACTGTCTGGGATCTGCCCCAGCAAATTCCCCTCCGGGCTGTCAGCGCAGACTGTGGCATCATTTCGGGGCACAACCCTGCTTAGTCCAGAGCCTGTCGGGGGTCTCTGCCAGCACGCAGGGGGCTGAGCTTCCCTTTTTCTTCCTTTTCCCCTTGGGAGTGACTTTGGTGAGGGGGTTCAGCTCCAGCCCCAAGGCTGCGCTCCTGGTTCCTACAGATGGTTGTGGTGTCAGAGCAAGGCACCCCCTCTTAGCGCTGACCCACACGCCTGCTGGGGCAGGAGGAGGGAGAAGAGTGGTGCTGAGCCTGTCCCCCACAAACCCAGACCCCCTGACAGCGAGCTGGCTGGCACAGAACCCCCCCCGTGGCCGTGCCAGCCTTCAGCAGCTTTAAGACTGGCGTCAGCTGCTGCTGCGGGGGGCTGGGGGCCGTGGCAGGGCTGGGGCGCGGGGTCCGCGCTGCCTTTTGAAGCAGAGACAAAGCCCGTCTTGATATTTACGGCACGTGCAGCGGGATCGCGGGGCGTGCGGGGCTGTGGGACAGATGGCGAGTGAAACAAAAGGGGAGGCAAGAATGGGAGCTGAACAGATTGGGAATTTCCTGCCTGTCCCTCTCCCCCATGCCCAAACACTGCTGGGGGCAAGCGGGGAGCGGGACTGCCTTTCCCCAGTGGTCCCCCCAAAGTGTTTGGTCCCTTGGTGGGGACTGACCCCACAAACTGCTTTATCTCCCAAGCTACGCATCCTTCTGGAGCCGGGTGGAGAGATCCAAAATCCCGAGAACCACATTGCCAAGCACCAAAATCCCATCTCCATTTCACTCCTGATGTGGAGCTGTGAGAGCAGGACCCTCCCGTTCCTTCCAGCCTCAGTCTGCTCCTCTGCGAAATGGGACCCCAGCTCATCCCTGAGTGATGCCAGGGAGGCGAGGGGTCCTGGCGATCTCCTGCGTCCCCCTCCCGGTGTTTTTTCCTGCTGCCTCTGCAGTTTTCTTATCTCTTCCCAGCAACGTCGCAGCTGCTGCAGGACGGATCCAAGCAGCTTATTAATAATCAACTTTTATTGCTCGTCACATCGTGAGCACGTCTGCAGATGGCCAGGCGTGGCAGTGGGAGCCGTGACCTGGCCACCGATCCTTTTGTCCTCACCACTTCTCCGCTCAGTAAAGGTTTTAGGTTAAGCCTGAGAAGAATTGAGCAAAGGGAAGCACTGAAGGACGTGACACCGGGTTACACTTCCCTCGGCCGTGACTTGCATCAGCTCTGCAAACGGTTGCATGCTGGATTTGAAGCCCAGGGACGGTGCCGTGCCCGTAGCTCACGTCCCTGGACTGGGTGGTGGCTCTTACCCCCCCTGAGCTCCTCCAGCCACGTTCAGGGCAGCGTTGGGTCAAACCCATTGCCCGCTGCCTCCCTGCTTTCCTGTGTACTTCTCCAAAGGAAAATATTTTGAGTGGTTGTTTTTAAACACAAATCCTGCACTTCCTGGGGAAACATTCTCTTAAAGGGATGTTTGCAAACAGCCTGGGAAGTGTTTGCGCTGAGGGATGCTGCAATGGGAAAATAAGATAAAAAAAAGGAGGAGGGGAAGAGAATCTGGGGGAAGAGGCTGGAGAGAAGTGGAGATGAAATCTCGGGGTTTTCAGGGAAGCTCTGGAGGAATCCTGCCTATCCCCATGGGGCACACGGTGGGAGCTGCTGGTTTTTAGGTTCTCATGCAGGGACAGCCCCAAGGCGGGTGTCCTGGTCCAACACCCATAGCCTGAGCCCCCCTGCAGATGTGGGGTGATGGTGGGGGCAGCAGGTCTGGCAAGAGCAGTGGGGTGTCTTTGACATCCCACCCAAGGAGTCTTTTGGGGGGAACCCATATATGACCTTGGGGGGGCTGCAGCTGCTGGTACGTCCTGCAGCAGCCCCCCAAAACCTCTGTGCTCAGGGCATACCTCTATGGGGGCTGGGGAAGCTATTTTTTGGTTGGTTTGGGGTTTCCCCCTCCTTTATGCTTCTCTGTAGATCTGGACAAAGCCCTGCACTCCCCCCTCCTCCTCCTCCTCCTTCCCAGTGGGATACAGGCTGCTGGGGCCCCCTGGACCCTGTACCTCCTTCCAGCAACAGGAGGAGGAGGAGAATGAGGAGGGGAGAGAAGCCCCCATCCCTGCTATCCCCACAACAACAAGGCAGTGATTGGGCACCCGTGGGCTCACCCAAGCCCTATAGGGTCTCCCCTCCCCCCCCTTTTTTTTTAGGGGGGAGGGGGAGAAGCAGGGTTGTGAGTTTCACTGACCCTCTACCCTCTCACCTCCACCCCTGCCAGATGCAGAGCCATTGCCCCAGCTGGTGTAAATCAGCAATCCTGATCGCCCTGTGTGGATAAAGCAGCTGCTGGAAGCAGTATTGGGTGGCAGCTTCTCCTGGGTTTTGCTTTGCTGCTGCTAGACCCTACTGCAAAGCCCCCTGCTGAGGTGATGGGGCACAGACCCCCCCCCCCGGACCCCCCCAGCCCCTCCAGGCTGGTGTTGAATTGGGAAGGGGTGTGGATGCTGATACCTAGTGACAGCCCTGGGGTCATCGGCCAGCTGGGTGTGCAGTGGGATCCCCTCAGTTTGGGGTCCCCCCATCCTGGTGCCGCTGGGGGGGGGGGTTGCATCTCCACAGCGAATGGGGTTTGACTGTGGGAGGCTGTGATGAGGATGTGTGCATCCCTGGGATGCAGGAGAGGATGGGGAAGGAGGTGGCCGGAGCGGGGTCTTCTTGCCTCCTGAGCCTTGGCTGGAGCTGGGGGGCTGTTAGGGGCCCGCAGGTGGGGAAGTGGGACTTTCTGTGCAACTCCAGAGCTGTCAAAATCCTGCCTATGTGAAATATTTTTTTTTTTTTAAGCATCCTTCAGCTTAGCTGTTAAAAATAAGCAGGGCTGGAGAATATGAAAGCATCTGGAAAATAACGACTGGGAGTACTGTGCCAGCGGCACCACCATCCCTTCCCTCTCTTAACTGACGCTTTTCCATGTGCATTTTTTCCTTCTATAAATGTCCAGGACCCCATCTGGGATATGCTGGAGCGGCGGAAGGCGGCGTACACGCATGTCGTGTCTGGTACAACCACTAGACGGCAAATCCAGCCCGGATTATGTCTGCAGAAAGATCTGGTGTGCGAGAGGGGAGGTTACGGCTCGGAGCACCCAGATGTTCGGACCCTGGTCTCTGCATTTGGGATTCCTCAGACACGTTTCGTGCAGTTACAGAAAGGGCTTTATTCGTCGGTATGATATCTATAGTTCATGCGTCAGTGAGAGTACAGGTTTTTTTGGGTTTTTGTTGCTATAGTGTTAGCATGCAGTGTAAATGCGGAGGGTCTGGATGACCTCTTTCAGCTTTGCAGGTCATCTCCAAAGCTCAGCTGCCCCTTTTGGTTCTCAAACTAAACCATCCAAGGAACCAAGCTGGGTGGTTTTGACTTTTGGCAAATTCAAATGTGCTGCAGATGCACAGGTCGCACTGATATTATTATTATTATTTTTTTTTTTTTCCGGTTGGGAGACCCCTGGTTGCCTGGGCAGGGAGGGAGCTTGAGGCCAGGCTGGTGGGTGGGATGGAGCTGGGCGTGCGGGGGCTCCCCAGGCAGCCGGGGGTGGCAGCACTGGGAATTGCCCCATCCCTCCATCCCAGAGCTGCCCTGAACCAGTGGTCCAGGAGGAAAATGTGAGACCCACCTCGGCCGTGGCTCCAGACAGGCTGTTTCTCAGGGTGTTTCTCTCTAACCTCAGCAGCTGACAGCCGCTCGGTAGCAGTTTCTCTCCTTTCTGGTGCAGGAGGCTGATGGAAGGGGGGAAAAACAGATGGGAAAGAGTGAATTTGCTCTTCCCCATCCTAGACTGAGGGATGCCGGCAGCCAGGATATCTTTAACCCTTTACTCGTGCAGCTCCCAGCCTCCTGGGTGTCCCTCCCGGTGACTGCTGGCACCTGGCCCAGGGTGAGTGGTTTTAGATCTGCTGGTTCTGCGGGACCCGCGCCTGAACCCCTCCCCGCTGGGCTGTGATGCTCAGTGCCACGTTTCGGAGGCGGGATGAGCTCTCCTCCATCCCCGCTGCATCCCTCCTCCAAACCAGGGGAGAAGATGAATGGGGGTGCAGCACTTTGAGGGGGGTGGCTGTGGTGGGGTAAGAGGGGGAATGGTGCCAGGACCTGTCCCTCCCTGCGTGGTGGGAGAGCTGGGAAGAGGGAGCATTTGGGGAAGAACGGCTCCTGCCCACCCACGTGGGCTGCTGCTGGAGTACCCTTATTGCACTATTGCGGAAGCCAAGTCAAACTGTCAAGCTGCATTAAAACGGGAGTGAGTATCTCCCCAGGAATGGGGGAGCCAAGTCCAGAGGATGGGGAGGGGGCCGGGGGGGGCCAGGCTAGATCTCGATGATGGTGGCACGCCGCAGGCATAGCGGGGCATCGGGGGGCACTGCATTTCGCTTGATCTCGTTCCCGTCGAGCCGCAGGACCTGGAGCCTGGAGTAGTTCATGACATCCACCACGGTGCAGAAGCTGCTGATGGAGAACTCTGTGGGGGGAGAGGAGACAGAGAGCTGAGCCCCAGCTCTGACCTCCGTGATGTGACTGATCTTGGGGAGTGATGTGGGAAATGTCAAGTGGGGCTGCTCCGGGGATGGGTCTGCGGGTACCGACCTCCGAGAGCTGGTTTATGTTAAGGTAGGTAGGAAAAAAATGAAAGCACCCCCAAATTACCAATTATTCCTGCAAATTTGGTCTCGACACCCTCCCCTCTGAAGATAAAAGGGTAACTGATGCTCCTAGCCGCAGTCAGAGGCAGCCCGTGAGTTTGTGCCTGTTCAAGGCTTTGGAAGCAGTGTGGGTGCCCACCCTCGGCTGCCTTTGCCCAGCCTGGCTGGAATGTTTGTAGGGAAAAAGCCGGGTGGAGACAGATGCAAAACGTCGCTTTATATCAGGAATTGCCTTTGCAGCCTCTTTTGTGAGGCTTCGTACACCGCAGCCTTCAGCCTCAACTCTCCCCAGCCACCACGGGACCACCCAGGCAGCATGTCCAGGAGGGAGGACATCCCTATCCCTGTCCTTGTCCCCATCCCACGCCTGCAGACATCCCCTCTCTGTTCATCTGCCACCAGCTGCTGTCAGTGCCAGGCAGGGAAACTCGGGTCCAGTTTGGAGGGGTGGAGATGGAAAAAACTCCAAAAATTTTGTGCAGGATTTGGGACTAGAGGGCAGCAAAGCTCCAGGCCAGGCTGCTGCTGGGGAAGGCAGCGGGGTGCTGGGGGACCCCTGTGCCCCCAGGCTGGGGCTTGGGGTGGGGGGCTGCAAGCCCTGTGGTGTGTGTGGAGGCAAACGGGGACTTCCCGGTGTGGCTGGAGGGGCACGACCCCAGTGCTGATGCCCCATGGGGTGGGATGTGCCCCCTGCCCCCCAAGAGGCTGGTGCTGCACCCCTGGACCCGCAGCCCCCTCGTTCCTGGGGATGCTTTAAAGGTCAGCGGCAAAACCTGCAGCCGGAGGAAAAGCTGTTGTAAAGCCTGCACGCCTCTGCGGAGGTTTCGTGGCATTTGTGGGCAGACGTTAACAGCTACAAATGTTGAAAGCAAACAGTTGGGAATCTGTTCTTGTTTTTGTGTTTCTGTTGGTTCCCGGGTGCGGGGTTGTGTGTTTCCTCTGCAACAGCTGATGGCTGCAGGGATATATCCCTGTCCCCATCCCAGGCTTGCTCAGGGGCTCCAGCACCACTCCGGGAGGGTCCTGCCCTCAGGGCCTGGCAGGTGAGAGGAGCAAGCCTGGATTTTTCCAGGAGAAAGCTTGAGGTTTTATTCCCCCTAGCTTATTTTTATAAATAGCAGCCCCAGAACAATCTGTTCCTTTTATTTATTTGTGTGGAGTGAATTTTAGTCCTGGCAGAAGATGCTGCGTTGATGGCTTCAATAACTAAGAGCTCCTGCCTGTCCCAGCCCTGGCAAGGATGCACCCCTCGGCTGCAGACCGTGACCCTCGGGGGGGCTTTGGGGCCATAGACTGTGCCTGGGCTGTGCTGGTGCCCTGCAAGGTGGGGAGGGAGGTGGGCAAAGGAGGCTGCGCTGGTCCTGAGCGCTGCAGACCCCTGGGCATCACGGGGTATGTCCCTGTCCCCTGCATTAGCACTGGCCGGGGTGATGCGTGTTCCCACGTGCAGTGACCGTGGTTGTGGGGACCCCCCACCTCTGCCCACTCTACCGGTGACCCCTCAGCCTGTGTGCAATGCTGAACTAAAGCTGTAGTCCCCTTCCCAGGTCATGCATCAGCTTCTACCCACAGCTGGTTTCTGGCATCTCGAACCAGAAGATGCTCGGTAAAACCAGTGCAATGGCTCTGTGGGTCACACGGGAGCGTTCAGGGCTGGGATCCTCTCAGCTCCGGCTGTGTTGGGACACTGCAGGCCCCATTCCTGCCTTGCTGAGGGCCACCTAGAAGTCTGTCAAATTCCAGCTTCCTACTCAAACCATTACCCCAGGTAGCCTCCCACAGGAGGTTCTGCATCCCCGTCTCCCCATCCCTCTGTTGCACCACCATCCCCTGCACCACCGCGCTTTGGTTGACATGTTTCTCCTCACCGTTGATTTGGTTCCCTTGAAGGTAGAGGTTCTCGAGGTTGGTGCTGACCCGGGGGATCTTCTGGAGCCTGTTGTAAGAGAGGTCCAGCTCGAGGATGCTGCTGCTGTTGAAAGTGTTGGTAGAGAGACCTTGATTTGTTAGGCTGTTGTGGGACATGCGTACATAGAGCAGCTTGGGAGAGACCTTGAAATAGTCATCAGGGATGGTATTGATGTAGTTGTACTCTAAGTAGAGCTGTTCCAAAGCCATTGGGAGCCCATCAGGGACTTTCCTGAGGTGGTTGTAGCTCAGATCAGCAAGGATCAAGGACTTGAGTCCTTTGAGGGATGCCCCCATCTCAAAAATGTAGTTGTGACTGAGGTACAAGGCTGTGAGGTTCTCCAGACCCTCCAGAGCATTGGAGGGGACCTTGGAGATCTGATTGTAAGACAAGTGGAGCTCTCTCAGGGACCGGGGCAAGGGGCTGGGCATCTTGGTTAAGTTGTTGTTGTTCATGTACAACCTCTCCAGGTTTTTGAGCTTGGCAAAGACCCTCTTGCCCATCTTCTCACTGTTGATCTGGTTGTTGTGCAGCGCGAGCCATTCCAGCTCCGTGGCGTTGTCGAAAGCTCCCTCTTGGATGGCGGTGATCTGGTTGTTCTGGAAGTAGACGTATTTCATCCGGGAAGGCACGAAGGGCAGGTACCTCAGGTTCCGGGTGTCACAGTACATGGCTGATGAGAAGTTAGGGGGGCAATCACACTCCTGGGGACACTGCCAGGAAAGGGCTTGCTGAGGTTCAGGGCCGGGCTCTGCCTCTGTGTCTGGGGCTGGGAGGTAAGAGTACACGTAAGGGGTGTTGTCATCCTCGTAGTAGGGCATGTAGTTGTAGGAGGACATACGGGACTGCCGTATGTAGTATTGTAACCAAGCCATGTCTTCTTCTTCATTGTACTGGCCCAGGGAGGCTCCGCAGAGGCCAGCGATGATCAGGATGGTGGCCCAACGCATGGTGCCGATGCTGGAGGGACCTGGGTGGGAGAGAAAGGGGGAGGAAACCATCAGCAGAGTCAGGCCTGATGGAAGGGCTGGAGGCAGATGAGCTGCACCCCGTGGCCTGGGCATCCCGTGGGGTCGGATGTGGCTGCAGCCCCGCGTGGGGCTGGTGGCACTTGGCAGCAGAGCTGGAGAACCAGGGGACCTGAGTGAATCCTACCCAAAAAACTGCGGCTGCAGACACATCCCCTGCCTGCAGGTAGCTGATCGGTCCCCTTTCCACCTCAGGCCTGCTAGAAACCTCCATCCCAGTGGATATCTGCCTGCAAAATCTTTACTTATGGGTATTTCTGTTACAGCTGTGTAGAGGATGGAGATATGGGATGCATGGTCCGAATTTGTGTAAGGGCACGCAGCTCTGCTCCAGGGTGCCTGGGATGTCCCTGTGTTGGCCCTGCATGGAGTGGGGAGAAGGGACCTGGCCACTCTGCAGCCAAGCAGAGAGCCATAGCTGCGAGAACAGGTTGGTAGAGCTCAAGACGCGTTTCAATGGAGCTATATTTATGCTACACTCACTGGCGACATGATACGCTGCGGGTTTCATCCAGCTCTCCCTTCCCCCACAGAAACGCAGGATGCTCATGCTGCTTAGGATTGATGTAAATCCTGGTAAACAAGTTCTGGCTTATTTTTGAAATGAAATCACTTTCAAGCTTAGATTTCCCCGAGCTCAGCCCTGGCATGAAAAGGGACAGCATCTACCAGCTCCTTGAGGCCAGTGTGACCAGGGAGAGGGAGATGTCACCTGGTGCTTGGACCCTGCTTATGAAATCCAGCCTGCCGAGGGCTGACAGCCTGAAGAAGAGCAGCAGAAGAAGGGCTCGGAGCAAGGCAAACCTGTCCCTTAGCCCCTTGGCTTGGCGTGGGCTTCACAGCTGCCCCGTGCCGTGCCCAGGGTGGCGTGCCGGCGGGAGGACTCCAGCTTGGGCATTTCATCTTGACGCCTCATCTCGGGGCGAAATGAGCACACGGAGCAGCCTGGAGGGAGGCAGCTTGAAATGCCTCCAGGAAATATGCGGGCTGTGCTGTTTGGAGGGGGAGAGGAGTCGCTCCTGCCTGCTGGCTCCTGTACGCGTGTCTGGGAGCGCGGAGCTGCTGGTGCATCCCTGCCAGCTCCGCTCCGGCAGCCGTGGTGCGGGCAATGCTCGAGCATGGGTCACTGTCCCTCCTCGCCGTGCCAGGGGGTGGCCGTGGGGTCTCCCGATGAAACCTCACTGTGTTCCCACCCCGCAGCGAGGAGGGGATGGCTCGCCTGGCAGACAAAGAGGGCACAGTCTGCTCCCAGGCGGCGGCCGCCCTGCCACCGAGGCAAACTGGCAGGCTGCTCGTGCTTGGAAGAAAAGAGGGATTGAGGTGGCGGCGGGCAGGCATGGCTCCCTGGCTTTCTCCTTCTCTCCCTCCTTCCCCCTCCGTGTGCTCGTGTAGCCGAGGGCAGAGCAGACGTGGTCCTCCGGGATGCTGTGTGCAACGGGGAGCTTGGCAGTCACAGAGGAGTTTCTTCTCCTCCTCCATTCTGCTCCAGGGCACTCTGCCTGCTGAAATACCAGAGCCGCCCTGCTCTGTGCAGGGGCTTCTCCACCCATGCAGAGCTGCTTGGCAGCCCCTTCCCAAGGGGGCCCCTCTCTGCGGGGCAGGACCGATCCGTGGGGTCCCTCCACCTTTCCTAGTAGCCCCCTTCAACGTACTGGTAACCCCAGAGCCTGTCCTCAGGAGACACCGCCACCCACCACTTCTTTTGAAGGTTGCTTGTCCCCTCCCCAGTGGGCTTCAGCCCTGGTTTTCGGGTGGGATCTGAGCTGAGTGTGCCGGCCATGAGATCCGTGTCACCTCCTGGTACCCATGCTCCCGTGCCAGAGGCTGCTGGGATAATGGGGGCAGCCCCTCACCCCAGGAGGGAGCAGGTTTTGGAGGAAGGGGCTTCTCCAAAGGAGATGGTCTGTGGCCATCCATGGACTTGGCCCGTTGCTGCTGTGCCAGGCATGAAACCGGTTTCCCTGTATCCCGACAGACGGGATGGGCAGAGCTGGGATGGGCAGGGAGGCAGCACTGCCTGCACCTGGGTGTCGATGGCTGGAGGTGTCCAGCTCCCGGCCAAGTGGGCAAGGAGCTGCCAGAGGGGCGAGAGATGTGGGTAAGCAGGAGAGGGCTTCCCCACCGCCGTGGCTCAGGAGCGCTGGCTTTCAAGCTGTGCCACCCGTGTCGCTGGCATGTGCTTTGCTTGGCAGCCGCCCGCCCGCCGAGGCAGGGGTATGGAAATCAGGCTTTTTTTAAAAAAAAAAAAAAAAAAATCATCATAATAAATATAGAGACGGACTTACCAAGCTAAGATCCTCCTTTCCAAAGCCTTGCTGCTCTTCTCTGGGATCTCCCGTGCGTCAAGCAGCATGTGAGTGTGTCTCCCAATTTGCAAAGGCTGGTGCCCGCCCCAGATCCCAGATCAAATATTGTGCTTGCAGGTCACGGGCTCGGCAGGTTTTTTGGGGAGTGACCTCCCAGCAGCAGCCAGTTTGCAGGAGAGACTGAAGAGACCCTAACGCAGCCTGGCGTTATAAATAACCTGCTTTTTCTTTCCTCCCTCTCTCTCTCTGTCTGTCTGTCTCTCTCTCTCTCTCCCGTCTTTTCTCATAGGAGTGTTGGCACTTTTCAGGCTCTCTCTGTTTAACGAGTTAGTGGAATCAGGGATGTTGTTTTTAAAAGGGGTGTTGTTAGGTCTCCTGTGTTTCTCATCAGGAAGCGATGAGGAGGCCTCCGGCCAGATTAAAAAATATCTGATTTTGAGGCGCTGAGGATGTGATTTTTAGGGAGAAGTGAGAAATTATCTTTTAACTTTTGCAATACGAGGAGAAGAGACATTAGTGCCTGCTCCAACTGCAGCCTGGACTTCTTCCCCAGGAAGCCTCAGTTTATGCAGTCCTGCTATTAAATATTTAGGATAAACATTTCCATGAACGATAAGGCTTCAGCATCCAAGGTAAATAAATTGCCTACCAAAGGGCCACTGTGACAGCAGGAATTTGTCTTCAGCTTGGCAGGAGAGAGATGCCAAGCTGGCATTTCTGCAGACTGTGCCCACCCGGCTGGGATGAGGGGTGTCCCCATACCCCAGGGGTGAGTGCAAAGGGATGGGGCAGGGGTGCATGTGCTGAGGGTGACCGTGGTTGTGCAGAGACACGAGAGCTCACAGCTCTCCCTGTCACAAGGCTCATCACCTCCCGGTGCCAGCCTTGTCCTGGGGGGCCCTGCAAAGCAGGGGAGCGGTGGGTGCTGTCACAGCCCCCCCAGTCCCCATCCTGGCTCTCTGTGCACTTCAGCTTTGGAGACAGCTCTTCCAGGGCTGTCGAAGCATTTCCTCCCACAAGGAAAGGAAAGGAGGAGCCCTGACCGCCCATCGGCATCCCCATGCCCAGCTCCAGCAACACACCCAGGTCCTCCCAGGAGCCTGGAATTACTTAGTGAAGCTCAGCAGGTGCCAGACTCCCTCCAGGCTTTCTTTCTCCTTGCTTTTCATTGAAATTTCCCAGCCAAAACATCCTCTTCCCCTGGGGAGCCTTGCAAAGATCCTTATTGCTCTGAAGGTCCTGGTTGCAAGGAGGAGGGATGTGCGGGCTGGTTGGTGGCCGGGGTTGCGAGGGACATGCTGTACAGTGGGGACTTTGCCAGAAAAGCGGTCTAGTTGGGAAGGAAGAGTGTGCCTGGAAAGCACAGCGCGTTGCACCACAGCATGGGGCCGGGATCTGCAAGGAGAGAGAGGATTCAGAGAAAGCCTTGCCTTCGAGTGGGAAAAGAGGGCAGAGGGGGTAGTGCTGCCTGAAAGGAGGTAAAACCCTAGGAAAGTGGGGTGGGGGGCTTCCATGTGGCTGGTAGCATCTCTGCTTCCCCACGGCAGCTTGCAGTGGCGTGGGGCAGCTGGAGAAGGGCTCTCACCACAGGCAGGGAGGTGGTTCGAAGCTCTGAGCTGATGCGGAGAATGACCCTGCTTGGAGAGATTTGTTCCCACTGCCAGGGAGCTCTGTTCCAGGGGAAAATGGTGGGGAGGGTAGTGGCAGCCAGTAACATCTGCTGCTCAGCGCTTGGATGGTGTCAACCAACGTCACATCTCTGGCAGCTTGTGGTGTCCTGGTAGCCAGCAGCTCGGAGGCTTTCACAGGGCTTGGATGTTTTTCTGGAAAAGCAGATTGTCCCCAGCTAGGTTAGATAAGGAGTGTGGCCTCTCCGTCTTCTGGAAGTTAAAAATATTCATGACCCAGGACATGGTCCCTTTGGGGGAGGCTGTCTCCCAGCACCTGCTGGGGTTGGGCACCTGCTGGGGGTGCCAGGGCTGGTGGTCCTCTGGGAGATGCTGAGGAGCCCTCCCTACATGAGCACCCAATGGTGCCAATCCCCATGGCCACATCCCCCTTTCCCAGCCTAAACCAAAAAATAACGACGTGCTTAAGCTCCCTTCGTGTGTTCCCCACAGCCAGCCGGACTTGCTGTTTAATCTCATCCTGACCACTTTAGGACTATCTCAGGGAAGTGAAACTTTACTGTCTAAAGAACAGTCTACATCTCTTTTTCTCCATCCAACCTTGAAATCCCATGCTCCAGGTGTCTGGCATCTCCCAAGCTGCAAGCGGGGCTCTCTGGCGTGGTCCGTTTGCCTGGTGTGTTGCTAAGACCTCAGTGCTACTTGCTCAATGCAAACCAGCTCCTCTCTCCCTCCCAAGTGACTTCCATTAAACTTTTTCACTGTCTTCTCCTATAAACACCTCTTCCCTATTGCTGGCGGTTCAGAGAAAGCCCTGAACTGGTGACAGGAGCTGGGAACATGCTGTCCTGCTTGCTCGAAGCCAATTGTCCCTATCGCTGCATAATCTCATCCGGAGCAGTTATTCCAGCGGTCACAGTCTGCATCTCATCAGGGCCAGACAGATGCCTGTATTGGTTTGCTTTGGTTTTCTAAACCAAACTGATGTGAATAGTGTCTATTTCGGTTGGGTTTGTTCCAGTTGTTTTGATCAAATACTCTTGAGCTTTGTGTTTGAAACCACTGAATCTGGCCCGAGTTTGCCTTTAATTTGCAAATCCTGCGCTCGGAGCCGGGAATGTTGTCTTCTCCGTGGATGGACACGGGTTTGTCAGGATGCTTTTGGCAGGAGGACCAAATGCTGCACAGCATAACAAAGAAACAAAACTCTCTGATGCTCCTGCTAAGGCTGAAGCTCGTTCTGCCTGGATGAAGGGAGAACTATTAAACCTACCGTGGGCATCCAAAAACAGTGACTGTCATAAGCACGGCTACTTCTGAGCAGCTTCCCTTTTTACTCATGGAAATGTTATTTCTGCCTCTTCTACATTTCCAAGAAGTTTCAGCTCTGCTGGAGCTGTTGGCTGCTCTGTCCTCCCACTCATGCTATTTTCTTTAATTTCCATGGCCCTCCCTGTCCTGGGAGGGGGTTACCAGCCCTGCTGGGCTCAGGGTGCTTGAAGACAGGGCTGCTTGCGTAGCAACTTCACCGTGCCCTGCCCCGGCTGCCTGGCAGGTCCTTCATGTTCCCTCCTAGACCTTGTCTTTAAAGGCAGATCCCTGAAGGGTAAAGGTCCCAGCTGCTTTTTTAAGGGTCTCCTGTGACAAGAGTCCAAGTAGGAGCCAAGGAGACCTTGTCCCTTGGCATCTCCAGCCTTGCTCGGGCAGGGGGGGGTGGAAATGCGTGGGGCAGAGCCTGCATGGTGGGGGGACCCATGAAGCCACCATCCAGACCCCCTTCTTTGCATCAGGCCTCCTGACAAGGCTTATGCTACAAACACCCGAGCAGAAAGGCTCTGGAGCCAGTGCCTGGAGGTCCGCGGCTCCCAGGTTTGCATCGTCTTTCTGGATGTTTGCAACCTAAATCTCCTCTGAGTCCTGGCTCTTTCCAGCCTTTGTGAAACACAGAGAAACTTCTTGTGTGGGCACTGGCAGCGAGTGCCCTTCTCCGGGTGCCTCAGCATGGCTCCATCCTGCCGTGCCGTGCCCGGAGCCCTTCTCTGACTCTCTGTCCTCTGACTGTGCCCTAAAATGAGGGTGCTGGTGTCTGCAGGGTGCCTTGGGCTCTCCTCTGCCTGGAGGAGCAGCCCTGTGACTTTCAGAGCAGCTATCATCTTGGATACCCCCACCAGGGCTGTGCTGCTCCTTTTCAAAGGGCTCTGCCGAAAGCAAACTCACCTAGAAGCCCCCACCTGATTTCTGAGGATGGCTGCAAGACGAGCTGGCAGGCAGATGGAGTCCTTAGGGGGTGCAGGCAGCGGGGTAGGGGGGAGCAGGGATCATGGGGTCCCTTTGGGCTCAGCCTTGGCTGAGCTGGGTGGAGGGAAGGTGCTCAACATCTGGCAAATGTCTGCACCGGGCGGCTGCAGCCTCCCCTCTGAAAATGCAAAGGTCAGTGCGGAAGGGCAGGGTGAACCCTCCCTCCACCTCCCTTCTCACCCCGGCCTCCCTTTTCCCTTTTTTCTTTTTTAGCGATACATTCTTCAGCCCAAACAACATTCTTGAATCGAGATTTGAGGCAATCTGGAGGGAGTTGGTCACTCGGAGACGGCGCGACTGCTGAGCGAGCCCCGGGGCTCTGCTGGAAACTCTGAGTGGGGATCGGGCTGTCGGGGCGATGCTCTCGCCGCGGCTCCTGTGTGTCAGCGCCGTCCGGGGCTCCCGGGGCTCCCGAGGTCACCCAATTTCCATGGGAGATGCTTTAAAGCTTCCTTTGCGTGTAGCGAGCTGCAAGGGCTCAGCCCAGGCTTTCCCTGGCTAGAAATGGGATGACAGGCACCCCTTGGCTGGGAATCCTCGCCTGCTGCCTGCTCCCCTCCTCTTCCTCCCGCGGGACACCCGGAGTTGTGGAATCAGTGGCTGGCTGCAGCCCCCCTCGCTCGCATCCCACGCCCCAGCCCCAGCTGCTCCGTGCCATGGGGCTCCGAAAACAAAGCCTGCACCAAAAATAAGGGGGTTGCCAGCTCCCGGCCCCCATCCGTGCCCCCTTGCTGCTGCTCTGTCCCCTGCCCTGGACATACTACGTGTACCCGGTGCCACCCCCGAGTGCCTTTGCACTGGGCAGAGCAGCCCTGCAGCCCCCATCCTCGTTTGTCCATCCCATTGTGGTCCGGCAGCGACCAGGGTCGGGCTGTGCAGTAGCCACAAGCAGCTCCTGTTTGCCTCCAGATCTCCTGGGGGGGCACAGCGGAGGGAGAGCAGACCCCAAATTGCCCCTTACCCTCCCCAGCTGCTGGCTTGGCACGGCTGCCAGCACTGGGAAGTGCTGGTTTGGCTGGGGAAGCCTTTGCCCCATCCCACCGTAATTACAGGCTGCCTTTGGGGCTCTGGAGTCTCATGTAATAACACCCCGGTCTCTCAGGGTCTGCGGGTTATTATGGGGTGGACTCAAGCATCCCAGCACCCAGACCCAGGAATGTCCCTGCAGCCTGTTCCACAGCTCCCAGCCCCACAGACGTGGCTCTGGATGCCCAATGGTCTCAGCGTGTGTGCTCTCATCCCCCTCCCTGCAAACTCAAGACGCTGGATTTCTTAAATCTCCATCCACAGGCTCCGGTGCCTCCCCCCTCGCAGTGTGGCTGATGCCCTGGGCTGTGCTGGGAGAAGATGTCTCAGCACAAAGAGGGTCAGAGCTTATTACAACCACTGTAAAATGTGTTTAAAAAGGTTAAGTGCTTAATTTGGAACAGAGCTGGAAACTATGAAGCGTTTCCTCATCCTGTCGCTCCCTCGCCTGTCCCTGGATGTATGCTTTACACTGCTAACATCTCCATGGCTAACGGAGGCTGGTTACGAGCACGCAGTGAAACACATTTCAGAGCCTCTGGGTTTTGCAGAGGAGCCAGGAGACCAGTTCACGCAAAATTAGCCAAGTGCGAATCTACTCGGGAGGCCAGCGAGGGAGCTGCCAGCTGCAAAGATCACAAAGTCCCATCAGGTGTCACAGGCTCTTCTGCTGCCGTGATTTATTGCCTGTGCCCAAGCTTTTGACGCAGATGTTTGCCCACGGCTGCGTGGGCATCATTCAATTCTGCTTGTGGGTATCACATGGTGTCGGGACAAAAGCTGGCAGGATGCTGACATCTTCCCAGCCCTGTCGGTGGGGCTGCCGTACCCTGATCTGCATCAGCCTGGCACAGGACCTGCGCCTGCTCCCCAGGGTGATGGATGTCCAAACCCAGAGCCCCTGTGCTCAGCCACTATGGGATGGAGCAGCTCCACTGGGATGTGGCAGCAGCTCCCTGCCCCTTGCCGGATTTTAGGAGGGCACAGGGGCATGGGAAGCCCCAGGACATTTGCTGGTGGTGATTGCTCTGTGCTTTGTGGCTGAGTAAGGTGTCCCGTCGAGACCCATCTGCCTCTCCCCTTCTGTCCCCACCATGGCATCAAGGCAGCTCTGAAGGCTGCCAGGCGCTGGCTACAGCTGTCCAAGGAGCAAAAGGTGAAAACCTCAGTGATTCCTTGCTCAGAGCCCTCAATTCATGTTTTCAAAGGCCCTTTGAATGCTTGGCTCCTCTCCGAAGCCTCCCAGCTCTCCTGAACAAACAGCAGGAGGGAACAGGTTCATTCCAGCCCATTGACTGAGGCTCCTGGATGGGGAAAATCTCACGTCATGTTGCCCACAAGCAGGGAGCCTCCGAGCCCTCTTGCAGAGTGCTGAGCCCAAGGGTCCCATCTCTGCCTGTCCCCAAACCTGTCCCCAACCCCGTCACCCGGCCCCAGGCTTCTCCTCTGCAGCTTGGAGGGCTCCTCCCCCAAGGCGAGCTTGGTACCCAAACCTCTCCGCAAGCAGCGTTGCAGACACACTGGGAGCCAAATATAAACCTGCGTAGAGATTAATAAATTATAACCAGCAATCTGAGCTGCACCAGGCAGAAACAGGGAGAGGGTCCTGGCGCACAGAGTCAAGCTGCTGGGGGTCCCTCCTGGCTCAGCAGGGACCATCGGAGAGGAGCAGGGTGAATGTCCCCGTCCCAGGGTGCCTTTAAAACCACACATCTATCATTGCTGTTAAATGATGCTAATGCTCTTAAAATACACAGCCTCCCAAATCTACTCCCCTGTTAGTGAAATGCAGCCAGATCTGCGGTGGGGGTGGCCAAGCTGGTGGGCAGAAGGGGGAAGGCAGGGCCTGATCCTGTCCTGCTGTGCCCTCTGCAGCCAGGTGCATCCTCACAGCCCTGTGATGAGCACCCCAGCCTGGCCATCCCATGGCACGGTCAGCCCTTCCCCAGTGCCTCGTGGGTCCCCCCAGCTTCCCAGATCCCCCCAGCTCTGGGAAGGTCATGGCACTGAACTCCCTGTCCAAATGGTGCGCGGGCTGTTTTTCTCTCTAAAGCATCTGAAATATGAAAAAAAAAAAAAAAAAAAAACAGAAAGCAAAGGGAAACATCAGCTGCCTGGGAAACCCATTAGCGTTCCTGCCTGCTCCTGCCACCTGGCTTCCTGCACTAGCAAACAAATCAAATTGTCCTGCTGCTCGAAGCCTCTTTGCCCCGGCATCGCTTCTCCCAGCGCAGAGCTGCGCCCTGCCAGGGGCCACTGCAGCGAACCCCTGCCCTCCCCTGCCCTGGCTCCCATCGCCGCGCTCCGGCCTTCTTCCGAGCTGCAAATACTCCTCCAGATCAAGGGCAGGCATGGCTTTCTTTTTTATAAAAGAAAAAAAAAAAAAAGCTTTGGAGATAAACAGGAGCAAGAAGCAGGGCGTGGGCGTTCGCTGCTTTCACTTGCTGTTCAGCTGAATTGAGTTGTTTGGGGGAAACTTGGGGTCCTGGCAGCACCTTTGCAATTTAGGGAAATAAAAAGAACATTTAGAAGGAGGCGGCATTGGAGGGAGAGGACCGTCCCTTCGGGTTTGGGGTGGCAATGCCCCTTTCTGCCATGCCCTGGGTTTTGGGGCACATCCCTGGTCACCTCCCCCTGCCCCAGAGGGTGGGCGCTGGGATGTGGATAATCCCCTGGGCACGGTGCTACTGCCCCATGGAGCAGGGACAGGCAGGGGCCGGGGCGGCGAGGGGCTGCCGGGGGCCCGTGGGCAGATGCAGCAGAGCTGGGGGTGGGCTGGGTGCTGCAGCGCTCACGCGGGTGCCGTCAGCCCGTGAGCAATAATTAGCAATGATCAAAGCGGCTTCTTCCCGACAGCCCTGAATACGGATGCTTGGAAATCTCGGCGAGCGTTCTGGCTGCTGGTAGGGAGAAAACAACACCCGCTCCTGTCTGCGGGCAAGTACCTGGCACAGGCAGGTATCTACTGGGACTGAGCTGCTCCCAGCACCCCCAGAACCAGTGGGGTGATTTCTGGGGGGCTGGGGGTGAGCGTCCCCATGGGTAGAGCTGTGCGTGGGTCACTGGTGTGCAGGGCATGGGGGAGCTCTGCACCCAGCCTGGCAGCGACCAGGTCTCCATCACTGCATCTTTGCAAGTCAAGGAGAGAGAGTTAGGGCAAACAGGGAGTCTGGCAGCTCCTGGGGGACCGGGGCAGGCTGAGAAGTGTGATGGTGCAGCTGCCGAGCCACCCCAGCCTGAGATTCGACCCCTCCTGCACCCAGCTGGGGCTGTCCCCACAGCCAGGGCACCCGTGTCCCTGCCGCAGGCTCTCACCCGCATTATCCCAGCGGGATGTATCACTGCCTGGAGCCGGCACTAACTCCCTGCGCTCATGTCAGAGGCTGGCAGACCTCTGCTCCGTGCCCTGCTGCGTTTCCCTCCTCGGAGGCGCCCGCAGCGGGAGGGCTGGATGAGATGTGCCCCGGCCACGCTACATGTGGTTTGATAAATTCTTGCTTTGTTTTCCTTCGATTTCCGCTGGCCCTCTCTGAGGACAGTGTGTGAGGGCTGATCGGAGCGGGGACGGCTGCCAGCTGCCTCCACTCCATCGTCCCCAGCGGAGGCACCAGTGGCTTCTCCTCCTGCCCTCGGGACCCCTGTTTGCCCTGGGAAAAGCTGGTTATGGGACCCAGCTCCTGTCTCCCACAGAGGCTCCGTGGCGGTGCGAGATGCCTCCACACTCTGCTCTGCAGAAACAAGCAAGAATCCGTGGCAAATGCTTGCCCAGTGCTCCTGGCCTCCTCCCAGCCTCAGCCCACCAAGCCGAGGCATCTGGAAAAGTCCCGTTCTCCCCCAAACCACTTCCAGCAATTTCCCTGCTCACCCCTGCCCCTCTCCACTTGCTTAGGGTTTGCACCTTGGCTGCATCCCTACCTGCATAGCCCCCCGAGCCCCCTGGGTGTTTTTCTCCCCCCTTTTCTCCTCTTCATCCTTCCCTTTGCCATTGCACAACGGAGCACATTGTGTCTGGGAGCCCTGGGACCTCTCCCTGGCTCTCGGGCTCGGTTTTGTCTCTGCCTTCAAAGAGAGAAGGAAACCGCTGCTGAGCTGAGCCCGACAGCTGGCCCCAGCTGCTGCAGGACCATGCAGTGGGTGCAGGGAAAGGGGACGGATGGTGCCTTCAGCAGCGATGGGAAGGGCTGAGCTTGAGCCACGGGTCCGGTTTTGGGGGTGTCTCTGCGTTCCCACCATGTGCCCCCTTTGCTGTTTGCAGGCAACCGTCCTCTCGGCCGTCACACGCAAGCACGTTGTGTGAGCATTGCACCGTGTCGGGGACACAGGACAGCACCGGGGGTGTGAAAATGCTGGAGATGTTCCTGTATTTCCCTGGGAAGAGCCAGGCTGGTCACAGCTCAGCCCCAAGTGCTGCGTTTGCTGCCCTCCTCAAGAGAGGCGAGGAGAGGAAAGGGGGTGCCCGAAGCTAAATATAGGGCTGAGAGGTAGGTGGGCTATTAGTCCCCAAGAGTAACCCCAGGGAAAACAGCTCCTGCTATAAGGATTTCCTTCCTTTTTTTTTTTTTTTTTTTGGAGATTGCTCCAGCCTCTGCTCTCCCTGCCGCCAGCCAGCTCCCTCCCGGCCGGCACTGCGCTGGAGGGAGGGGTTGGCTGCCTGTGGCTTTCTCCCTTTTCCCTGCAAGCCCGAGATGCTGATGTGTAAGCTCTGGGTCTCTTTGGCTCCCCAGGTCCTCCATGGCTGAAGCAACAGCTGCGGGGAGGAGACAGCCAGGAAGCCGCCCCTATAGATGCTGCTATACTCCTCCAGGTTCCTGCATCTACATTTCCAATGCTGTCTGCCTGCGCTGGAGCGGGAACGTGCGTCTCTGAAGCAGCGTGGGGATTAATGGGCTGTGAGGAACAGGGCAGCTCTCACCGCACCATCCCTGTCCCACACCAGCCGTGCTCCAGCAGCTCCTCCGAAACATCC
Organism: Ibycter americanus; assembly: GCA_035590275.1. Taxonomy (NCBI): domain Eukaryota; kingdom Metazoa; phylum Chordata; class Aves; order Falconiformes; family Falconidae; genus Ibycter; species Ibycter americanus. The sequence continues at coordinate 3,748,801 of JAVJGI010000038.1, forward strand.
CGGCTCAAAGCAATTTTACAAGAAGCCTTCACTTCCAGGGAGTCTGACCTTTTCATTAATAAATCAGCTGTGTTATTGAACGTATGAATAATGCATGATCACACCCAGCCCTGCGCTAAGTTCTGTGTGTAAAATTTAATTAATCCTCTCATGTAACACCCCCGAGGGCTGGTGATGAATGGTTCTGCACAGTTTGGGCTGCCAGCGGTACCCGGTGTTGGCTCCGGGGCATCCCGGTCCCAGCAACTGGCATCCTGGTCACCTCGAGGGGGTTTCCCTCCAGTAATTTTTTTGGATGCTTCTTTCTCTGGGTGTTTTAAAGGAGCAAATTCCCCTTTGCTATGGAGGTGCTGGAGGAAACTCCGGCAGCATCCTCTCACCAAGCATTTCCTTGGGGAAATAACATGGGCTTTTTCTTTCCCCGACCTTTTCCTGCTGTGGCTGTTAATAATGTGAAATCCTAAGTAAATGTCTCCATTCAGGTGTGTTTAACGGGAAACCATGAGCAAACACTGTCACCGCTGGTGCAACCTCCAGGAGACCCCCAGGTATTTAAATGGGAATCAGCCCCAAAGATGGCCTTGATCCTAGTGGGGTCCTTCCACACGGGAGGGGTGGGAACATGTTCGCTTGGTTTTAAACTCAACGAAAGCTTTGACCCCGTGGATGGTGCCAGGGACAGTGTTAGTCTGACTCCGGGGGGGGTCGTGCTGTTTGCTCCCAGGCTTTGCTGCTGCCCACCGCTCCTCTCGCTCCCCTGTTTAACCTCGCAAGCGCTGGGGGTACGGAGGGGGCTTCTGCAGCAGCTGCCACAGCTCTGCCCCCTGAGCCAACGGGCCGGGGGTCTCGCAGGGAAAACCGCAGCAGCCTGGGGTTAATTAGCAAGGAGCGCAACGAGGTCTGGTAATGATTACACATACCCTTCGCCAGGAAGCAGCTGCAGCCTCACGTGGCTGGTGCATGGGGGGGCCCTCCCGCCCCCTCCAGCAGACCCCCAGCTCAGCATCCTGCCTGGCACTCTGCAGCCCAAGCAGGACAGCACCCACTGCCCCACATAACGGGGCTACTGGGGGCCACGGGGGTGGGAGGGCTTGGGTGGGCAGTGCATGCGTGGCCGGAGATGGGGGGCTGCATGCGGGGGGAGCCCAGCTCCTGGGGGCCGCAGGGGCACCCAGCCCCAGCTGCACCCCATGGCTCTGCCGGCTCTGCCAGGGTGCTGGGCGGTGTTGGAGATGGAAACCAGCTGCCATGTTCTCCCTCTAGCGGACACGGCCCGGTGGGGAGGGTGGGGGCTCCCACTCCTCTTCCCACTCCTGGTGCTCCCCTGGAGGGGATGTACCGTGGGCTTTTCAGCACATTGGCACAGGCACCAGGGATGCTCCCACTGTCCCTGCTCCTGGCTGACTTTGGTGCGGCTGTGAAAGGATGGAGCGCTTCGTGTGCCGCCGTCGCTGCCGGGAGAAGGGATGCGGGTGTCATGGGGAAGAAGATGGGATCACGCAGGAGCTCCGGGGTGGGTTTTGGAGCTGTAAGCTGGCACCAGTCCCACTGACACAGGGAAAGCTCTGCCTGCTCCCACCAGCAGAGGAGCTGGCCCCTGGGTCGCTGCCTCTCCCCGCTCGAGCACGCAGCGTTTCAGCGAAATGTGCTGAAAAATAAACACGTTTCCATATAGCTCCACATGCACAAATGTTACCCTTGGCTGCACGCGCGGGGCCGGCTACCCTGGGACTGAAGGGGCTTTTGTTGGGGAAACGACTGCAAGAGTAATTTGAAAACTCCTAGGTTTCTCTTCCTGCCTCCTTCTCCCAACCTTTCCCTGGCTGGCAAAGATGATCCTGGGGGATTTACAGCTGTGCCCCATGGCTGCAGCCTGCATGGCTCAGGGAGCATCCAGGTATCAGGAGGCCAAGCTCCTGCACTGCAGACTCCTTCCCAGCTTTTCTCCCCGCTCCCTGTGGGCTACATATGCCCCGGGCTTCCTCCTCTCTCCCTCCCAGCCCTCCCAATTAAATGTTTCCGAGTGAGGTTGTCTTGAAGTGTCTGCAGCTTCAGAAATCCCCGGCAGGTTGCCTCTGAGCAGTGGTTTCAAAGGCTTTAACCATTCTCTGATACCGGCTCCATGCCGCTGCCGGGAGCTGCCGTAGCTTGGGGGCTGCAGGCAGCCAGAGGGACCCAGGCATGGGGACAGCATGGCCCCAGGCACCGCTGTCCCCAGGTTTTTAAGAAATGCCAGGTCAAGGTCACCAAACTTGCCAGGTCAAGGTCACCAAACTTCCCAGCCCTTCGTGCATGGCTCGAGCCCTGGGTGCGGCTCTCTGCAGACAACCAGGACAGGGCTGGAGCCAGCCCCGTATGGAAACATCACTTGTTTGCATCCGTAGCTACGGCTATTTTCATCAACAGCCAACGGCAACGTAAGGAGGAGTTTGATTTCGTACGTCAGGATGGTGTCTGATGGAAAGAAACCGGGCAGTAGCTGGGCGGGTGTGTGAGCAATGCCGGAGCGATGGGGAATGCTCAGCCTTGAATTCAGGAGCTCGACTTGGTGCGTGCGGCTCGTGGTTTGCTTGGCTACCGGCTGCCTGCTCGGAGAGGAGCTGTAAATGCAGGCTGTAAAGCTGCTGCTCAGGATGGTCCATCTTGGGCCCCAGGGACAATTTCCAGCCGCCAAGCAGAGGATGGTGCCAGCCCCAGCTGTGGTTTGGCAGATGGTCCAAGGAGCCACCAGGCTGGGATGTCCTGCTGCCCGTGCTGGCCGAGGTGGGACAGCTCTGGCGCAGGTCCGAGGGACGTGGGGCAGAGCGATGCTGTCAGGATGAGGCCCCGGGCTCCTGGGCAAAGCGGGACAGATGCTCCCCAGTGCCACCTCCAGATGTGTATTTCATTCCGATTTAATCAGATCTTTACTGTGAGACTGTAAAGCCGTGAACTGCTCTTGGCCATGTTTCCACGGCTATTCCCCAGCCTCTTCCCTTGCACTGCCACCATCTCCCACCACCAAGCCCTTCCCTTGCTGTTTAATTGCCTCACTTAATGCAAATGAGTTACAAGCCACGAATGGTCTCTGATCCTGGTGCAAATCCCTGTAAAACATGCAGCTGGAAAAACTCTTCCCCAACCTTTGCCTGGTTTTCCTTGTGCATTTGCTGAAGCACCTGCTGCCCACCTCTGGGAGGCAGGCTGTACCTGCCGGGGGGGCTCTCCCTCTCTCGGCAGGGTGCCGGCAATCCCACCCATGACAGGGTGGCTGGCAGAGCTCTCCTGGGAGCGTCGGAGGGCACGACTCAGGGCAGCGGGTGCCCCCATTAGCTGGAAAATCACCAGGGATTTTCCTTCTGTGCAAACCTCACAGCAGTGCAGCGCTGCCCTCATCTGCCTCCCCACTGATGCCCTTCGCTTCCACGCCTGCCCGGAGCCACGGGTGCTGCACGGTCCGTTCCCCACACTCCTTGCTGGGCATACTTTTAATAACTATTTCTGTGTATTGCCTCTGTCCTGCACACAGCCCCTGCTCATGTTTGGCGGGTTGGCCAGGCTTGAACACCCCCAACTTTCACTGCTGAGCTGTATCAATATGAATTTCCTGCATGAAACCTACTGAACCCTGGTGGCACGTTTGCAAGAGTCAACTCTTTGGGGCTTTATTGAAAGGTTCATTGTTGCAAACGTCAGGGACGTTGGTTGTGAAGCATCAGTGATTTCCCTGGAGGACAACAGCTGGATCTATTGATATGGCCATCCATTCACTCATCCATCCATCCATCTACCCACCCATCCATGGACCCAACCATTCATCCATCCATCCACCCACCCATCCATCCATCCATCCATCCACCCACCCATCCATCCAGAGACCCCCCAAGCAGACCCTGCTACCCTGCGTGTGCAAGAGGAGGGCACAGGGGCAGGGCAGGAGATGGAGATGATGGAGATCTGCAGGATGCGCTGGTTGGGTGCTGGGGATGGGTGAGGGGAGCGAGGGGCTGGGGGGCAAGCGTGGTGTGGCTGTGGTCATGCTGTGCACGCCGGTGCAGCCGCTGGGGTTGCTGGCAGGGACTGTGCTGCTGGCAAGACGCAGCTGGATGGCTCCGCTTTTTTCCAGGCCTGTGTCTCAGTTTCTCTTTATTTTATGTGTTTTTATTTCCTATTAAAAGCACGCTGTCTCATTTCCTCCGTGAAAAACAAGACTCTTTCAGCAAGATGAATTCCTCCAGCTCCAGCAAAGCTCCGGTCTGCACTCAAAAATAAACAGGCTGTGCGGGATGCAGCCACCTTCTCCCTTCTCCTCTCCTTGCCCCACGGCTCCTGCTGCCCCACGGCCCCTGCTGCTGGGTCGGCTCAGGGTAGAGATGCTGAATCCCTTCCCCGGGGGCAGACGGATGGTATCTGCTGCAGACACCCACCAGGTCAGCGCCGTTTGGTGCCCTGTACCTCCCCTTCCCTCCCAGGAACCTTCCTTGTTTCGGGCAGGGTTTGGTGGTGGCTCAAGAAGGAGGAACCAGTGATGCTTTTCCAGGCTGCTGTGTCCCCTTGCCATGTTGGGAAGATGCTGGGGGCGGCAGGAAAGGGCTTGGAGCTCTCTCAGTCCCCCCGCATCTGCAGCCTCCATCCTCGGAGGCTACGGGAGCAGCCACCAGAGCATCTGCCTCAGCTGGAAGCAGCGGCGCAGATGCCTTCGAGATGAAAACACTTCCTCTGCCGCTCCACCTCCACCTGACATTTGGGAAAGCAGAGCCGCAGCTCCCTGGAGCTTTCCGGCTCTCTTAATCGGAGCCATTACACACGCTGCTCATCATGCCGAATGGCGTGAAGTGGTGGCGTGGGGCAGTGCTGGCTCCGGGAGAGAGCCTGGAGCGGAGCCGTCCCAGGCTGTTGTCCGGGGAACTGGCTGTTTATCCCGGCCAGCAGCACCGGACCAGACCTGGGTGGGTTGCCTGCAGCCCGGGATGTGGCTGGCCTTCTGGGAAACCGGCTCCATGGGTACACTGAGTTGGTGGGTCCTCAGCACCCGTTGCCAATGGCTCTGATGGGTACCATGGGATGTGTCACCCATGGGAGAGGTCTCTGGGTGAGGGGTGAACGCTTTTTGCAGTTGATCTGTTGCAACAAGCCAGCCTTTGGAGGGGCAGAGCTGAGCTGCCTGGTGCTGGAGCCCAGCCCAGCCTCCTTCCCTGAGCCCGAATTCCTCAGGGTGGCATCTCCATGGGGGCAGCCGTGCCCACCATGCTGGTCCCTCATGGGCTGCAGCTCAGCTCCAACAGAGACCCTCGAGGACTGCAGATTTTCATCATTTTGGGGTTTATTGTTTTTTAGCCATGCTGCAATTTAGCATCCACCCTTGCAAGCAGAAGGCAGTCCTTCCGGATGACGCTGTTGCAGCAGGAAGATACTGGGGGGGTGATGTGCCCAAGGGCAGCCCCTCTGCCCTCCAGAGCTGCCTGTGCTTTGCTCTGGCTCAGCTCCAGCCTGTCCCTCCATGGCAAACACAGTGGTGGGCATGGCCGGAGGACGGCAGCTTCTGGGAAGGCTCCTGACAGCTGATTTTACAGTGCTGGCAGCTTGGCTCAGCCTTCTGTCCGCTTCTGCTTCAATCAGAATAAATGTGCAATTTTAAAGTATCAGAGCCGAACTCCCCAGGCAGAGAGAAACAGCAAGACGTTTATCTTCCAGCCCTGAGCTATGTATTTGTTATGAAATGTTGGTGCTTGTCGGGGTGGAAGGGCTGGCAGGGCTCTGCAGCCGCAGCTCGCCAGCCACGGTGCACGCCGGGACAGGGCAAATGCCTCCAGCCAGATCCTGCCCAGCTCCTCCGGGAGAGGCTGCAGGCTGAGATGGCCACCACAGGGACCATCCCTTAAGAAGGAACAAAAGAAAGGGAAGAAAGGTGATGAGGCTGAGGCGTGTTGTTTTGACAGCTTCCCAAAGCTTCCTTGGGAGGCTGAGGGCCACGGGAACAAACCCTCCCTAGGGATGGGGCTTCCCAGCACCAGGCATGATGCTGGGAGAGGGGGAGGGGGCTAGGGAGGGTAGCAGGGGGCTGGGAAAAGCCATGTGAGCTGCTGGCACATCAGGCTGTGGTCTGACACATTAAGGAAAGGCACAGTGATACCCGGAGCTGGTATTGCCTGCAAACACCTGACCTCCGAGCAATTTCTTGGGTCTTCCCAGGTGCGGGCTGAGAAGCAGCTGTAATTGCCGAGTGCAAGTGATTGCATTAGCCAGGGAGTTATCAAATGCGCTTGAGCTGCTGGCAGTAGCTCAGTTACTTCTGGATGGAGGAATGAAAGTTTGCACCTTCAGCTGGTGATTCCAGCCAGTTTTCAAGCCAGGGGGAACTATGAAGGCACCAGGGAATGAGCTGGTGGAGGTCACGCTTCCACACCACGCTGGCCACTGGGAGCCATGGGATGCTCGGGTCTGTGGTGAACTGCGTCAGGTGGGGTTTGGTGCCTTGCACAGAGGTTTTGAGCTGTGGCTGGCAGATGTTTGGGATTCATGGGCTTGGATTTGCTGTGGAAATGTTTGTGTCTTCATCTGAGGATTTTCAGGGCTCTGCGAGTCAGAGAAGATTGAAAGTGCAGGTCCAGTGGTGGTCTGCGGGGACCGGCTGTGTTTACTGGGCTTTGGGAGCACTCTGGATGAGGGAGGAAGTAACACATGCACAAAATCCTCTAAGGATGCAGAACTGGGAGGATTTGCAAATACCAGAGAGGACAGAGAGGTCAGAAAAATCTGCAGGAAACACAAAGGCCCAATTCGGAAAATGCAAAGCAAATCCATCTGGAGGGGACTGGGCGATGGCAGCAGCGTGTCATAGATGCTGTGAGCTCTTCAGGGCAGCAGAGCTGGGAAAGGCATCCGGAAGGTGCCTGCTCAAGTGTCCCTCCTTTTTTTAGAAAGGGACTCAGAGGGGCTTTGTCAGCTTTAATCCCTGGTAGCCAGACTGTCCAAACAGCTCAGCTCCCGCCTGAGCCAAGCTTCTGGCAATGCCTGTGGCTTAGCAAGCGCCGAGCTCTCCGTAAGACCGGCGAGCAGTGGCTGGCAGGAGCCCTTCGAGCTGACCCAGGGCTCTGGCCACAGCCTTATGCTCTTGCAGCTGCTTTATCCCACGGGCGCCGGCTGCGATTGCAATCCCCAGGCTGGACACGCTCCCTTCAGCTGTGGTGTGCCATCCCTGGGCTCCCGTCCCAGCCCCGGGACCACAGAGGCACCTCGCTGGCCCCTCAGGGGTGTGATTGCTGCCCATCCGTCACTGTCCCGCTGCTAAACTGCTGTAACTGGCCTGAAGTGCGAGGCAGTGCGAGGGGCAGGGACTGTGATAGTCGTGCAGTGAAATGCTACGGCAAGATAACTCCGGCTCTTGGCGGTGGGGATTGCAGGGGGGACCTGCTCTTGCACTGACACCCTGGGCAAAAGCCCAAATACCTGGGTGTGTGGGACACAGTGCCGCACAGCTCCGCTCCTGTGGTTTCTGATGTATCACCCTTTCCACTGCCCTGCACATCTGCCGGGCTCAGCACTTCTGCTCCCGGATCCCTCGTGTGCTGCGGAGTCCCCGGTTCATGTGCAGAACCCCCTGACCCAGCTGCTGCTCCGTGAGGTGCCAGTGGTGGGGATGGTTAAACGATGTGCCTGGACCATCTCCATCCCATTAGGCAGCTCCCAGGGAAGCGGAGCGGTCCGAGCATCACCCGGGGCGGTGGGAGCAGGGAAGCCGTACACGGCATGGATGCTGTGGGAGGATTAAAGGCAGATTGATTGGGCCTTAATAGCTCTGCCATAAATTCCTTCTCCAAATGCTGTTTGAGAGCAGCGAAACCCTGGTGTTCCCAGAGCTCCCTTGCTTATTAAACAACCTAATGAAGTGATTTGATTAAATGCAGGGAAGTCTTTCTGGCTGCCCTGGTGCTCTGTAGCAACCTGGGTTTATTGAAACTGTTACTGGGGAGATGCCGCGCTTTAAGATGCGTCTTGTTAACTATAGCTCGGTTCTGATTTTGCAGTGGTTAATTGCTGTGGTGGGTGGCTGTCACTTGGCTTGTCAGAGCGCGGGAGAGCCCCAAGCGTATGCCTCGGTGCCCAGCCAAGGCGATGCGCTTGAAACCAGAGGTGCAAAAGCTGTGCCTCTCAGCCTGGTGCGGCTTGGTAGCTCAGGGGTTAAGTGACTTTGTGGAAAATAAGATCCAGAGCCGGTGGCAGGGTTTCTCCTATAGAAATGCTGCCATGCGGGCCTGAGCTGCGACCGCAGAGCGATGGATATCCCGGGAGGAGCGAGGGAGATGAAAGGAGCAGAGCAAGTGCTGGCTGCGAAGGCTCTGGCACTGACCACAGCTCTGCCTGCGATGGGAACAGGCACCGAGTGCGATGGGCAGGGGCTCCTCTAATACCAATAATTAATAGCAAAAAGAGCTGGTGAGTTGAAAAGGGAGAAGAGGAGAGTCCAGGCTGTGGAGGGAGAGTGGGAAGGAGCAGCATGAGTAACAGACGTAAAAAGAGAGGAGGCAATGTGACCTCTGCAGATACACAAATTACTCAGCTCCTTCTGGCTGCATCAAAGATTTTCTGACTCACCAGCCTGGAGATTTAACCCCTGGATCTCGGGCTGTGCTGGCAGACGGCTGGAGGAATGCAGGGAGGTGGCTGCTCCAGCTCCTTGCCCATGCAGGGGCATGGTAAGGGGCTGCCAGGTGTCCCCCATCCTCTTCGAGGTGAGGAAGGCTCCAGGTGCCACCCCAGCTTTGCAGGGCACACGGTGGGTTTGCACGGGGACCCCAGGACTGGAGAGGTGGAGGGATGAGGATGGAGGTGGAGGGATGAGGTCCATCCCTTCCAGCCGCTGCAGTGCCGGCTCCCAAATCCTGCAAACATGCCTCGCTTGCTCCCTCCCCAGAGCCCTGGGAGATACCTGGAGCAGGGGGTCACCAAGAGGCTGTGGAGTGGGGGTCTGCCTTCCCAGATCCTCCATGCAAAGCTCCAGGAAATCCCTTGTTTTATCCCAGCCCCACTGGGGATGGAGGGCTTGAGTGCAGCCTCCAGAGAGCTCCCGTCCTCCCCTGCTCCCCTTCCTTGAAGGGGTTAAACCTTCACAGGCTCGGGTTTGTTCTCTTACACCAGTCTGGGGGAATAATTGGAACCAGGCTGCTGCTGAGCAGAGCTACTTGGTTGGAGAGTGGCTGAACTGCTTCTCCCCTCATTGAACCTGGCCTGAAAAGATGGGGCAGAGCCCGAGATGCTGATGGGCATCGCAGCCTGTCGCCCCAGTTCCCAGAGTGGGAAGGGCAGGTCTGGAGGGACACCAGCATCAGAGAATTTCTGCTCCCTCTCACCCCAAATCACCTGGAAAAACAGGAAAGGGAAGAGGAGAAGGATATTCTAAGGGGGGAAACTGCTGCAGGAGGCAACGTGAAGGCTGTGCCTATGGAGCTGTGCCAGGGAATGGCTGGAGAGGGCTGGGAGCAACTGGGGAGAGCCAGGGCGATAAGGGATGGAGCTTGCCTAGGTGGAAAGTACGGGAGGAGCTTGATTTATTTGCTGTTTCCTTTCATCTCCTTTGCTTCCAATTTTCATCATGGTTTGTGAAGAGTTTATCTTGAAGCTTGTGCAATGACTGGACCGGCTCCACACCGAAACAGATTCGGAGCAAACCCATCACCAGCAAAACAAACCTGGAGCCTGACCTGGGCTGTGGTTGATAATCCTGACTGAATCGGGGCCTCTGGAGTTTGTTTAAACCAAGCTGGGATTTTCACCAGGACAACTTTCATTACGAAATTTCCTGTGCTGCCAGGAGAGGCAGAAACCTTGTCACAGCAGCCTCTCCTGGTGCCTTGCCTTTTCCATTTCTGAGCCTTGGTTGATCTCTCTTTAAGAGAGTGAGAGCAGTGACTGGAGCTGGACAGGACCAGGGGTTTCAGTTTCACTGGAAAGGCCCCATATTCTGCTTTTTTTCCACTCCAAAATAATATAAAAACAAAAATAAGACATTTCCCGTAAAACAGAACTGTTGGAAAAATCTCCCTTGCAGTTGAAGGAAACATTTTTTTTTTTTTTTTTTTCAGTACAATCAAAATATTTCACTCCTATTTTTACCTTCAGTACAGTCCTTAATGGGAAATGGAGACTGCTTATAGGGATGCAATTTCACCTGCTTTTGATAGTTTTTGCAGCACTGGGCTCCTCGGGGTGATGCGTGCTGGGAGCTGTGGGGTCTTGGGGCTCTTGGCCAACCTCTGTCCTCCTGAAGCTGTTGCCCTGTTTCAAGACAAAGGCTGGGGCTGAAGGAAGGGAACCGAGGGATGTTACCCAGTGCCTCTTCCCACTTTCCCCCGTTTGCTGCCGGGGTGCTGCCAGCTTGTGCCCCCGAAATGGGAGCAGTGAGTCTCAGACCTGAAGGCAGCGCTCCTGGTGCTGCCCCTCTTCCTAGATGGGAGATGTTGAACCCCCCATCCAGGCTGAAATTAGATGCCCACCTCCCCCTTGCAAATGGCTGCACAGATTTCTGCTCCATCCCTTTGCACAACGAGCTCTTTGCACAACCGAGCCTCAAATATTTGGGTGATGAGTGGCCAGACGAAGCCAGGGGAAGGGCTGGGTGATGAGTCCATGTTCTGGATGATTCCCAGCGCTACCAAGCCTGGGGATGATGCCGGGTTAATTAGAGCCCTGTTTTTCCCCACAGTGGAAGGAAAGTGTTTATGGGGAGAGGGGTGAGAGGATATAGCCCTTGAAGGACTGCTCCTGGAATGGTTTTGGAAATCTGATGCTGCCTCCGAGGCTTCCCTACTGGACAGCTGATCCCTGTGCAGTGCCTGCAAGTAAGAGTTAACTCTTCCCTGCCAGCACTGTGCATCCTGCTGCAGGGGAGGGGAGGGAGCTGGATTAGCCCCTGCTCCTGCTTGGGCACTCTGGGTGGTCAGGCATCGGCAAGCATGAGAATGAGATAACCTGGCTCAGGGAACGGGGGAAACCCCCACCAGGTGTTTCTTGGGGAGGGAGGAGACCCGTTTCCCATGAGATTTTTATTCCTTGAAAGACACTGAGATGAGAAAATGGATCATTTGCTTGCAGGGGAGAAGGGATGCTGGGCAGAGCAGATGGTTTTTGGTTTTGTGGTGAGAGCAAGGGAGGCAGAAAGAGTTGGGAACTGGCTGCTGCAGCCTGTGTGTGTCTGAGTAGCCCCAACAGTGCTGCAATGTGGGTCTGGAGGAGGGGGTAACTCGGCAGGATGGATGAGGGCAGACCCTGGAGGCTGAGGATATCTGGGTTTGGGAAAGCATGGATGGAGCCTCGGTGGGGTGGGATGCTGCCCAGGACAGGGGCAGCCAGGGATGGTGCTGCTCCTGGCAGCTGCAGAGGGACGGCTGTCTGCAGGGGTCTGGCACAAAGGTTAGGGAGAGATGGATGAAGTCAAAGACCCTGGCAGCTCTTAGCAGTTAGAAAAATGAGCTGAATTTATAGCTGTAATATTTGGAGCAGTTTCTGAATATCTCTGGGGTTTTGACAGGGGCCTGTTTTCTACTCGCCTGCTGCCAAGCAATATAGGCAAATCTGCACTGTGTGCAATATGCAATAATATGCCGGGGCTGTGGAGGTTACTCCCCAGTTCTGACCTGTGCATCCATCATCCTGGGTCCCTCTGGCCCCTCTGAGCTCTCTAGTTTCACCTCCCCATCACACACAGGGACCTTGGGGGCTGCCACTGCCCCTCGCTCAGTGCAGTCTCCACATAAAACTCCCCAGCTGAGGCATATGGCTCTGTCTGCAGCTCAGGACATCTCCAGTGCTTTTGGCAGCTGTGGCTGGAATGCTTTTGGAGGTGGCTGTCCCCAGGCTGGGGTTTTCCTGGGGACAGCTGAGCAGGCAAGAGGCTCGCTCTAAGCGTTCCTGTGGCTGAAGGGACAGCGCTGTGTTTCCACCGGGATAATGCACTGTTATTATGACCTTGCTGGAGAAGTTTCTCCATGATGTTTCACTCTTGTACAGGAGGAAAATATTTATTAATAGAAAAGAGCAATTACAGGGTCTCCATAACCATGCTTTCTCCAGAGGGGGCTGCTGGCCAGGATGGGGCTGGCTTTGCCATAGAGGTCCGTTAGCTCTAAATAGAAGCACCCCAATTAATTTATCCAAGGGAAAGCAGCCCCTGAGAGATGGAGTAGCCCCCAGGGCTGTGGTGGTGGGTACCCCCTGCCCAGGGAGCAGTCAGGCTCCCGTGGCAGCTGATGTCATGCAAGGAAAGCGTCCGGCTGGCTCCTGCCTTTGGAGAGGAAAAATACTGGACCAGAAGGAGGAGGAGGCAAGGATGAAGGCCAAACCCAAGGGAGGACTAGACACGACTTAGGTGTTTCCATTGCAAACAGCAGCTCAGCGGCGAAGCCCAGACAGTGCGAGGGAGGTGATGGAGGCCATCGGCTCGGGGCACTGCTGCAGCGGCCAGGCATCCAGAGGGCTTGGGGGGCATCTGTGTGGCACCCCCTGCTTCCACCCCACAAGGGCTCCCCAGGGGGACAGCGAGCCCCAGCCAGCAGTGGCAGACACGTGCCACCCAAGAAGGCAGGGCAGATGTCTGTGGCAGCTTGGTGGCTCCTTTTCTTTTGTGGTCCTGATGCCTTTTGGATTGTCCAAGTCTTTGTCCTCGTTGACTCTTGTCACCCCCATGTCCCCAGCCTCCCTACGTGTGGGCAGACCTTTGTGTATTTTATTATGTATTTATTTAAAACCCTACTAAACCCTTGGCCTGAGCGGCATCTTGTGGTGATGGGTCCCACCGGCTAATTGTGTGTTCGGCTCAAAATTATTTGCTTTCATGGTTTCCATTGCCCTTCAGACTTTCATTGAATCACCCCCTTGTTCTTCTTTTAACCAACACTGGCAGCTCTTCCCACTGCTGAGCTGACAACCAAGAACCCTTCCACCATCAAAAGTGCTGTCGTGGCTGGAGAAAGCCTTTCCAGCACGGGACCCTTCCATCCCTGTGGCCAGCGTGGTCTGAAGCGTGCCTTGCCTGGCTGAGCCTGTGGGAGACATGCTGGGGGGCTGCCGTTACCCCTTGTCTTGTGTGAGCAGTGAGGAGCAAGAGGGAAAAGCTGCCTTTTAGCTATTGCTAAAAGCTAAATAAAGTGTGGCTGCTGGCGGGCAGCCAGCTGTGGAGCTTGGGGGTTGCCAGCGCAGGGCCAGCAGCAAAGTGCTGCGAGAAGCGAACCAAGCATCGCAGGGAGCGCGTGGGGCCGTGGCATGGAGTGTGCTCTTCCCCTCTCCATCAGCCTTGTGGGGTTCTGTGCAGGGGGTGTCTTCCCCATATTGGGGGGCACTGGGGAGCTGCTGGCTGGAGGATGTTGTCAGCCCCATCCCTGTGTGGGGCAGGGTGGGGGGTCACCCTTGTGTCCTGTCCTCATGCCATGAGAAGGGTGGAGTAGGGGGCAAAGTGGGTCCCTGGATCGGCACAATTTACCCCCTGGGGTAAATTGCTCCCCTGGGGGTGTAAGGGGTCTGCAGCTGGAACAAAGATGCGAGGGCAAAGGCAATCCCAGCCCTGCTCTAGCTGCAGCCCCTGGCTGGAAAATGATGGATGTGCTGGCCCTGGCTGGTCTCCCATCCCCAGCTCCACAGGGGGGGCTAGCAGGGGCTCCCCTACCCCTGGCCATGCTGGGGATGGGGCAGCGCTGCTGCTGCTGCTTCGTGCTGGGGCAAGGGAAGCTGCCAGCCAGGAAAACTTCACTTGGCTCCAAAATGTTTTGTTCCCAGTGTGATGTGCTGCTAAACCCAGCACCGATAGGAGCTGGTTCAGTGACAGGTCGAACTGCTGGAGCTAGTAAGGAGCAGGGAGAGGACGTCCTCGCCTTCCAAGGGCTGGAGCAAAGCAGTTGGAGCTGGGAGAGCCGTATGTGCTGGAGCCTTGCTGGATTTCTTGCAGAGCCTGGGGGAGGGTGGGTGCAGGAGGCCTATTCTTCCCTCCCAAATCTCTTCCCTGGGCATGTGCCTCAGTTTCCCCTTCTGCAAAGTAGGTGGCAGGGTGCTGGAGGCAGCTCTGTGGTCAGTAGATGGGCTGTGACCTCCGACATGGAGCAGCATTCCTAGGGGAGGGTACAAATAACTGCTTCCTACAAAACAGCCTGACAGTGAAACACAAACCCTGGGAGCCTCCCTGGATAACCCGAGCTTGGAATCACTTTATCTTTGCTTATTTAAAATGTCAGCCCTAACATTACGCGAGCAGAGAGCCAGGACTTCTCCTAGCATCTCCGTACCGTGCCTGGAGCTGCCCAGCTGGGGAATAACGGGGGGCTGTTTTCTCTGGGGGTGCAGGGGCATGTGGTGCAAGAAACCAGTCTGGGTGTTGCTGGGTTCTGGTGCCTCCCAGCCTGGGGGCTACAGCCCAGCAGAGAGGGCAGGGGGTGTGCTGAGGGGGGTACCCCTGGGAAGGAGGGGTTCCCGGTTCCCAGGACCCCACCGTAATGCTCAGCCCCCGGTGCTGTGGCCGTGAGCTGATGTGCTGAGCAGCCCTCAGCCCCGCTGCCAAGAGCTAATAAGTGGCTGCTGAGCCTTGCAGGGAAGAAAAAAAAAAAAAAGAAAAAAAAAAAGAAAAAAAAAGGGGGTTTTGGACTTCTCTCCCTCTGAGAAATGAGTTGGATGATTTAATCCTTGAGAAATGTGAGGTTTGATGAATTCTGTATCCCCTCCCTGTGCTTAAAGCAGCCACGAGTATAGCACTGGAGGTGGGAGGTGGGGGGGAAGGGGCTGGGGGCATGCAGGGCGGGCTGGGGGGCTCGGGGGCTGTGGTGCAGGGTGAGTGGAGCTGGCAGTCATGCTACGCTATCCCTGTGGACAGGGCTTGCCCTGCTGTCACCCCATCTGTGACAGGCAGCGGGGACGGGGTCCCTGTGCACCACGATGCCAGTTCCCCACCACTGGGCTGATCGCTGTGGCCCAGGGTTCCAGCCCCCTCCCTCCACTTTGCCTTTCACGTGGCAGGGACCAAGGCTCCTCCAGGCTGTCCCGGCAAGGAGTTTGCTGGTTCTCAGCCCTTCCTGGATGGACTGCTGCTTCCCTATGGGAAGATCATTGCTTCCAGTTTGGCCTCTTTCCTGGGTGGACTGGGAGGATGGGGGTGATGGAGTAGGTCCCATCAGGCTGGGGAGAGGGTGCAGACAGTCCTTAGGTCTGGGATGCAAGCGCTGTCAGCCCAGTGGTCAGGCTGGTGTGCGTGTGTGCGTCAGCCTCTCCATGGCAAGGCTGAAAAAGAATATAAATAAAAGCTTTGCATGACTCCGAAAATACTATGTGTTGTCTAAACAGAAAAGGCAGCTGGCTCCGTGACCCTGCAAGCACAGAGCTCCCTTCTGCCTCAGTTTCCCCTGCAGATGATGGGGGATGCGGATCCCCCTTTCTCCCCTGCCTGCATCCTCAGCTCAGACTGTGATGGGGGACAGGACCAGCCGTGCCTGGCTCCGGGGCAGGAGCTGCTGGGACCATCCTGATCCAGGCTGGCTCATGGTGCTTGCTGGCTCCTCACACAGCGTCACGTCTCTGGCAAAACCCGAGCAGAAAGGGGTTTACGGCTGCGGGCGGGAAGCTGAGGCGCTGCGGCGGGGTTCGCCTTCCTCCACTGCATCTGCACCAGGAGCCGGCGAAGCTTTTTCCATTCCCTAACCCTTCCCTGGCTGCTGCAACGCCTGGGCTCCGGCACCCAACACATGAGGCTCTTCTCCAGGGGACATTTGCCCATAGGTTTAATGACCAAAGCAGCAGCTGTGCTCAAAACAGGGGTTATTTCTTGTTTTCCCTCTCTTTGCTTTTTAAACACCTGGCTGGGGCAGAGGTCAGCTGCTTTTTCGGCTGCATTTCTTACTTGGGAGCGAGGCAGCTTGTTCTTTCCAGCCTGGCCCTTTCTCTGTCCATCTGTGCTGGTGAAGCTGCGTGTCCTGCTCTACGGGGGGTTTGCTCCCCTCGTTCAAGCACTACGAGATGCTCAGGGATGGATTGAGAGGCCAGGCTACGCCTGGGGAGAAGGAACAGATATTTGGGATGAGCATATCTGCACAGAAGGGATGCAGCCTTCCTCCTCCTCCTCCTCTCACCTCCCTCCCTCGCTGTGCGCTGGGGTGACCCAAGTGACACAAACACCCTCCCCGAGCAAGCGCTGAGCCGAACCCCCACATCCTCGTGCCTCTGGGGGCTGTTTTGTTCAAGGGGGGCTGTTTTGTTCAAGGGGGGCTTCAAGCGCCTTCCACATGTCCCCTCGGCAGCTGCTCTCATGGAGCATGTTCCCAGGTGTTTCCAGATGTTTGCTGGAGATGGAAATGTGGGCATGGAGCAGGCACGCTCCACGTGCAGCTGGGGGGGTGGGAGGAAGCACATCACGCAGCGTCTCAGCAACATGAGCGCAGCATCTATGCATTACAAAGCAACATACTTTTCCACTTTGCTCACTTCCCACCCCCCCCGCTGCCCCCCGGAGCTTTGCTGGGAGCCAAGTGTTTCTCCCAGGCTCACGGCGACGTTCTCCCAGCTCTCTGGCTCTTGTGAGGAGGCTGCTGTGAGCTCCCCCCAGGTTGGAGGGGGCTGCAGCCTGGGGCTGGGATGGGCAGGAGCATCCCCCAGCTCCTGGCAAGGTTTGGGGGAAGCGGAGTTTAATTTTCCAGGCTGGTGGCCACCCAACACCAGTGGCAACAGCCTGTGCTGGGGAGGCATATGGAGCCCCAGCAGAGCCACGGCTCCACCGAAGGGCAGCACAGCACCCTCCCACCGTGCTCCCAGGGGAATGGGTCCATCCCAAACTGCCAGGTGTCATTTTGGGGGGACCCCTGGGCACTCCTTGGCCCTGCTCAGTGGCCCCTTCCCGTGACACCGGTGGCTGCTGGTGGAGAGCACGGCTGGCTTGGGAGCCTTTGCTGCCAAACGCCTGAGATTTGATGTTTTGCATAGAGCACAGGCTGCTCTGACCAAGGGCCACAGGAGCATCTCAGGTTTCCTGCTGCTGCCCCCCCACCCCCTTTCTGAAATTAAATTTTTAACTCTCCGAAGGGAGTTTTAAGGTCTGGCTGTCAGAAAGAACCTCTGCACTGTAAATCAGCTATGTTTGTACAGCACCGAGCACAGCAGAGGCTCAGCTTGGGAAGGGGGGGGGTGATGCTGGGATAACGTAAAGAATAAGCATCTCCCTCTGGCCAAATAAACATTTTAAGCTGCTGGTGGTGAGGAGCTCGTGGTGTGAGGAAGGGGAGCTGGGTTTGAGGGCAGCCCTTTGCTCAGGTGTGTTTGAGAAGCCTCCTGTGCTGCTTTGCTCTGCAAAATTCTCCTGCTTGAAACCCCTGGGGCTGGGACCACCAGCTCTTGGCAGGCTGTGATGTCCCCTGGGGCTGTCCCCTCCGTGTTGCCCTTGGCCAGGAGGAAAGGGAGACGCTGGGGTAGCCTGAGCTGCAAACAGCCGGGGGAGGCTGCGCTGTTGGAAATTGGTGTGATAAGGTTCAGCGTGGGACCTTCCACCAGGGGAAGGGGATGCTTATTTTAACCATACCCAGTATGAACCACTTGCACACATGGGCACCGAGGTGGTGCATGAGGGGTCTGCCTGGGATGGGTGGGGGAGGATGAGGGATGAGGGTGCTCACTGTGCCTAGCATTTCCCAGCTGGAGATGATGGAGATTATAACGTGGTGGCTTTTTCCCCTTAAACCTTCTGCTGCCTCTGGTCCGTGTTGCCTCATTTGGGGTGTCTGCACGGCTGCCACCGACTCCCTGCCGGGATGGCCCGAGTGACCGGGGCATGGCTGGGTGCCGGAACCTCACTGTGCCTGATGGGCTGGTGGGACACAGCCTCCGGGCTCACTGGGGACCACATTCCTCTGTGTTTACCCACTCTACGGCTGTCCCTCATGTTACCCTTGGTCGAGACAGGCCGTTCTCGCAGCCCTGGCTCTGTCTCCTGGTGCTTTCACGCTCAAACATTTCCTCTCCTACCTCCGCCAGACCAAAGCGGTATTTCTGTTACAAACCTCTGCAGAACAAACAGACCATGGCTGGGAAAGGGGATAAACTGAAGGGGCATGGCATCGAGGGGACCAGGGATGACCGGGATGCTGCTAGCCTGCAGCAGGGGCACTGAAGCTGGGATCTCCCCAAGCAAACAAAAGCCATGAGTGCAGGTTTGCTCCATAGCCATCCTCCCTCATCCCCTTCGCCCACAAGCACGGGGCCAGATTTTGCTCCAGACGTAGAATAAACCGAGCGTGTGGCGCCCAGAGCCACGTTCAAGGCTGCAGCCTGTGGCGTCTTGAAAATTTAAAAGGACGCCTTTGAAGGTGGATTCAAAACTTGGACACTGAAAGAAATTCCTGCAGGAAGAAAATTCAACAAACAAAGTCCCTTGGCTGAGAGCAAAATTTATATTCACCAAATTTGCTGAAGGTTTTCGTGCTTCCCAGCAACGGGAGCTGTGTTAGCAGCTTCGCAGGTCGGGCAGCATGGTGGGTAAGGTGTAGGATATGAGACCTTTCCATGCCTGCCATTGCAGGGTGGCTTTTGTGCAAGCAACTGCACCATTCAGTGCCTCAGTTTCCCCCTTGCAATGCCCAGCTGAGTATCTGTTAGGTAGCAGGAAAAAAAACCTCACATGAAACATGTCCCCATGGATTTGGGGACTTTTGACTAGTTTTTAAATCGATTGGCAAGAATCTCCAAACAGCATATTCTTTCTTTATTGATTCTGATCCTTCTCCAGCTGGCAAACACATGTCCCTACCTAGACCCTTTGTTGAAACAATGTGAAATACCGATGTGGTTTCTGTCCATTCCTTTTCCTGGCTTGCACTCGAGCTACCTGCTGGTTTTCAGGCATCTGAGTGCCCCAGCTCGCGGCAGGGTGAGGGCTGTGCCCTTGGACCATCCTGCTCCCAGCACTCACCAGCAATACTCCAGTTTTGGGGGAAAGGGAAGGGCACCGTGTTGGGAACAACTATATTTAAGGGTTGTGAGGAGCCTGGGGCAAAATGTGGGAGTCCAGTAGGTGGGAATTTTGGGGGAGGCTCTGATGTTGGCTGTTTGAACCTGCTGTTGGTAGCCACTGTCAGCCGAGTGTGGAAGTGTGGGTTTGGACCCCGCTGGATGGCTACCAGCCTGTGGTAGGGTTTGGACTGGATTTTCGATGAGCCAAAGCAGCTCAGGTTTTCTGGCCCCTGCTGCAGATCAGCTTGGCTGGAGAGAGGACGGCTCGTGGGGAGGGACAGGACCCCCCTGAACCCCGCGTCCCAGGGATGCCTGGGATGGGGATGCCTGTAGGAGGGAGATTCCCATGGTTGCTGTGCCCCCCGGGACTCCTCGTCCATGGGCTGTGTCTGAAAGCTGTGAATATGCAACAGATCTCAGGCTGCCCCTGAGCTCCTTGGAGCAGAAATATCCCCCCTGAGCATCCCCGATCATGCCTGCCCCAGCAGGCACCCCAGAGCCCTGGGGGTCCCTTGGCCATGTCCCCTTGGTGCACAGGGGTTTTCCAGCCCAGGACCTGGCTGAGGCTTCATGTAAAACCCAGTGGCCCCCTGCCCGTGGTCCGCTCAGCTGCATGGCACCGCCGTGGCTCCCCTCCCTCCTTTTTATTAAGTGCCATCAGGATTTAAATTAAAGCTTATCACCAGCTGGGAGCAAATGAACCCTGCATCGTGTTTGATGGGGTGCCATCTGCTAGGCAGGAGCAGAGACCCCAGCACAGGGCTGGGGTCCCTTCAGCGGGGTGGGGGGCAGCTGGAAGTCACTCTGTGGAGGGGGGGGGACCCGGGGGGGGACATCCCTGGGGTTGCCTGACTGATGCCACACGCCAAGCCCCCGTGCCCAGCGCCCCCCTTGCGATTCAGCCGCGTGGCTGGAAAGCGTCATCCCAAACACACGCTTCTGGAAAACAGGGGCCGTGTCAAGGGAAGGGCTTATTTAAATTATTAATTAGCTTTGTTTTTAAACACGGGCTCCGAGCAGCCTCCGCAGCAGAAGGAATTGTGATTAAACGCCAGCCCTCCGGCAGGCAGGCCATGTGTGTGCAGCGGAGCCCGCAGCGCTTGGCTGCCAGATAAAGACGTTATTGTTGTCATCGTGCCTCGGTCCCAGCCCTCCGCCTCCCGCGCTCCCACCCACCCTGGGCCAGCGGCTCCCAGGAACAAAACCCCCGCGCTCGGCCCAGGCTCGCTCGTGGCGGTGCCGAGAGGAGGAGGAGGAGGAGGAGGAGGGAGACAGCCAGAGAGAAACTGGTCTTGGGGATTAATAAGAGGCAGGAGGAGGGAGAGGTGCACACAGGTAAGCTGTGGGCAGGTGCTTTCCCCCAGGATCTTCTCGCCTTGCCTGACCCTCCGAGCCGGGACACGGCGCTGGTCCATGATGCTCCTGCCCTCTCCAGCCTCCCTTACATGCAATGCAGCATCTGCTCTTCCTTTTTTTCCTTCTCCTCTTGTTGGTTTTTTTTCTCTTCTTCAGCAGCTGGAGTCTTTGTTCCTTCCCTTTTCCCTTGTTGCAAGAGTTTTTCTCAGCGTGGGACAGGCTGGGGGGTGTTGGCGGGGGGGAAAACTTGAGGCTGCGAAGTCAGAAGAAAGTCCCGCATGTGGTTGTGTCGCAGCTGCCGCCAGGCGCTTTCTGCGGGGGTGGGCAAGGACCCCCTGTGTGCGCCCCCCCCCCCCAACCTGTGCTCTCACACGCTCCCAACCCCACACACGCTCGGCTCTGGCTCTGCAGCCAGGGAGGCAGAGCTGGGGGTGTTGGAGGGGGGATGCACAACCTCAGTCATGCCCAGGACAGCCCCCTGCCTTGGAAAGCAGCAGGGAAAGCGTGCAAGGAGCGGGGAGAGGCTGAGAGGGGAGCAGACACCTCTGGAACCAGGACTGCTACCAGGGAGCCTCCGGTAACACCGTGCTCAGCACAGGGTCCATCAGATGGGGCTGGGGAAAGAGCCAGGGGGGCTGTGGGGTCCGGCTCCTGTGGGAGGGGGGCTGTGTGCAGCCCCTCGCCCCCATGCCGGAGCGGGGAGCTGGGGGTTCCCTGCCCTGTTGGGGGGAAGAGCATCATGCTGCTTTGTGAGTGGGGGGAGAGGGAGCAGCCAAGCAGCATCCCAGTGCTTCAGGGGCACTTTTCAGCAAGCTGGTTTTCTGCCTAAAATGTAGGTGGGAAAGCCCTTATCTCCTGTCCGGCAGGCAGAGCCGTGCCTGGATCACACAGACCGTTCCCAGGGCATGTAACACCACTTTTGCTGCCTCCATCACCCAGGTTTGAGCCAGCCCTGCTCCAGGCAGGCAGAGAGGTGCAGCCCCCTCCTGCACCCCACTGCCCGGATTGCTGCCGTGTGGGTCCCGTCTGGAGCCGGCTCTTTGTCTCTGCTCCGGCTGAGGCAGGAGATGATGGGAGAAAGCAACAGGGCAGCGATGTTCGCTGAAGTCCTGGGGAAAGGGTTTTGTTGCATGAAAGAGGCTCATCCCAAACCTGCCCTTCCCCGCCTGTTTCAAAGTTTTAGGAAAAGCATCTACTGGGCAGAAAGTGGAAATTCATCCCCTTGGCAGCCGAATGCAAAGCATGTCGCACATGAGAGCTTGGAAACTTTCCTGGGAGCCTGCGATCGTGGGCCTGCCTTATGTGGTGCTCAGCCGACAGCATCCTGCAAGGGCACGAGCTGCTTCCCGGGAAGCACCCTTTTCTTGGCCAGCCCGGGACAGGCAGCGCGGAGCAGAAATGCAGGGTGCTGGGTGTCCCTGCTTCCCTGGGGAATGGGGAGGGCGAGAGGCTGAGTGTTTTCACCTGGGACGAGATAAAAACGCAGCTGTGGGAGGTTTCGTCTGCCCTCTGGAAGAGGCTGGAAGGGAGAGATGAGGTATCAGAGCGGTTTCCCACCCTTAGAGAAAGCAGAGCTGGGGGACCAAGGCAAGGTATCGGCTTGGAGGGGAGCAGGGTGTGCGTGGGGGGCAGGCTCGGGGGCCAGGCTGCAGTCGCTTTGGCAAAATTTTCTCCCACAATTTGCTTTTGTCTGTGTCCAGCCAGTTCCGCTGTGTGTGGCAGAGAGATCTGCAGGTGGGCTGAGCCAGGAGCAGCCCTGGGAAGGGTCGGGACATGCAGTGAGGGAGAAGGAGAAGGAGGGAGGAATTGCTGACACAGAAAAGGCAGCAGAAAGGTGTTTTCTGCCAGGGCTGCCTTCCCACAGACCCTGCTGCAGGAGGAGGTTGCTGGAGGGAGCAGTGAACACAAACGAGCTTTTCGCAATGAGTCTGGTGACTGTAGTACAGTGAGGAAATGCTCCTGGCACGCAGAGGGACGCAGGAGGCATGCATTGCTGTCCCCACGTCTTCCAATCCTCGGGATGACCCAAAAGTGTTGCTTGAGAGCCTGGGAGTGTGTCCGAGCTGCTCTCTGGCAGGGTCTCCCAAGACACCCATCCCCTGCACGGACACAGCAGTATCCCTAGAAGAAGTGATGCAGCAGGACCGAGCCCCTGCGGCCGCCTCGGCGGTGTGCCGACCCCAGCCCAGCCAAGCTGCCAGCACCTCCGCTCCTTGCTGGGAAAGGGCTGGGAAAGGGCGAGAAGAGCGGGTCATTGCATCAGGGCTCTGCTCCCCAGGGGACCCTGGGGACGCCTGGGTAACGGCGTGTCTGCCCTCCCCTTGGAGGACAGGCTTGCACTGTATTTATCCCTTTTCCGCCGTTCCCAGCTCTCCGGAGCAGCTGGATAAAGAGCTCCCTGTTTCGGTCGCAGCTGATCCGACCCAGACTCTTGCAGAGACACGAACAAGCTGTTGCAGTGGTTGGATGTGAAGGAGGCTGACAAGGGAGCTTTGCTGGCTCCTTTTGGTTATTTTTAGCTTGCCCTCCTTGCTCCGCTCCAACGTGCGGGTTCCCAGGCTGGGTGGGAGCATTTTCCAGCCTGGGGGCTGCAGGCATGATGGGAAGTGGGGGTCCCAGTGGGAAAGCTGAGAAGGGAGCTAGCAGGGCTATGGGCAATGGGCTGGAAAGGATCCCTGGTCCAGCCGTCTCGGCTTTCCCCTCTCCTCCTGAAGGGAAAAGCTCCCTTGATCCCTCCCAGCCCCTTGACATGCGCGGGGGTCCCGGATACATCGGTGCTAGCTGGCCGGAGCCAGCTGCTGCTCTCTGCATGTCAAACTGCTGCGAGAGGAGGTGGGGAGGGCAGGAGGCACCCAAGGGAGAGTGTTGGGACTTCTGCCCGTGACAAATCCCCGTGACCTTTGCATAGCTCACTCTTGCCCTGGAGGTTGTGATTTTTGCCTGCCCTCGGCACCAGTCGCTGGGCTGGCAGCGAGCACTGCTTGGGAGCTGTGGGTTAGTGAGATGCAGCGACGATAAACTATTTGGAAAGCAAACACCAGTGGCATTTGGGGCTGGAGTTTCCAGCTGTGGTGCCGAATTTTTGTCATTTGTAATGGGATGACTGAGGAAGCAGCTGCCTCATTCTGGGAAAAACCCTGGGCTGGCATCTGTTGGGTGCCTTCATCCTGCACCCAGGCCAAGCTGGCTGGCCCAGCCCGCAGCTCAGGAGGTGTCAGAACTGCTTTTGTCCATGAATCGAGCCTTTTCTCCACACCAGGCAGTTGGTTTCCTGAATGCATTCATTGCTTCATGGTTTAACTTTATTCCAGTTGCATGGATTCCTTGTGGATACCCGGGATCTGAGCTGTCCTGTCCGTCGGGGAGTGGTGAGAAAGGTCGAGACATTTGCAGAGCAGGCGCTTTGCTGTGGCGCTGGCCACGGATTCGGCAGCTGGTGCCCATGTAGAATCAGGGTGTGGGATTTGGAAATCCGGCTTCTTGCATTCATGCCAGTAAATTCAACTGCATGAAACTGGATGGAGAACAGACTGCCGACTGTGGCGAGTCCAGGGAGAGCTGGCTTTGAACCTTCCAGCATGTTGGAGGCAATTGTAAAGCTTGTGGTGGCCTCAGGCTTGTTGCATCCCCATTATTCTGGATGAAGGGCTGTTGTGGGGACCACGGGCTGTGAGCTGGTTTCCTGCAGATTGCTTGGAAGTGGGTCTTGTTTTCCTCGAGCAGGCTGGGGAGCGACAGGCAGAGCCTCCGCGGGGAGCTGCAGCTTGGCAGGGAGAGGCTGGTGGGGATCGACGGTGGGGAAGGGTCGTGGCAGTGCTAGCTCTGCCTGGCTGCGATGGGCAGAGGGGCTGTGGCAGTCCCCGTGGGGATGTGCCAACAGGTTGCAGGTGGTACAGCGGATAAAAGGGGCTGCGTCTGCCTCCTGACGCTTTCCTTCTGTGCTGACAAATGCCACACGATGCTGCTGCTCTCCAGCCTGAATTTCTGGCTCGCTGACTGTTTCTGCTATATGCCGAGTCCCTAAACATCTGCAGTGTTCAAGCCTCGTACGGAGGGGACGGCACAGGCTGTGCGGGGCCAGGTCGCTCCTGGAAGGGCTGAGAGCTCAGCCAGCTCCCAAGACCAACGGGGTGACAGTTCTGCCCTGTCCCCCACCCCTCCATGTGACATTGCCCAGGGCAGCTGCTGGGTGGCCCCAGCTGATCATTGCCCTGCGAGTGGAGGGAGCCAAACACTCGGATCGCAGCGTGTGCTGGCTGGAATATCGTGTCCCAGCTGCCTCCTCCCCTCTGCAATGGGCCAACTGCAGACCTCAGCCCCTGCCGCCTCCCTGGGCGTTGTGGGTGTTAAAATCCAGGTCTGCGTTTTGGAGTGGAGGCAAAAATCTCATGGAAAGGTCTGGGACAAGGTGGGAGGGGGAGATCCACGTGCAGGGAGAGACGTGGCTGGGAAAGGCGCGGGGTGTTGTGGGGCCAAGGAGGGGACTGCACGTACAGCAGCTCCCCGTCACGAATTTGCCCGTTCTCTGCAGCTCACCATTGAATCTGAACTCGTACAACACAGAAGCACGCACGTACGTCCCCGAAGGGGACTTGCTGCAGCACTGCTGAGCTGAATATCTGGCAGCATTCGGACCCCGTCGCTTTTCCCTGTTCCTCCCTTCCCCCAGTGAGATGCCAGAGCTCTGATTGAAAACAGCAGGCATGAGAGGCTTGTAGGGTTAAACAGAGCCAGATGGGAGCAGAGCGAGACAAAAAGGAAAGTAACAGGCTGGGCCTGGAGGGGGGGCGAGAACAGGATCTTTTCTTGGAGAAAGTCAATTACTTGGAGCCCCAGGAATGCGTGGGATGGCTTCAAAGGGAGCCTGGCTGGCACAGCCCCGCGACCGGTGGCCCATTGAGGGGCTCGCAGGGCATCCCTGGGTGGGATGTGGACCCCAGTGAGGAGTGTAAGCCAAAGGGGGTTGATGTGGTGGGGGGCTACCCCAGCAGTGTTGGTTTGTGCTGCTTGCTGCTCAGGTGAGGGCTGGCGACGTTTCCCTGCTGCTGCCCAAAGGCAAACACCATGTGCCCGGCTCAGCCCTGCCTGTTTGCTGCTCCCACCGGGCGCGCTGAGCCGAGCGGGGTGGCTGCGCCCGCCGTGCCGATGCCCTGGCCCCTGTGGCCGTGCCGGCAACGCTGTGCACCAGCACGCTCGTCCTGTTGCATGGGAGAGAGCGATGAGCCAGGAGAGCTCGTTTTCTCTCCGGCATCAGCATCACCAAAGGCTTCTGCCCCACGCTCCAGCAGCGCCGGCTCCCACAGTGGATACTCCGTTTCCCCAGGAGATGCATCTTCCTTTGAGTCTCCTCATCTTCCTCCCTGTCTTCTTCCCTGTCTCATCTCACTTGATTCTCTTTCCCACTCTGCCTCTGCCGAGCTCCTCCATCTGCCTCGCTGTGCATCCAGCTCGGCTCTGTTCCTGCTGGGGTGACAAATGCCGCCGGGAAAAGCCTGGCGAACACCCTGAGGTATCTGCCCAGGAAGCCCACAGCCTGGGCTGCTCCAGCTGGCCCCGGGGAGTGTCAGAGCATCCAAAGCACCTTCTGCACCGGGCTTTCTGGGGAGCTTGTCTGCAACAAGCTGGATCCCTCCATCCTCCAAGACATCAGCTGGAGAGCTACCAGCAACACTCTCTCAAGGACTATGGCTGCTGTTCCAGGCAGCAGCAGGGAGGGCAGAGAAGAGACAGGCAGCCTTCACGGGCTTGGTAACAACCCAGAGAAGAGGGTGAGGTGGTGTGTGTAAGGTTTTGGGCAGGTGTCCAGGAGAAATACTCTAGCCAGGGGCAAGCAGAGACCCCTCCTGATCCCTCCAGATTTCCCACTTCTACTGGGACTCTCCCCAAACAACCAGCTCAGCCCAGCACCCTGCAGTGGGACTGGAGGTGATGGATCGGATATTTGGGCAGCACGGGGAGCCATATAGCCATAAACCCTCCGTATTGCCCATGCATAATTTTGCAAATGCCTTTTTTTATCACACGGCCTTGCAAATGGGCTGTCCTCTTCGCTGTCCTGCTAACTGCCGCTGGCCTCCCGATACTGTTGCTCAGCCAATTTGCTACTGAATCATTGATTTTTTTGGCTCAAGAGCAAAATTAAGCGTAATCCATCAAGGTCTCTGAAGGGGCAATCCATCCCTCAGGGAGAAGGCACAGTGGTGTTGAGGGTCCCGGCGGGGCCAGGCTCTGCAGGGCAGTGCTGGGGGTGGCATGCCCCCCTGAAAACTCACAAACAAATGACCCCCCGCCACCCCCCACCCCCACCCCCATGGCATAACACTGAGCCAGAGAGAGGGGATCTCGGTGACTGATGCTCTGGAGAGGGGTTGGATTTAAAGATAACATCCAAGGGGAAGGAGAGAAAATAGCAGGTCACTGGCAGGGACATGGGGTAAATTCCTGCCTGTCAGTGAAGGGGGAGATGGGAGATGAGGCAGTACCTAAATCAGGCACGTCCTAACCCAGCCTTTCTTGTTGCCTCCCTCAGGCAAACATCTGGACCATGAAGGTGGCCTTCAGATTGCTTCTCCCGCTTGTTCTTGTGCTGATCTCAGAGGTGAGCGGGCAGCGGAGGAAGCCTCCCCGGAAACCCACCCGCCCGCCTCCTGAGTTCATTGAGCCTGTTGAGCCCACAGAGCTGCCTCCGCCCCTACCTCCAGGTCCCCCTTCCATCTTCCCCGACTGCCCCCGGGAATGCTACTGCCCTCCAGACTTCCCTTCTGCCCTCTACTGTGACAGCCGCAACCTGCGGAAGGTCCCCATCATCCCGTCCCGCATCCACTACCTCTACCTCCAGAACAACTTCATCGATGACCTCCCAGAGGAGTCCTTCAGGAATGCCACAGAGCTGAAATGGGTCAACCTAGACAACAACCGCATCCGGAAGGTGGACAGGCGGGTCCTGGAGAAGCTGGAAAACCTCATCTTCCTCTACATGGAGAAGAACCAGCTCAAGGAGGTGCCTTCCTTCCTGCCACCCAACCTGGAGCAGCTGCGCCTGAGCAGGAACCAGATCTCCAAAATCCCTGCTGGGGTCTTCAGCAAGCTGGAGAACCTGGTGCTCTTGGATCTGCACCACAACAAGCTAAGCGATGGGGTCTTCAACAAAAACACCTTCAAGGGACTCAAGAACCTCATGCAACTCAACCTCGCCCACAACATCCTGAGGAAAATGCCCCCCGGGGTGCCCAATGCCATCCATCAGCTCTTCCTGGACAGGAACAACATTGAGGACATCCCCAGTGACTACTTCAAGGAGTTCCCCAACCTGGCATTCATCCGGCTCAACTACAACCAGATCTCTGACAAGGGGCTCCCCAAGAACTCCTTCAACCTCACCAACTTGCTGGTGTTGCACCTGGCCCACAACAAGCTCACCAACGTCCCTTTCATCAGCCCCAAGCTGGAGCACCTCTACCTGAATAACAACTCCATTGAAAGTGAGTTGCACTGCTGGGTCGGGAGGCTGTGGTGAGGTCTGGGGGGGAGCAGACGGGCATGAGGGTGGTGAGTGTTTTGCTGGAAAAGGTCGTTTTTTGCCCAGTGGGATGTGAACCCTTCAAAGGGAGATGCAGTGGTGAGATGAGCTGGGAGCTCCTTGTAGGTGAAGAAGGCCATAAGGGGGATGAATTTGCATGTGGGGAAGGATGGTCCACATCTCAGCTGAGGAGCAGAGCTAAAATCCCCCTGGTGCTGCAGGGCTTTTCTTGTTCGTTGTCATGGGCAGCTCTTCTTTGGGGCCACCTGCTATCCAAATAGTTACTTCCCCAGCAGGGCTCAGAAATAGGGCTATTTAAAAGGGAGAGTCTGTGCACATATTTTAAGAACAGATGCCAAATACGCAGTCAAGATGGTTAGAAATAACCCAGCTTAGCTCTTGAGCTGAGCCTCACAGAGGAAGAAACAGGGAGAAGAACAAGGCTGTGATGGAGGTTGCCTTGGCAAACCAACTGGGGCAGTTTCACACCATTCCAGGCAGAGCACTGCAATTTCATGGGAGAGGTGCTGGCCTGGGAAATGTGTAAACATAGCTAGCACATTCGAGAAGAAGACAGAGACCCATTCCTGGTCACCCCAGATGTTTCTGCTATTAGAGGTCCAGCAACCTGCTGTCCCTGCTATCCATAGGGAAGCAAGAATGCGGTGCTCCTGCCAGAAACCCTCCATGTGCGCTGGGAAAAGCACACTGAGCTCTTCTATTTCTGGCTGTGGTGGGGTGTATGGGGGCTGCAGGACCCACCCAGGGCATAACTCGCCTGTGAAGCAACCGCTGGTCCCCACAAGCGGTGTGTGACACAAGCACTTGCACGCTGCGGTATTTATCGTGCAGTGTTGGTGTGTGGCTTTATCTGCAGAAGCGATCTGCTGCCGAAGAGGGGCTGTAAAATCCCGGCTCCTGCCCAGACATGGCACTGAGCATGAGCCAGGAAGGGATGAGCAAGAAAACTGCTCTTTGCAGGCAAGGGTTAACAGTATTGTGGGTCGTGATGCCAGGGAGGGGGACAAAACCCTCACCAAGCCACATCTCAGGGCATCACCAGAGTCGGTTCCCAGGGAATAATGATGCAGTGATTAACGTCTGGTTCGAACGCTGGTTAATCTGCATTTTATTTAAACACCCACAAGCTGGAGCCAAGAGGGACCTTGGGGTGAAAGTGGTGACTGCTGCTGGCTTCACAGACACTGGTACCCAGGCCCTGCAAGGGCTTTCTGTGGAGGGATGCCCACGTGGCCGTGTGCATCATGTCCCAGCTTTCCCTTTGCCTATTTTACCCAGCTTTTGTAAGGTTTCAGTCCGGGCTGTTGGGTAACAACATAAGAATCCCCAGGTTTATTCTCTGTAATGTAGGCCCTGGGGTGGGGAGAAACACGTGGAAATCCAGAAGCGAGCAACGAGCTGGCTATTGACGTTATCTCCAGCGTAACGGTGCTGGAGCATGTTTCCTTGATGTTACTTTGAAGGCTTAAGGCTGGGTCGGCAGGTTTCATCTTTGAAAATGTTCCCTTTTCTCTTTCAAATGACACCGCATCCCTCACCGTGCTTTGGCTGAACGTGACCTACTTCGTTTCTGATCAAACCCAAGATCTTCCTCTCACTGGGGCTGCGCTGTCTGTCTGGAAGAGGCTGGGGATTCCTCCCCTCAGTGCCAAAGCAACCCCATTTTGGGGTTCAACAGACAGGCAGGCAGGGAGTGGGGGTCTCAAGCATCTGTCTCTGCCTTCCCTGTCCTCTAACCTGCACCCCGCTTGTCCTCTCCTCCCTGCAGAGATCAACGGGACACAGATCTGCCCCACCTCGCTGATGTCCATCCAGGACTTTTCCCCCTCCGACCTGGACAGCGTGCCCCGGCTCCGGTACCTGCGGCTGGACGGGAACCTCCTGAAACCCCCCATCCCCTTGGACCTGATGATGTGTTTCCGCCTCCTGCAGTCCGTGGTTTTCTAGCCCTGCCCGGCAGCGTGCCTCTCCCAGGACTTGGCTTTGCACAGAGACTTGACCCCCATCAGCGTTTGACATGTGGGACCCTCTTTGCTTCCCTCTCCCCTTGCTCATACCCCGCCTCCATCCCTCTTTCCCCCTTTTCCTCCCCTGCAGTGGCCGTGGACACGCATGGCATGTGCATCCTTGGGGACCACTGTCTGCAGGACAGCACCACATCACAGCAGCCATCCCAGGTCGCAGCATTAACCTGGGGGGGCTGCCACACTCACCCCAGTTCCCTGCCTGTGGGCTCTGCCTTCTCTGCCCTCACCCAGGCCAGCCCTGGAGCTGTCTCTGTCTCTCCCCTTCCACCCGGCAGAGTTTCAGGAGGTTGGATTTGGTCCAAGCCAAAAGCATTTCCAGATGGAGCTAATGAGGGAGCTCAGGGGCCATCTCACTTGCAGGAGTTGGGTCACATCATTGCTCCAGGTGGCTGCACCCAGAGAGCCCATGATGTCCCTAGGGAAAAATCCCCTGTGATGGAGGTGGAGCAGGGATGCCCTGGGCTGGTGTGCCAAGGGTGCAGATGGCCACCCCACAGCCTTGGGGTGTAGCGTGATGTGTACTGGCAGCGGGTGGCTGGGGGAGCAGGATGTGTGCAGGAGGGTGGCTGGGACAGGACACGACACCTCCTGGCCAGAGCCACATCCCAGGGCCCTGGGTGAGGGACATGCTCCTCCCTCCTGGACCCTCCCAGGGGACTTTGGCCTTGGCTCCGCATTGCTCTGGAGGCTGAGGGGCTTCTTCCCTCATGGTGGTGTCAATTTGGCAGGAGGGAGCGGGGAGGGTGTCCAGCCCCTGCGGCTGGAGCTGGGCTCTCTGTGCCCTGTGTGGGTTGCACCTTCCCCGCAGCAATACATCAGGCAGCCTCCTTTGCAAGACCAGCCCCCTCCCTGACTTTCAACCCTCCCAAGCTCCCCCCGGCAGCATCAGTCCACGGTCCCTCTCCCAGCATCCTGCATCCTCCCCCTGCCCCGTGCTGCGGAGGCGCAGGGCTCAGTGCATCGGCCGCACTCTGCTGCTCCCAGCAAACCCTGCCCTCCCCGCTGCAGGCAGGACCCCAAGCCTGCGGGACCCCCGTGCCAGCTGCCTTTGCAGCGATGCCAGCGGGACAATTGCCCCTGTATTTAGATACCTGGGGCCAGATCCTGATGTGGGTGTAAACCCAGGCTCTGCTGGGGCTGGCTTGACCCGTGAGGTCTCCACTGTGCTCTCAGTCCCTCTGCCCTCCTGCCTTGACTCCCACCTCCTGGAAGTTTTATTCTCCGTTGCTTTCTTGAACCAAGCACACATGACTGGGTTTGCCTTTTTTTTTTTTTTTTAGAAAAAAGGAAAGAAAAAGGAAAGGGAAGAATTACTCTTTTGGAAAAGCTATTTTTTATTCCCCCTTCTCCCTGTTTTCATATGTATCACTTCCCTCTCTGATAGCTGTACCTGCATATATAGGGTGTCCGGGTTTAGGGCGGGTTGTTCTCGTTTTTTTCTTCCTGATTCTCAGGATTTAGATTTAAGGCTGAGCATTAGAGGGGAAAAAAACCCCAAATAACTGAAATAAGCATTAAAGCAATAAACCAAAGAAACTACCCATTACCTCCTTTGTGTTCAGCCACCAAAACTGACCCTTCTCCGAGATGGGCATGGTCGGGCACTGTGCCCTGCTCCCTGGGAATGGGACAGCGATGCTCCCCGCAGCCTGGGGACACACCAGTGACCCTACGAGCTGAGTGCTCCCCCCTCTCCAGTGCTGGAAGGTTCATTAAACCCCTGTGCTAATTCAGGCTTGTTTTCTCATGATAAAAAGTCCCTTCTCCAAATCTTCCTCCAGTGGGCTTTATTGGGTTCAACAGGTTTCAACCTTAAACCCGGAGACCCTATGTATATATTTATATATAATGTGTATATATACTGGTAGACTGTACAGATATATCTAGAAACATATGTAGTTCTCAACTGATTTCAACTTAATGGTATTTTCACTCCTACTCTCCACAGCAGTGAAAATAAAATGATTCACAAGGGACCCAGAGCTGCAGTCGGACCTGCCTCTCCCTGATCCATCCTCATCTTCCTCACTGCGCGGGAGCTGCTGCTTCATTCAGAACCACATTTCCTCCCGGCCAACTTTCCCAACAGCTGGAGCTTGGGAGACCCCGGGGGTCCCCGCAGCGGGAAGCTGGCAGGCTCGGGGGTTGTTTGTGGTGTGCCCTGGCTCAAACTGGGGCTGGGCTGGACTGGCAAACAGCACCAGTGTCAAAACAGCAGGCACGCCTGCAGAGCGGCGGCGGGCAGCCTTATGGAGCATGTGCCTGTCTTAATGAGCACCGCTGCTAATTAAGAGAGCCTGACCTCGGCTGCAGCTCCCAGGGCTGCGGCTGCAGCTGGTGGGTGTTACTGTCCCTGCACACCAGCTGGGAGAAGCCGATGGCTGCGTGAACTTGGGCTGAGCTGCCCTGGCGTCACCTCCATGCACCCGGGGAAGGTGGATGAATGTCCCCAGGGTGAGTTTGCCCCCGGGGAGCAGCACGGAGGCGCCTCAGGGCAGGCAGGGGGCAGCTGGAGGGGAAGGCATGTCTCCCACCCACACCAACGCACCCAGATGCATCCCCAGGGCTGCGGCCGTGCGGGGCGCGCACACGTGTTTTCACGCGAGCAGAACGGGTGTAGGCAGCGACTTCTCCTTCTGCCCGTCGCCGCAGCTTCAAAAATCCCCTCTTTGCTGCTGCTCTCCCTCCCCACGTGAATCATGAGCGGAGAGGGAGGACGGCTGTGGGCGCGGGTGCGAACGCGTGGACTGCGGCGTGGGGATGCTCACGGGAGCGTGGACGCTGGCAGGAGGGGATGCGTGTGTGTGCACAGAGCAGGCGCCGGCAGCGAGCTCCCCTTATGTTTTTGTGCCGGAGAAGAAAATCTTCGTATTTTGTCATTGGGGTGTGAATCATGCACTCCGGGGTGTGCATTCACTCTCTGCCTCCCCGGGCAAGTCAGCCCTGTCTCCTGGGGGAGCTGAGCACTGAAGAAGAAGGGGGGCTCGTTTCTTCTCTCCACAGTCACTGTGCCACCTCGGGAGTAGGACCCGGGCCATTGGCATGGGAAGCCCTCCCCTCACCATGTGTGTTGTGGGATCACGGGGAAGGCTGGAAACCCCTTGTTAATGGAGGCTGAGTGGGGCTGCTTGGGTGGGCATCCAAGGGGGCTCCTCAGCAAGGTGGATGCTGATGTTCCCGGTGCTGGGGAGGGGGCTGTGGGCCCACTGGGGAGCGGCTGGATGTGGCAAGAGGCGGTTTGGAGCAGGATGAGTTACTGCTCAGATCAAACCCCTTGCAGATGGGGACTCCCCCAGCCCAGCCGTGGGTGCCTGAGCAGGGACCCCCCTGCTGTGAGGGTTTGCCCTGACCCTTGGGGCGATGCCATGCATGCAGGCATTTGCTGTGGCTGCTGAGCTGCCACTGCCTCTGGGGACAAGGGAAGAATGGGGGACAAGGACAGGCACCGGCTTCTTCTCTAGGGCAGAAACCCAGCTGCCTCAGGGACCCCATTGCCCTGGGGACCCTCAGCCCAGGCTTTACTTTGCATCAGTTTTCCCCATGCTGGGCTGCCAGGCAGGAGCTGCCCCCCAGTCTCCCCCCTAGCTGGGGCAGAAGGTGCCATCCTAAGGCTGGGTCCCCTCCAGCTGTGCTGGACCAAAGCCCCTGCTCCCTGGGGAGGGGGGGACTCAGCAGCCAACCCTGGAGAGGTGCCTACAGCCCCTCCAAGCAGCAAAGGCACCAGGTCAGCTGTAATGCTCCCCCACAGCTGCCACATCACCTCCATCACGGTGGCTGCCAAGCCGCCTAATGAGGGGCTTAACGAAGATTAACTGCTCCATGCTGAGCACGGCTGGGGCTGCCCTGGCAGGAGGGATGCTGGGGGCTGGGGGCCAGGGGGCTGTGGGTGCGTGGACAAGGCTCATGCCCACTGGTGGGGGGGCTGCCAGGGTGTCCCTGCCTGCCCAGCAAGCACCAGCAGATGGGTGCGATGTCTCGGGTGGGTGAGTATGTGGGCTGCGAGCTGCCTGTGAGAGAGAAGAACATTTTTACAGCAGTGGGTGGCTGTGTGTGCACAAGGCTGCCCAGCGCTGCGAGGAGCCCATGGGGCTGCCGTGTACACCCTGCCCATCCTGGGGTGTCCCAGCCCCACAGCACACATCCCTTGCAATGACTCCCCCCACCCCCAGAGGATGAAGCAGGGGAGCTGAACCCTACATGGGGGTTATCAAGCAGCCCCCTTGCCCCAGAGCATGTGGATGCACACAGGGGGAGATGCAGGATGTTTCCCGTTCTACCCTAGGTGAGGGGAGCAGCGCTGTCCCTCACCACACCCACACCAGTCCCTCCGTCCCCAAACCACCCCCACATTTCCAAAGCAATGGTGTCCAGAGGGGCGAGTGGTGCTGAGCCCCACAGGAAGCAAGCTGGGGTGGACAAGCCAAGTATCACCAGCCATCTGGCTGCTGGGGTGGGCCTGTGCAGACCCCCAAACCCTGGGGAGCAGTGGGTCCCCCCACACCCTCACCAGGGCTGGGATGCTCACTGGGCCCCAAGGCCCCCCCCCGGGTTGAAATCCAGCCCAGCAAGGGGGGCTGTGCCTGGTGCTTTGCCATTTCTGCATCCCCAGGGATGGCTGCAGCTGGAAATCGCTCTCTGGCTTGGCAGGACCTGGGCTGGTCAGGGGAGGGATGGAGCTGGCTCTGTCCCCTCTGCCCAGGGTTGTGTGTCCCCACCTTCCATGGGGACAGCAGGGCAGGGACCTCCATCCCGGCCCATCCCATCCCGGCCCCCACAGCCCCAGACACAAGCCTGAGCTGTTGGAGGACAGCCACCATTGGGGCTGGCTCGCCCCTGGGGACAATATAAGGTCCCAGTGGGGGGCTGCTGGCTTGATTGGCCTCATCCTGTCTCTCCCCTTGGCAGCGGCCATGCCAAGCCGCTCTGTACAGCCCCCTCCTTCCTCTCCATGCATTAAAAGCTCCGCAGCCCTTCCCTGGCCAGTGCACCAGCCCGCAGGACCGGAGTGGGGCTCTCCCACAGCAAGGAGGAGGGGAAAGGGGGTACGTCCATGCCATTGTGTTTCTGCTCCTGCAGCGCCAAGCAAAGCCCCACTGGGCTGCGGTGAGCTGTGGGGCTGGCAGGGTCAGGGGCTGGCAATGGGTGCGAGGGGCTCACTGCACTGGTAAAGGTTTTAGATGGGTGAAACCGGCAGAAATTAGGGAGCAGTATCCTCAGCCCAGGGTGCAAAAGCTCTGGGCTGGGTTGTTGCTTTTGCATTTGGTTTGGGAGAAACGTGTGGGAGGCTGCTGGGTACTGGGCCCCTCTACCTGCTCTGCCGTGGGTGCATGCATGGGCGTGCAGCACGCTGGGTGGGCGATGCTGCAGCGTAGGGTGCATGGTGGGTGCTGGGGACCCATGCACAGGGCCAGCTGGAGGTGGGAATGAGCTCCCTTTGGGAATGGACCCCGGTGAGTTTAGGTGCAGGGATGCTACGTGCACCCTGCCTGGGCTGCAGAGCCAGGGGTGTCCCCGTGGAGGCAGCCCCTGTGCTCAGGGCTGGGTCACTGGGACCCTGTGCCTCTGGTCCCCTCGGTGCTGGTTTGATCAGGATGCTGCAGGCTGAGAAACAGCATCCTGGGCTTTAAACCTGGCTGTAGGAGTGAGGAAGACCCCAGGGGAGAGCAGCAGAGTGCCGGGACTCCTGGGGTCATTTCTGCTTGGCTGATGGGTTTATTGGGCCGGTGACCAGCTTCACCCATCGCCTTGAGCCCCCCACAACTTCTGACCCCCTCACCGCCTCCTTGGGGCTGGGAAAGCCGGGAAGCGAGGGCAGCCCGGCACAGCCGCGGGGCCTCTCCTGCACAGCCATCCAGCCGAGCGTGAAATGTGTTGAAAAGAAAAGGGACGGCGTAATGTTCCTAGGGCTGGGGGTGGAGGCTGTTTGTCCCCCACGGTGGCCACAGTCCCCACCACGGCTGCAGAGCAGGGCTGGCTGCAGCCGGCGTGCCAGTCCTGCCTTCCCATCCCTCTCTGCTTTCAATACTTTGCAACCATTTCAGGGCACCTGGCCCCATCCTGACCTGCACTGCTGGCCCTGTCAGAGCCCTGTGCCCCCTGGGACTGCGGTCCCCAGTGCTGCCCTCAGAGCAGTGACCCCAGCTGGGTGCAGGATGTGGACCCTGGCCTGGCTGGGCATCGCCAGCCTGTGTCTGGGGGGAGCTTGGGCTGTCCCAGCCAAGGAGGAGAAGAGGAAGGCAGAGAAGCCAAAAGCTGATCTTGCACTCTATGAAAATCTGGACCTGGACAACTATGACCTGACGCTGGACAACTATGGTGAGATCCTTGACCTGAGTAACTACGAGGAGCTCTACGACTACGGTGACCTTGCTCCGAAGGTGAGGGGGACGCAGGAGAGCAGCCGGCACACGGGGCAGGTCTTGGGTGCGTCCTGAGAAAGGGGTTTGGTCCAAGGGATGGATGGGGCACAGCTGGAGGACCAGCCTCTTGCACGAGCCTACAAGCCCTGGTAGCTCCTCCACCACTCTTGCTGGTGGTGGGAAAGGCTTTACCCGACCCCGACCTCCACTGACTTCCTTGTCCCCTGCCAGCTCCTGTCCAGAGCATCACTGCAGAAAACCAGGACATGATGCTTCTTGCATCCCTCTGGGCAAATAGGGAGGCGGATTTCTGAAACGCTGAGCTAGGAGAGCTCTCCAAGGAGGAGCTGGCTTTTCAATAAGACCTACCCACTGCCCTTGACCCCTTGACCAGTGTCGCCCGCTCTGAAGGGGACTGGGAGGACTTGCTCAGCCACCCCAGCCCTCACACCCACGCTGTATTTGCAGATCGAGGTTGGCACCCTGGCTCCTCGCCCCAAGGACCCCGCGGCTCTCCCAAACCTGGGTGCCATGCCTGAAACCCCGAAGCTGCAACCTCCGACCATTGCCAGCCCCATCCACCCAGCACCCATCCCCGCGCAGGGTGAGTGTGGACCCCTGGGTGCAGCACAGAGGTGCAGCCAGCGGGGTTTGGTTCCCATGGGATGCAGCCACGTGTCCCAAGGGGTGACAGGGCTGATGCTCTGGAGAAAAGGAAGCAAATCCTTTTGCCACCAGCAGACAGCAGCAGTTATTTGCTCTGCCTGGGCAGCGAGGAGATGGGGTGTTGGGGGTGCGTCTTATCACACAGCAGGCAGGAGGGCTGCAGCGAGACATTTCTGGGAAACAAGAGCTCCAGCAAAGCAGCAACATTTTAATGAGCAGAGGCATTGCGACAGTCGGACAGAGTAGCAATTAGATTAGTGACAATTAAAATCCTGTAGCGAGGGATAAATATCTTTATTCATTTTCTGTCACTCTGGACTGGGACAAATTAAGTAGGAGGCAAAGGGAAATTGTTGCCTTGCTGCTTTGAACTCCCCCACTAATGGATGCTGTGTCTCGCGGGCGCTGGCGGAGAGGAGAGGGAGCACGTGGAGGGGGACACATGGCTTTACCCCTCCTGCCGCCCCTGCCCAGCTTGCCAGGACCCTCACCCAGCCGAGACAGATGTTTTGCTCGATGCAAAACTCTTTTCCTTTGCTCTGTTTCCATCTGTGGAAAAACTAAGGGGGCCAAGTGAGCTCTGGGTGTAACGCTGCTGTGTTTGGCAACCTTACATCTCGCCCTCTCCCATGGGAGGTATTTGGCCCTGAGCAGCTTCATTTATTAGCAGCTCCCTTGGCTGGAAGTTTCTTGCCCTTCCCTTGATGAGGTGCCCTGGGCTGTTTCACTGATGAAGGTGCTGGGGCTGTGACAGCTCTGGGTGCTAAAGATTTCATGTACCCACAGCACGGGCAGGGATGGGCACATCCTCCCATCTCCGTGCACACTGGGGTACTGTGGGGGGGTCAGGGGAGACGTGCCACGCCATGCCATGCCAAGGGTTGCCTGTGCACCCCCAGGCTTGCCCAGCTGCCTGCTGTGCCTGTGCATTGGCATCTCCGTCTATTGCGATGACGCTGACCTGGAGCACATCCCACCGCTGCCGCCGGACACCACCTACCTCTACGCCCGCTTCAACCGCATCGGCATGATCCGGGCCAGTGATTTCACAGGGCTGAGTACGTCGAGGCAAGGGAAGGGCCAGGCTCTGCAATGGGGCATGGGGGGAATAAGCAGTTCTGCGTGGGTCCCTGTTCATCTCCTCCCTCCTCTCCCACCAGAGAAGCTGAAGCGAATAGACCTGACCAGCAATTTCATCTCCTGGGCGGACGTGGATGCCTTCCGCCGGCTGCCCAGCCTGCAGGAGCTCATCCTGCCTGAGAACAGGCTGACGGCGCTGCCCGAGCTGCCCCACAGCATCGTCTGGCTGGATGCCCGTCTCAACAGGATCCCCAGCACTGGCCTCCGGCCCGAAGCTTTCCGGGTGCGTGCTGGGGCTACCAGCCTGGTGGATGAATCTAGGCTGGCTTTAACCCAAACCTGCCATGCCAAGGGGTAGCAGGGATGGTGCAGAGGGCCGGAGCAGTGCTGGGAGCAGGAAGGTTCATCTCTCCCCTCTTCCCACAGGACCTGAAGCAGCTGCAGTTTCTCCATCTGTCCGATAACCAGCTGGACTATATCCCGGCACCCCTGCCCGAGAGCCTGCGCTCCCTGCACCTCCAGGTGAGACAAGCCTGGACCCAGGCTTGTCTGTACCTGTGTCTAGCAGAGCTCACCATCTCCTCCTCCTCCTCCTCCCCATCCCTTTGAATCTGATTTTGCCCTTTGCCTCCCTGGCCAGAACAATAACATCCAGACCATGCATGAGGATACGTTCTGCGACAGCCGAGACCACAGCCAGATCCGCAGGGCGCTGGAGGACATCCGCCTTGACGGCAACCCCATCAACCTCAGCCTCTTCCCCAATGCCTATTTCTGCCTGCCTCGCTTGCCCACGGGCCGCTTCTTCTGAGCCCCACGGCCCCTGCGCTGGGAAACAAGGGCGAGCGTTCCTGAACCCACCATGCCCCTACCCCAGACCCCCTCGGACCCTGCTGCCCCATGGAAAATATGGGGTTAAAGCAGATGCATTTAACCCTGGTGTGAGCTGAGCTTCCACGTAGGGCTGAACTCAGCTCTGGGGCAAACGGAGCAGGGGATGGGCAGCTCTAATAAATTGAAGACTTTAAAAATGCATTCAGTGTCTTGTTCTAAACGGTGAGAGCAGCAGAAAGCCCTCACCCAGCCCCAGCCCAGCAGCTGCATTGTGAATAGTGCTGTTTGCAAAGATGGGGACTTCCTTGTGTCCCACTTCTTCCTCAGTTCCCTCCCGGGGCCTTGGGAAGACCCCTCTGTGTCTGCTTTCAGAGTTTCCAGGACAGGGATCATGAGCTGCATTGCTCCAGAGAGGCAATGCTTTGGCCACATCAGGTTTGTCCCACTTGATCAGATGGTCCCCAGGTCCTTCAGGTGGGGCTGTGTGGCTCCGGAGCAGTGTTGCACACCAAGGTGTGAGCTGTGACCACAGCTGGGTTGTCCCTCTGTGCTCCGAAAGAGGATGCAATAGGAAACAGCAGCACAGGGCAACTGGAGTCCTCCATCACCCCACCCCAGACCCGTTGCAGTCCTGTGGCCCCTGTCCTAGCCCCAGGGGGGTCTCCAGCATGAGCTCTGCCCAGAGGGAGGGTGGCCCTGGGTTTGGGTTTGCTTCAGCTGCAGGGAAAGCCTGGAGCACCAGCGGAGCCTCCGAGCCAAACGGCCCCAGGTCCAGCAGGAGAGAGTCGCTCGGAGGGAGTTAAAATATCTTGTATCATCCCAGCTTTCAACACCCAAAAAGAGCTGCCCAGTGGTGAGATATTTTAAATATAATGTATTCATCCTCTTTATTTTTATACACATGTAACAAACACGCATACCGTGAGAAGGATGACACATCCCTGGAGAATCCAAAATCCTGAACTGAAACCACTGAGCTCAGCCCACATCCTCCAGGCCCGGGGAGGCAAACTGAGGCGGCTGGAGAAAACCTCGCAAGAAGATCCAGCTTCTCAGCTGCAGGCATGGTGCAAACACTGCTGGGCGCTCGTGCCTGCGAGCCTGCCTCGTTGGCATAGCACGGGCGCAAGCGTGCCAGTGGCACAGAGCACGTGTGCGCACCACCTCTTTCCCCTTGCCTTTCTTTCCCCTGCAAAGCCCAACTCAGAGATGGATTATATTGATCCGAAAGCCAGGGCCCTTGGTAAATGGGAATTTGGAGCTATTCCAGCCTTTCCATTCAGGCTAGATCTAAAATGACAGGATTTATCACCACTGTTGTCATGTCATCCTTGAAACAGCTGTATCCATCTATCTAGACCCTGTCTATCTGCATAGCTCTCCTCCTTCCCTATCCATCCTTCTGACATCTTCACACCATCCTTTATCCCTGGTGATCTCATCTGCTCCCGTGGGATGAAGTATTGCTGCAAACCAGGCTTGGCTCCAGCGGGATGGTGTTGGCCAACTTTTCCCAACAGCGAGCCCCGGTCCTTCGCATTCGTCCCACTAGATGGCAAGGCAGAGTGTTTGGAAATGCCTGACCTTAACTTCGGACCGCAAACTCACTCTCTGCTGTTTACCTCCCTGCTGGGGTGGCTTGGTCATCTTGGGC
Source organism: Ibycter americanus (assembly GCA_035590275.1). Lineage (NCBI taxonomy): Eukaryota > Metazoa > Chordata > Aves > Falconiformes > Falconidae > Ibycter > Ibycter americanus. The sequence goes on from JAVJGI010000038.1 coordinate 3,789,262, forward strand.
ATCACGGGCATGCCCACGCAGCTGGGAAATAGCCCAGGTGCTCGGTGTTGGCCCAGGAAGGATTAAAAGGAGCTGCAGAGGGGAGAAGGGTTTGCTCCGTGGGGGATGAGAGTGAGGTAGGTGGAGGGATGCCTCTGGGGGAGACGGGGCTGCTGGCTTTGCAGAACCCCAACTTTTCTAAGAGCAATGAGGGGGGTTTTGCTGGGGGGGAGTGGGGATTCAGCAGTGCTGCCTTGCCTGGCTCGCAGACCCATGGGGAGAAGGGAGCGGCTGGGGCAGCAGGTCCTCCCCTTCCCCAAAGCCCTGGAGGGGGCCAGGCTGGGGCTGTCTTTGGGAGGGGGCTCAGCCCCACTGTTGTGCTGGTGCTGTTATTAACTGTGCTCTCGCGTTCTTGCTGCTGCTATGGTGAGGGAATGCCTGTTTTTGCAGCGTGGTGCAGGAAACAGCAACCCTCTGCTGCCGCTGGCCCTACGGCCCTTTCCCACCCTGCTGAAGTGCCTCATCCCCTCCCTGGGGACAGGGATCTCCCTGAGCATCCCAGAGTGGCTGGATGGAGCCTGCCCTGGAGCAGCACGGAGGCAGAGAGCCTTCCCAGGGGCTGGAGATGGCAGCAGGTGTTAGAGGGGCTCTCCTGAGCACTCCTGCCAGCGGGACAGTCCTGCCCCGGTTCAGCCTGGCTTGGCAGCGTGTCTGAGACGTGGCCCCCACCTCTGTCACCCTTGCTGCGTGCTGCCCCATGTCCCTTAGGCTGTGGCTGGGCAGCTGGGAGTGCTGGCTCCTCTCTATCCCCTGATATCTGCAGCTCTACCCAGCTGATGCCTCTGCTTACGCTGCTCCTGAGGGGCAGGGTGACTGCCTGCCCTTGGGGACCTGCCTGCACTGTAAGCCATTTCTGTGGCGGAGGCTTTATCGGCTCGCACAGCCTGTCCCATGCATATATGCGTGTAAGGGACTGCGCATCTCTGCTGAGATACATGTGCTGCTCCTGCCAGCCTGCCACGGGCACCGCCTGAGCCCAGCCAAGGGGGCCAGCAGACAGCAGAGGAGCAGACCTGCCGCAGGCACGCAGGGCCAGGCGGCAGCAGGGGAAGGAGGAGAGCAGCCAGAGGGAGGAATTAGTGCAGGGCCCGTGTTCGAAGCCGTGAGCTGGAGCTATGCACAAGCAAAGCATCGCTCTGATCTCGGGAGCATTTGCTGAGTAACAGCAGGAGCTGCAGGGCTTCAGAGTAGTCTCTGACTGGAAACAGTGGCATCCCTGTTGCTGGAGACAGTGAAATGATGCGGGGCAGGGGGAGCACTGGGGAGCAGCCCTGGTTAGAGGGGATGGGTGAGGCAGGCGGCTGCTCCCAGACTGTTTTGCTTTAGAGATGTGCAGGGAGCAGTGTCCCCCGCTATGGGATGTGCAGGGATGGACAGGGAGGAGCAGACTAACTCCAGGCACTAGCCTCTCTCCCCAGGCACGCAGCAGGCTCTGCAGCAGCCATGCAGAGGGCTTGCATCCTGCCTGTCCCTCTCATTCCCCTCCATCCCTCCTCCCTCACCCAGAGAGCATCTCCGTGTGTAATTCATGCAGCTCTCCTCCCTCTGTCTCTCTGCTGCTCAAGGTCACCTTCCTTGCCTGGGCTGGATTTTCACATATTGATTGCTTGGCTCTAACAGCCAACGTCTCGCTGAGCTCCCGATCTCACGCCAGCTCAGCATCTTGCCACTCTCTGAGAGAAGCATCTCCATATGGGCCCCCCTCCTCCTCCATCCTGCCCTCCCCCTCCACGCTTTCTTCCCAGCTCCGGCCATGCATCATTAACCAGCACCAAAACAGAGACGGCAATGTCCTCAAGCCCTGGAGAGCAGCAGCCTTCTCCCTCCTCTGTCTCCTGGGGAGCATGGTATGAGCACGTTCCTTCCCTTGGATTGATTTAGGAGGAGCTGGGACAGCCTGTGACATACTTGCAGGGACTCAGGGTGCTGCTATGCCTGTCCGTGAGCTGCATCCATCCTCTTCTGCTTGAGCTTCCTCCTGCAGGTCCTCATCCCCTGGTGGGAGATGAGTCCATCCCCCTTTCTGCTTCCCTCCAACCCTCACCTGGGTTTCTTCCCTGTTCTCCTCCCACCAGCATGACCAGGAGCAACCTGTGCCACACTGGGCCATGTCCCTTGGCCACCACCTGGGGACAGAGCCATCCTTTTCCGTCCTTTTGCAGCTTCTCAGCCAGGGCAGTGCAGGCAGCTTGCTGCAGGGGTGGGGGACCAGGTCAGGAGCTGAGCGGTGGTGGCTGGGCTCAGGGACCTGGCACAGGAACTGGAGCAGGAGGGGGATGGAGGCTCTCAGCCCTCCTGGAAGCCAGGCAAGCTGGGGAAAGGCCACAGAGATGACACAGGTCTCCCTGTCCGGGACAGTGGCCGTGTCTGCCAGCTCTGTCCCCCACCTGTGCCCAGGGCTGGCAACTAGTGGATATATTGGCCAAGTGCAAAATCAATGACAGGATGGAAAAAGGCCACTGAACAGTGGATGCTGACAAGCTCCAGGCCTCCTCCAGGCTAGAAATCACCCTTAAACGCTGCTGGGGAGGAAGCGCTGTGGCCCAGCTTGCTCAGCGAGTGAGGCATGGATGATAACAGCTTTATTTATAGCACTTAACTGGCTGTTGGCTCAAGGCACCGATTTGTGCTTAGCATGCGATCGTTTAGGGCGGCTGTTTGTGCAGCTCATGGCTGGAGCTCTCACACAGCCCCGTCGAAGCCCTCGGCGAGCTCCCACTGCCCGGCACTGGAGCAGGAATTTCCCTGGATTCAACGTGTCCCATTCCCTGTCCCCAACCCAGGCAGCTGGAGCAGGACCAGCCTCCCCCAGACCGACCAGGAACTCATTTTCCTGCCGATATTTATACAGCATCTCACCTGGAGAAATCCTGATCGGTGCCTTTAGGGTCTGAGAGGCTGTACATCCCTAACGCTAATGGAGTAATTAATAGCGGCCACCCGGGGATAGCTGTGTTGCTGCTCAGTTTCCAGATTTGTCCTCTTTTTTTCTGAAGGATCCCAGTGCTGGGATTCATTAGATGGGAGCTGCAAGGGCTCTGGAGATGAAAGCGTTGTTCATGAATTATCACGGGGGTGCAGACAGCTGCCCCGGCCCCTTCAGGGAAACTCAACAATGGAAATGGACGTGGGGGGGCGGAACTGCTTGGGCTTTTACTCTCCCCATTTTCCACTTTGCCACTGGAAAAAGGAGGAGGAAAAACACAGCAAAAGGAAGAGAAAGAAGAAAAGACATTCTTTCCCTCTTCACACCCCCCTCCCCCCCCCCAAATTGTGAATGTTTTAGCATAAAAATAATCTGTAGAAAATCAGCCCCCTCCCTGCAGCACACTGTGGGTCTCCGAAGGGATGGGGGTGCCTGCAGCACCCTGGGGCTTTCCCAGCTCTCCTCCTCCACCACGCTCCAGAGCGAGCGGGACTCCTTGCCGTGAGCTGCTCCGGGATGGGAGATGCCACCAAGTTACAGCTATTATTAGCAACGTTGCGTTAGGTCTTGTCAGCAGGAGCCCTGCCGCCTGGGAAAGGCTCTGTGATGGGAGGCATGTGTCCTCTGGGAGAGGGGCCCCCCCAGCTTAACCCAGTTCCTGCAGAGGGATGAGCTTGGAGGGACCTGGGTGTTTTTGGGGGGCTGGGGGTGATGGAGCCAAGGAGGGGGAGTCTCTGCTGGGAGCGCATCTCCCAGGGAGATGTGGTTAGTCTGGAGGATGCTCGAGCCCGCGGCATTTGAGCCGATGCCCCTGTCGCAGCCAGGAGTGACAGTGTCACCTCCTTGGGGGGGGTGAAAGCTGCTTGGTGTCTCCCCAGAATGGGGGCATGTCCACCCTGATGCTGCTCCCAGCCTTGGGGCACCTGGATCCTCCCCCCAGGCAGTCCTGGCCTGTTGCTGCAGAGGGAAGAGTTTCTCCAGCATCATTTCCAAGGTGACACTCTGTTCCTGCGATCGTCTCCCATCCGCCGGCTGAGCGTGCCAAACCGTCTGACCAGGGAGAAATGATGGAGAAAAATGCCGATAAGCATGGCTCTTCCATGTTGCGAGCCAGGCTTTTCCAGGACTGTTGGGACAAGGACCAGCATCCTGCTGGGCATGCAGGTCTCCCGCGGTGGGGATTCATTCCCCAGCTCAGGGTTTCCCCACTCCAGGTTTCAAATTATTTTGTTTTTTACATTACCTGAAGGCAAACTGTTTCAAGGGTGAATTGGGTGGCTGCATGTTGGTTTAGGGTGATGCATCCCTGAGGAAGAGCTGGGTGCAGCAGCAGCCAGCGTGTCGGTGTGCTGTGGACCCTGAGCAGGAGGAGGCAAGCTGAGCTTGGCATGCCTGATTGATCGCCGTTTTTTAAAATAACCAGCCGAAGCCTGGATCTTCCATTTCTGTAGGATGTGGAAAACCTGGAGAGGGGGAAGAGAGAAACAGCTTTGAGAGAGCGAGTGCAAGTATTGCTAATTTATGATCAGAGAAATATATGTTTGAGTTTGAAGATTACAGGGAAAGGACCTGGTGTTCAGTCGATGATAAATCTGTTTTATCAGGGGGTTGTGAAAAGGCTTCCCCACAGGGCAAATTGCAGGAACGTAGAATGTAGTTATCCCAAATTCCAATTTGAGTAATTATTTCTACCTACCTGTCACTCCCCTGGTGTTTTCGGCTGGATGGAGAGGTTTTACTTTCCCTTGCCTCTTTGCTTAAGAGCCAAAGCCATTGTGCAGCACTGCTGGGTTCTCTGAAGAGCTGAGCCAGCCCTGCCCGTGGGGAGGCACTTGCCTGCAAGGCTTTGGGGCTCGCTGCTGTCCCACCCCAGCCCCGGAGCTGCCCTTTTGCTGCTTTTTTCCATGGCTGCTGGGTAGGGGCTGTCAGACGTCGCTTTCTGCAACCATATTTGCAGCCAGCCAGGCAGGGAGGAGGCAGGCAGACCAGGGGAGGGGGATTTGGGTCACTGCTTGCCAGGATGTCTTTACCCTTGCAGAGAGGGCAGCATCCCCTTGGGTAGCAGGGACCTATGGGGAGACCCCTGCCTGCAGCCAGGATGTTGACTTTTTTCCCTCCCCACGCCCATCCCTGGGATGGGTGACACTTGCAGGGATGCCGGCTGCTGGGGACGCCCAGCCCCATGCCCACTGTCCCTGTCCCCCCGGGCTCCGTGCCATGGCAGTGAGGTAATCGAGGGTTTTACTGCAGTGGGCCGTGGATCGCTTTTCTAAGCATCGTCTCTCCTAATGCTTCCCCGAAGAGCTAGACAGGCTACCAGGCACATTAGGAATCGATGCACATCGTAACCGATTGCCTGAGTTCTCTCCTCCACCTTTCCGTGCTCTCCGGCTGTCTCCATACTTGTGCCCTCCCCAGCATGGCCAGGGCCGCTCTGTGCCAGCTCTGACTTCCCAGTGTCACCCCAGTGATGGGGGTCACCAGGGATGGTTCTCCCCAGTCTGCTGCAGTGGACAGCTCTGTCCCCACTCCTGTCCCACCAGGCTGGACCATCAGCTCCAGGTGACACAGGTGGGCTGCACCCCCTCGCCTTCCCCCCAGGGACGGGCAGCCGACAGGCACTGCGGGTGGAGTGGGTGACAAGTGTCTGTATGGGCCGGTCGAGCGGAGAGGGGAAAAAAAATGACCCTGGCGAGAGCAGGGATGGGCTCTGCATCTCAAGTGGCTCCAGGAGAGATGCCAGACGGTCCCTTCTGTGAGGACCAGGGACCTGTCACCTCCCAGAGCCTCTGTCTGCGGAGGGGGAAGGAACAGCTGTGATGGCACAGCGAGTTCAACTGCAGAAGGTAGAGGTATTTGGAAAAGTGATTGCTCTGCCTGCAGGAGTGTGAGCGCTGGGGCTCGGGGGGGTCAGCCCTGGGGTGGGCTTTTATCTTGTGGCAGTTTCCTTCAGCTCCAGCAACAGATTATTCTGATTTACCTTCTCATTAGTGAAAGAAGAATTGGATTCTGAAAGGGCTGTGAGATGCGCTGGTCACGCACTCAGATGCTGGTCCCCCTCGCCCCAGCTCTGAGCGCTTGTGGCAAAGAGGGGATGAGGGCTCCATAGGTGAGGGAAACTGAGGCACAGAGGGAAAGGGGTATCTCCCAAGGACTCGGGAAGCCATGGGTGAGCACACCAGTCCCTCGCACACCTCTGTGGCCTCAGTTTCCCCCAGACCAGGAAATCATCCACAGTGAACTGTGGCTCTGCACGGGGATGGAGAGCCCTGCATGGGGGTTTAGGGATGCCGGCATCCTCCATGGGAGGGGAGCGGTGGGGGCTGTGGAGCAGGGATGGGGTGACTTGGGTGCCACTCAGCATCTTAAATGCTCTTCTGCCTGCTCAAACTCAAATTGTTCCATTTGTTTGCAAAGCTGCTGCCTGGATCCAGACCGCCCCGGGTCTGCTGACGAGACAGAGGACACACGTGCTGATGGCTGGGGACAGAGGGACACCTCGGATGCATGGACAGGACTGCAGTGGGGCATCTCTTAGGTAAGCAGGTGGAGAAGGAGAAGCAGAGGGAGCTAGTCTCCAGCAGGTCATTAGGTGGCTTTGCCAAGAGGCTAATTAGGCTGGCAGGATCCCTGGGGCAGCAGAGCTGGGTTTGCCCTTCCCTGGCTGGCTGCTCCACACGCCGCTGCCGGCACCGTGCGTGGTGATGCCTGGACCTGGCGGGTGCTCACATGGCTCCGCTGATAAAACTTACATGAGGACATGCGCAAAAATCGATGGTTGTGTTTATGAATTAATGATCGCTGAGCAGATCGATGCAGCCTGCCCCGTGCACGCTGTATTGCTAATGAACACCAGCAGTGGGAGCGCGGGAAGGGCCAGCGATGTGCTGCTGCAGCGCCTTCTGCATCTCTATTTATTTGTGTTTTATTTTGCATATTTATTCCCAGAGCTACTTTAAGCAGAGAGCAGGTGATTTCCACGAAAGGGACTTGGTGTGAGCGTGCTGTGGGGAGGGGGCTGCTGCTTTTTGGAGGGGGGGGTGTTGGGAAAGGGCCGATGGCTCTCGTCTCTGTGCTGGAAGGGGCTGAATCAGAGGCTGGCTCTATAAATATGTATGTGGGTAATTTCTAATCGAACACCACAGCTCTCGGTGCTGGCATGTGTCACTCCCATGGCATTATCTCTGCAATTAGAGCTTTTTTCCCCACAATTGCATAAGAACCTCTTGGTGACTCACTGGGTTTGGGGGGAGAGAGGCGAACGGTGGCTCGGAGGCGGCCGGCTGCGCCTGCGCGCGTGTGAGGTGTGAAAATCAGCCGCTCAGGTGCTCCGTGGTTTGCAGCTTGCTCTGGAGCAAACCTCACTCCCACCCACCCCTCCACTGCCCTCCCTGACATCACCACCGGCACCCTGACCCTGGGGACACTTGGCTGTCCCCCTGCCAGCCAGCTCCCCGTCCCCCTGGCATCGCCTTCTGCCGGGGGTTTATTTCTATCCTTGTGGCTCTGTTTGCACATTGATGCCCCTATGGCACCAATAATAGCATGTTTCAGATCCCTGATTAAAACCACTGCAGTGTCAAAATCAATAAGCATTGGCGGCCGAGACTGTAATAAGTATAATAACCCCCATTAGGATAACAAATAGGGGAGAGAATGCAGGGCTGCTAATATGGTAATGCCATGAATCTGCTTCGATCAGCTGGAGCCACAGCAGGGACTACAGCTCTCTTGCTGTTTGCCGGCATCAGCAGAGCCCCCGCTTCTGGCTACCGTCATGCCTTGTGTGCCCCGGCTTGGAAACGTGGCTTTGCAATGTTAATTATTGGATCTTTGGAAATGCGTGTCCCCAGCGTGGGAGAGGGGCCAGGGCTCGGTGCAGCCGGGGGAATTGCTTATCCTGCCCCAAAGCTTAGAGAAAATTTAAAAGAGATTGTCAAGCAGGGGAAATTCCTGCTCTGACCTATCCTGCTGATTTGTCTTGCAGAGAGAGTGTGGCAAGGGCCGGGTGGGAGGGGAATGCCAGTGGCATTAAAGTAGCTGCCTAGGAAAAAAATTAAAATCAATATGTAATTGTGGCCCCATCGATCCGTGGTTCCGCCGCTGCAGCTCTCCGCTGCGCTTTGATCAGCTTTCATGGTCACAAATGAGAGAGTTCCAGCAGCTGGGGGTATTAAATTCACTTTTCAGGTGAAAACTATGGAATTTTTGCTTAAATAAATGTGAAATAGAGTAGCAGCTGCAGGGGTGGTGGGGGGATGGACTGGGGAAGCCATGGGGCTGAGCACATCCTTCGCAGGAGGGATGCTATTGCCTCTCTGCTGGGACTTCCCTGAGAAGCTGGGGTGATGCTCCCCACCCATGGTGGCTGCTTGGTCCCCTCCGACCACAAAAAACACCTTCGACACCCAAAAAGCTGCCGGCCAAGCGCTGCTGCAAGCCTATGGCCATGGAAATGCCTTCAGGGGCACAGTGTGATGGGGCTCAGGGGCCTGTGCACATTTTGGGGGCAATATCCAACCTTGTGCCATGGGAATGAGACCAGTTCCAGGCGGAACCCGTTGGTAATTTTTAGACAAATTGTTTTCTCTCGAAAAATGGAGGTCTGTTGAAACCCGGCATGTTTATAGAAAAACATTGGTTTCAACAGATTTCTGTTTCAACATGTTTTTTAGAAGAAAAAGGAAAGCTTTCCAAATTGTCAAAAGACCCCAGTTGAACACTTTCTCGGCAGAGCATAATCCATTTCTCAGCTCTAAATTACTTTTCATTTTGCAATGTAAGTAAATGTATTGCAAAATCCCCTTTTGAAAGGGGGCTGAAATCCTACTGAAACGGTTGGGGAGGATCTCAGGGACAGACTGGGATTAACTCATTCCAGCCTGGGGTCTGGATTTTTCAAACAATGTCCTTCCTTGCTTTTCGATGATGGTTTTTCATCCTGCTGCAGGCTGGTTAATACCAGCAATTCCTTCCTGGTGTGGAAATTGCTTCATCTATAGGCACCAAATATTAAGGGCTGGCAGGGGTACCCTGCACGAGAGCAGAAGAGCTCATTTTTGTGCTGTTTTTCTCTCTTTCACCCTACTTCTGCAGCTTTTTTACTGGCTTTGGTCAGGCAGAGGATGTTGGTGGGTGGTTTGGTCCACTGCAGGCATTTCTCCCATACCAAAGGGTGATGCTTTGTGGCCAGACCGCTGAAAGATTTTGTTGTTGCACTGATCCAGCAATAATTCCCTTCAATGAGGCACAGGATGACATCTCGGATAGGGACCACCTCCATCCATACGAGTCTGCGTCTTATCTGAGCCATTGCAATTGCAGGTTGGAAATGCAGCCTCTGGTGTGGCAATCCCAGGGCACGCCGAGAGCCCCAGCACTGCGGTGATTTTCCTTGGGAGTGGCCAAAATCTGACCTGATTTTCTCTTTTATTATATCTGCTTGTGGAGCTCATGCAACTCTTGACTCAAATGTTTCAATGCCTCGTAGAGCTGGAAAGGATTTGGAGAACGTGGCTGGGTTGTTTGCAAACTTCTTCAGGCTCCAAGTGTGCTCCAAGCTTTTTTTTTTTCTTTTCAAGACAAAAGGGGAATCAAAGCCAGCGGCCAGGCTCAGGGGTGTTTGGGCTGGATCCTGGCTGGAGCAGTGCAGGGATTTACAGTGAAGTGGAGGGGCACAGAGAGGGGACATCGCCTCCTTGCCGAGCCTGGTGGCACTTGGAGCCTGCAAGGGCTTGGGGATGGGGCTGGGCCCTTTGCAGCTGACCTAGGGTTGGGTTTTGGTGTCCACGTGGCCTTCGGTGGCTTTGGGTCTGATGCCTCCCTTGCAATCAAATGGAGACCTAAAATTACAAGCCCACAAATGCATCTCTTAGAGCCTGCGATGGGTTGGCAGTGGGATATCCAGTTCCTAGCTGGGGAAGGTTTGAGGAGGGTGGAGGGATGCAGGGAAGAGCCAGGAGCTATTTCAGGTCCCTGTGCCACCCCCTTCCTCCTGCTGCTCCAACTCGAGTGCTAACAAATGCTTTACGGGGAGCTGTGCCAGCGATGCTCGGAGCACGCAGCACGAGAGCAGATCGTCGCCCTGCCCCGTGCAGGGAAATCCCTTTGATGCTAAAGTGGCTGCAGGGGGAAGGAAGAGGAGTGGGCACAAACGCATCCCGCTCAGAGCGACGGGCTGGTTCATTGAGCAGAGCCCTGGCAGACTCTGCCACGTCCTTCTGCTGCTTTTCAGTGATAGCTGTCGGATTTGACAATTGCGGCAGGCTGGCTTTCTGCCGCCTTGCTGGAAAAATGCTGTCTTGCTCCGTGCCTCTGTGCACCCACAGCAAGTCGGGTCTCCTACAGCTGGGAGGGGAGGGTTGATGCATTCCTACCCTCAGGGGCATGGAGGGGAGTCTGGAGTGGGGCAAAGATGCTCAGCACTGGGGATGCAGCTGGAAGAAGGGGCAGAGTCTATTACGGACAAACCCCAGGGTTTTACAAGCATCCCATTGTGCTCCCTGTTTTCCCCTTCCTCCTGCCTTCGCAGAGCAAGGGGAAGCGCTGGCAACCTGACAGGGCTCAAGTGGCCTCTAGTAGCCGCTGGGATATTTTCTGGGGGCGGGGAGGATCTGAGCAATGATGCTGAGGCCGTGCAGTGTTGTCATCCGTGACGCAGATGTGTCACCGTCCCCCGGGGTCCCCATATAGCAGCTTGTGCCAGTTCCTGCCGTCGCGACAGTCTCTGACTCCGCAAGCGCAGGCACCTGGGGCAGGAGCATCTGTGCCCGCAGCGGGACCTGGCAAGTCACGAACCCTGGCTGCCCTGGGAAGGGCTGCGGTCCTGTCCTGGGGATGGACATCTCTACCTGGCCCCGAAGCGCTCCGGGGAGGTGGGGGAGGACACGCTGGTTCTGCCTTCTCCCTTAGGCACCCCCCCCATCAGCACGAAGCGAGATGCTGGAAGCAGTTTGGTCCTGATGCAAAACTTGCCTCTCCCTGGGTGTTGCCCGGGTTGCCTGCAGCCAGCCAGCCCTGCCTGCAGCTCCGGGATGGAGGCAAGGCAGGAATGTGGGGTGCAGAAAGACCAGGGCATGTTGCCTTTCCCAAGCCATCCTAGGGAATCCAGGGGAAGAAACATGGAGCCAGGGTTAAAGCCTTGGACCAGATCTCAGCAGACGGAGCGTTTGCTCCAGCTCTGACGCAGCCTGTGCCGCGACCAGGGGCAAATCCCATCACCTTCCCTGCCCTGAGCCCTCACACACAAGTGTGCCCATGCACGAGCAAACACTCAGGGACACCCGCAATCGCTTCCTGGAATTTTTGTATAGGATCCACTCTCCGGGGACTGATCCAGGCCCCTGCCTGGCAGAGCATCCCTGGTGCCAGCCCCAGTGCTGGGTTTTGCTGGGGAGGGCAGCTGGCAGGATGCTGCTCTCCTGCACGGTGGCTCTGTCCCCCTCTCCCAGGCTCTTTTCTCTCTCCCACGTACCCCCCAAACCTGCTGATCCAAAACCCCACCACATCTTGGTTCTCATCATTTCTTGAGCCCAGGTTGTTGCCAGGGGTTTCCCCAGAGACCTCGCTCCTGCTTTTCCCCCGCAGCCTCCCTGCAAAAACGCTTTCCTAAGAACTCTGGAATAAAAAAAGAAAGAAGAAACAGCCCCCTTGTTCTGCTGCGATGAACTGGCTCTTTTTCCAGTCACAAGGGCAAGCTGAAGCAAAACTTTCCATACTGAGCAGGAACAGAAAGAGAGAGAGAAGGAACGAATCCTCCTTTAAAAAAAAAACAACAATAACAACAAAAACCCCTAACAAAAAAACAAAAGCCAGCAAAGCCGAGCACTGTCTTTCCCCCATCTCCCTCTTTTTTGGAATGAGCCAGCAAGTTTGCAGAAGTGTGTTTTAAGCAGGAGCAGATGCCGGCATTCCTTGGGCCGGGAGGGGCGAGCCGAGCCCAGGAGGGACGTGGAGATAGAAAACAGATTGCAGCAAATATTTGTGTATTTAATTGCTGTGCAGGACGGTCGTGCGAGGGGTGCTGGGAGCCATCCTGCCCTGCCATGGGAACATGCCCTGGCACTGCCGGCTGCCCACCGCTGGCTCTCCCGTGTTCACCACCTTGAAATGTGGGTGTGTAAGGGGTTTTCTTGTCCGTGTGGTGTGCGAGAGTTTCCTGGCTTGTTTGCTTCAGGGGCCAGAGAGCCAGAAATGTGGTTTAAAAGCTGAAGGTCCCCATGGAGCCTCAGGGTGCTGGGAGCTGGGGCTGTGGTGAAACCCTGACCGAGGAGGGACAGGCATCAGGTGCTGCCTTTTGGGCTGGGAAATCGGCTGAGAGCTGCCGGCGGAGCCGTGTTCTGAAGCTTTGCAGAGGGAGGGAGGAGATGTTCGGATCCAGGGGGTTTTGCATCCTGCTTGCCCTGCAGCATCCTTTGCTTGGCTGGAGGCAGGTGTGCATCGAGGGGTGCGCAGGATGGTCCAGGTCCCTGTAGGATGCCGGGCAGTGATCTCTGCTGCAAGGAAAGCAGTAGTGCTGGCTATCGGCTGCGCTATTTCCTACATCATAGTAGGAACCAGAGGTCCTGATGAATCAAGGTCCACACGAAGAAAGGCTCTGGATGCATGTGGGGGTGACGGTCCTTGTCCCATAGTGCTGGCTCTCCACACACTGCCGAAGCAATGAGCCAGTCCCCCAGGGAACAGCTTGCTCCAGGGCACCTCACAGAGCTATGAAGAGCTTTTGGTTTCTTGACCCTCTTTTTTTTTTACGTTATATCGCTGATCAGTGAGTTCGTTGGGTGGTTTTCTGTTGCAGATGTGCCCATTAACGGCATCAAAAAAAAAAAAAAAAAGCAAAGTCAAATTGAGGTCACCTCACTGGCTCACATAAAACCAGCTGCAATGCTAGCATCTGCCCATCGCTGCCGCTGCTCTTGCAATGCCTCTGGGGTCCTCAGCCCAGAGGAATGCCAGCCTGGCCCCCAGAAATTCAGGAAGTCTGAGGAAGGGAAAAGGGGTCAGAAGGAAAATTGGGCTGTACGAGTAGTGCTGGTGTCCTGGCATGCCAGGACAGCAGCCACGAGGCTGGCAGAGCACCGAGCTGTCTGGATCTGCCCGGATCTGCCTGGCTTTCTCCAGTGTCAATCAGCTTTTGCGATGAACCTGTTCCTCCCAAAATCTCGGCTATAGGTTCCTCCCATTAGCAATGCCCTCCGTCCTGCTTCTGCTAAATGATTCATCCCAAACACCCTCGTTATTGCTCCCATTAGTCACACTGACATAAATTCTTTGACAAAACGCTATATGTTTCTCATCAACTTTGCACAGCCCTGATGACTCGTGTCCTTAAAACCCCATCCAAATGATGTGACTTTTCCACAGCCCTCCCTCCCAGTAATTTAAAATGATGCACCTGCTTTTGCTTTTTAGCCCATGAAGGGGGAAAAGAAATAAAAGAGGGTAAGAGCAGCCGTGCCTCTGCTGGCTTGTCTCTAAGGGCTCCAGGAGCTGGGTGACCCTGCCTGCACGCTCAGTGGGGGCAGTGGGATGCATCCCAGCCTCCCGGTGCCAAATCCTTTGGGATGGCTTCAGGAAGCAGCACATGGTGTGATGAGATAGTCTGGCTCGAGATGCTCATTTCCAAAGGCTACCCAAAACTCCTGTCCTGCAAGAAACTGTCTCCTCGGAAGGCTGGTATCCAGCTGCATCCCTCCTCACCCCTTGCAAGGGACTGGCTGGGGATGCAAGCAGCAGCAAGCCGGGCTCCTCCGCCCCAGCCCGCTCTCCTGCAGCATCTGTGGGCGCTTGAGTCTCGCTGGGTCTAGGGGAGGCTTTGCCCAAGGGTATGGAGGGCGTCTCACTGGGGCCAGCATCGCACTTTAGCACCGGCTGGCTCCGCGGCTCAGGCTCAGCTGGAGCGGTGGGCACACAGCCTCCCTCCTCCAGCCCCCTGGAGCGGGTCCCAGCCCTGCAGCACAGGCAGCTCCGGGGACAACAGCGACAGCCTTAAAAGGGGTGACAAGAGCAGCAGCCTGGCTCTCGTGTGACCGGCTCGGGCTCAAGTAGGAGGACCACGCTGGGAGGAGAGGCAAGGACGCTCCAACAGTTACAATTCCCCAAGAATTTCCTCCTTTCACCACCTCTTTCCCAACATCAGAATCACATGCCAGCTTGGGGACACGTCCCCTGCTCAAAGCAGGGCAATGTGACCTGGGTAGAGGGGACATTGCTGCTCTGGTGTGGCTGTCCCCAGCCGTCACAGCTCCGCCGTCACTCTCAGAGCAGGGAAATATCCTGGCTGTGATACCGGCACCGGGGAACAGCCACCCAAAATACTCTCACCATTTTTCTCGGGAAGGTTAGAGGTTTTTTGCAGAGATGATGTGGGAAAGATAAAAATTCCCCCCTCCCCTTGAGGTGACCCTCCCCTGGGGAAGCGGCGCTCACTGGGAGCTGACTTCTGTCATTTCTGGAAAGCAGCGATTTGAGAAAAATATTTATAAAATGAGTTTTCTTTAACTCCTGAAATTGAGCCATATCTACAGACAAAAAGAAAAAAAAAAAGAAAAAAAAAAAAAGAAGAAAAAAAAAAAGAAGAGAGAGATGCAGGCAAATAAATGCAGGCAAAAATAAATATACAGGCAGCCTAAATCTGCGAAGCGACTAGTGGTTCTGAGAAGGGTCTGGGTTTGGAGGAATCTGGAATGAGGCTGGTAAAGGGGCTTCTCAAAAGGCTTTCCAGTGGCCGTGGGGGCTGAGGACCAGCAGTGGCACTAGCTGCAGGATGGGGTCGGTGGGATTTTACCCAGCTGCCCAGCACTGCGACTGCTCCCCGACTGAAATCCTGCTGATATTTCAACCCTGCATCACCTCTGCCCACCAGTAATCGCTGCGGTGGGAAATGCCGGGCAGCATGACCTTCCCCAGCGCGCTCTGCATCACGCCTACCTGGATGTGTGCAGGGGATTTATGACCCCACATCACTCAGGCTTTTACAGGCTTGTTTGTCGCCACCACCTCAAATGCCAGCGGGGTCGGGCGATGCTGCCCAGCCCGTGCCATGTGCCGCAGGGCATGGCCAGGCCAGCACAGGCTGCATCCTGTGATGCTCCTGCATTCCGCATGGCACCAGGGGCTCGTTTCAGTCTCTTAGATGGGTGACACCTTCCTTTCCTATCAGACCACCTCTTTTATTTTAAGCCTTTTTTCCAGCTCGTGCTGCCATGGGACTCGCTGGCACATGCTCGCCCACGGTGTCTCCATGTCCCCCTTCCCCCACTGGCACCCCCAGCCCATCCCTAAACACATTCATCTATTTCTGCTGTGGGAGAGACCAGCTTCGGGAAGCAGGTCCATAAATCACCAGCAACGCTTGGAAATAAAAATCATTATTGTGATGAATGGGGTTTTACTTCTCTTTTAAGAAGAGGCATCATGAAAGACCAGGGCAGGGGACAGCAGGGAAGAGGAGGTGTTGC
The DNA here is from genome assembly GCA_035590275.1 of Ibycter americanus. Classification (NCBI taxonomy): domain Eukaryota; kingdom Metazoa; phylum Chordata; class Aves; order Falconiformes; family Falconidae; genus Ibycter; species Ibycter americanus. Next base: position 3,804,685 of record JAVJGI010000038.1, read on the forward strand.
GTTTTCTATTTTTGACACGTTAAAGGGGATAAAGCTAATTGCATGAGAGCTGTTGGAAGAGAGAGGGGAAGAAACAAGTGTTCCCTGCATATCCCTTGCTGGGGATGGAGGGAACACGAGCGTCTGTGAAGGCTTACCGTACGACTCTGCATTTATTAGGATAGTATATTGCACTGCTCAGGGTCAAGCTCATGCCTCAGAGAGGTTGTCTGGCCGTGTGGTGTGGTGCTTGGTGTTGTACAAACCCACAACAAAATGTTATCCCTGGCTCCAGTCTGTGGGCAATTTTCAGCTGGCCCCACCAGCACCCGCATCCCTCAGCACCAGCTTGGCTCTTGCTGGCACCACCATGGGCTTGGGGAGCATCTTCCGCAGCCAAAGGGAAGCTTTGCACAGAATGACTTCAGGATTTGGCCCTGGGCTCACAAGGATGGGAGCTTGTATTAATTAAGCAGCAATGAGCCAAGTCACAGGGCATTTCCTGGGGATTAATGACTGGCTGGGAGGAGTTAGTGACTTGAGATGAATCCAAAAATCCCATTTACCCCAACCGGTAGTGAGTCCCAGCACACACTTCGTGCCAAGGTCAGCACCACCATTTTAAGTCAATTTTAAAAATTAGTATTAATAATAATAATAAAGTGTTGGAAATGGATTCTCCTTGCCACCATGGTGATGCGGCTCGGTTGCCAGGGGCAGGCTCTCAGGGAGAATGAATGCCCCTCATATTAAACCAGTGTGTCACAAGAGCACCCCTCTTCCCCAGGAGCCCCTCCTGGGGACAGGAGCATCTCGGGGACACCATCCTTGGTCTCTGCTTGCAGTTCCCAGCCCAACTGCACCAAGGTGGTGATGCTCAGAAGATGCAGGTTTCAAAGACAAGAGGAGCAGTCGGGCAGAAGGCAACCTGCTGCAGCATTGTGCCCGGAGTAGCTCAGGATGCAGCCCCTCAGCAATTATCTCTGATAAATGTTTTAGGGTTGTCATGGCAATGAAAAAGCCTGGCTAATCCTTGGGTTTCCTTTCTTCAAAGGGAAGAAAGTTTGCATACCTGACCACAGGCATGAGCAGCCCGGCGGGATGCTGGATCTCTTCACTGCCAGCCCTCCCACACATGCACACACACACGCACACGCTGGAGTAAATGCAAACCGAATCCATCCCGAGGAGCGGGAGAGCACCTTGCTTCTGGTCTCCATTGCCATGTGGTGGTGGGTGATCTTCTTTTTGTGATCACTGGTTATTTATTTGCACTACACCCCTGTCCGCATCCCTGCCTTCCCCACCACAGAGGGGGAGAGGTGGGCGCAGCACCAGGGTTAAGCTCTAGATGTGACCCCAGGCTCCGAGCAGACCACAAGCAGGGATGCAGCTTGGAGGTGGATGCAGCCAACGCGATGCTGGGGGAAAGGCGATCCAAAATACATCGTGCCCAAGCATTTGCTATCGGTGGAAACCAAACCCTGGACCAATCCTGCCCTTGACCTTCCCCCTTGCCCCAGCCAAACAAGAGCAGCCTCAGCACGAGCAGACGGCAATGTCGTGGGCGCCGTGGTGAAGAGCATCCAGCCCAGCAAGCATCGCCGTCTCCCGGCCAAGGGGATAGCTCCAGCCAAGCAGCTCGTCTCTCTCTGCAGCCAAAAGGGAACTCAGCACTTTGTGAGCAAGCGGGGACCATCCCTCCCCTCGGCGGGAGCAGTGCTCATCTCCTAAACCCTGCAGGAAACAGCACTGCTCCCCTGCCACAGCTCCTGAGCTGCTTATCCCGCTCTCACTCCTATTACTGGAAAGTTTTATAGCCGCTCACTGTTTGTGATTAATCATTTTGTTTTAATTGCTGCTCCTCTGGCTGGCAGAGGCTCAGCAGAGATTTTATGCCTCTTGGCTGCTTCCCCCAGGTATGTTCCAGGACTGGCTGGCTGCGAAGCGCTGAGCAGGAGCAGCCACACGACAGCGGGCACCCAGGTTCGGCAGGGTGCAGGTTTGGGTGGTGTCCCTGCACCCAATGTCAGCTCATGAACCAGCATCCTGATGGAGCCTCAGTGCAATAATGAGCTCCCTCCGTCACACGGCCAAAACCAGCTCTCCCCAGGACTGCGGGCTGCAGTGAGGATGGGGGGGACTGGGGATGCTCCCCGTGGATGCTGACATCCTTCTGCTGAAAGCTGCAAGCACAGAGGAAGGGTGAGACCCAGGAGCTGTTAAATATGCTTCGGTGGTGTTGCTGCACACAACAGGAACGCAATGCAAGCAGCAGCTTCAGTCGGGAAATACGAAACACCCAAGCTGGAGCATGCCCAAGGCAGGGTGGGATGCCCCTGCCTCTGCAAACAATGCGGCGCTGGGGTGTTCCCATGCTCGAGCTGGTCACAGCTCCGCATCGCTCTTTTGTGGGAAACGATGGCATTTGAAAATGTGATTTTGATTCAAACAATGCTCAGGGTTTGATTGTCAGTTGGGAACCCAGCAGAGCTGCTGGCATCTCGAGGATAGCCCGAGGTACATCCCTCCGCGACCTGGCCGATGCCATCCCGGCGGGTGACACCAGCCAGCCACACGTGTGCCTGGCCAGCCCCCATCCCACTGGGGCTGGAAGGAGCCAGAGGGGCAGAGACAGCTTCTGCCAGTGCCCTGACAAGCTGTGGCCCCTGTCACCATAGCCCTGGGCATCCAGAGCACATGACGAGCATCCTCCGAGGGTCCGGCATGTTGCTGCTTTTCCTGCCTTTCCCAAACCTCCCCCAGGCAGGAGATGAGCAGGGATGTCTGTCCTCTCCTTGTAGACAGCTCAGACCCCTGCCCAGCCTGCCAGCTCTGTGGGACTGGCCCAGAGATGGGAGCAGTGGAAATCTTCACCTTGTCCAGCCTTGGGAGCAGGGGGATTGATCCCTGCAGATCCCACTCAAAGCAAGCCTTGGGGCTGAGCACACACCGTGAGCCCAGAGCTCTGCTGCCAGGAGCAGCTCAGTGGCCAAAGCAACAAATCCAAAGAGCCATGGAAAACGTGTGAGTGTGGAAACCAGGCAGCAAACTTATGTTTGCAGCAAGATGTCACAGCATTGCCTCCATCCTAGCAAGGCTTCAGCCGGCTCGAGTGGCCTCTGGATCCCTGGGAGAGTTTTCAGGGGAATTAAAATGATTGCATTGCAACAGGCTGCCGAGGGAGGTGGTGGAATCACCATCCCTGGAGGTGTTTAAACAACGCGTAGCTGTGGTGCTGAGCGACATGGTTTAGTGATGGACTTGGCAGTGCTGGGTTAACAGTTGGACCTGATGATCTCAAAGATCTTTTCCAACCTAAATGATTTTGCTGGTGAAACAAAAATCATCCTTCATCCCTGGAGGGACAAGTGTCCAAAGCTTCGACCCTGGAGGTTTTTCCCCACACTGCGGGGCGACAGGTCTCTAGCTGGCTCTGCCTGAGGTCCCCAGTGCATCCCCGTCCCACGTGGCCACACTGCCACAAGGAGAGCATGGCAGCTCAGGACACTGCTGCCAGAGCTGCTTACACCTTGCTTGTACTTTCATGTTGAATAATTGAAAACTCATGCAACAGCCACAAATATTTTATAGCTTGTTCATCAAAAATTTACCCTTGTTAAAGCCATCATTTTAGACGTCTGACAGGGCTGGAGGAAAGGCAGCGGGGAGGCATGGAGAGGGCAGCAAGGAGGAGATGCTCTGGCTGGAGGGAACCATAAATGACAGTGAATTAGGGGATGCCATGGTCTGTGGACAGCTGCTGGCTTGGGCAGGGGGCTGCCCCAGTGACGGAGCCCTCCTCGCTGAGCACAGGGGTATCAAAATGCATCTGAGCATGGTGGTGCCACCATCTCACGCTCCCTCCCTCCATCTGCTCTTCTACAACCACCCCTGCCCCAGGGAGGGCATTGCATGAACTCAGCCACTTCCACTAATTCCCCATCCCTTGCTCCTGGCTCAAAGCCACCCCAGCACCCTCCGGGACCCACCATGGTGTTGGATACACCCAGACGGCATCGGTGGCTGGTGCCTGGGCTGGGTGCAGCCCCTTCCAGCACTGGCACATCATGGCACAGAGCTGGCCCTGAGGGCAGACCAGCTGCCTGCACTCTGATCGCTTTTCTCCTTGGTTTCCAGGCAGGAGATGGGGATGGCTCGGAGGCCTGGAGCCTCCACAGCCACCAGCAGTGATGGCAGAAAGAGATATAAAAGGCCGTCCTACTTAACAGGGTTTATATAAGGAGGCGTCTCCATGGCAGGATGGGAAAACAGACGGGTATTGGAAGTGATGCTTTGAACACTGTCTTCACAGGGGCATCCCTGTTGATGGGTGATGTGGCACCTGGAACCCACTGTGGCACCTGGGGGTCCCAGCCACCCCCCGCTGTGTCCCCCCTGTGTCCCTACTGCAGCTGGAGCAGCCCACGAGGGGATCCTCCAGACAGGGCTGCCCTTCTGCTGTGGGTGTACAGGTCAGCCAGCTCCTCCCCATCCCACCTGCTCTCCCAGAGCCTTCTCATCTCTAATTAACACTCCCATTAATTAATTTATGTAATGGCCTCTTTGCATTCAGCTCATGCAGGGCTGTGACCAGCAGGTCAGCCTTTGCTGCTGGATTCAAGGCTGGTGAGTGGAGGTGCTGCACCGACTGCAGGTGATGCATTGCTGGGGGGGGGATGCTTTGGGAGAATGGGGGCTGCGGGTGGGCTCTTGTCCCGAGCACCCTGAAAAGGGTGCCCAGCAGATACTGGGCTTCAGGATGCACCCACTGCCCCTTCCCCACTTGGCCCCCAGTGACCCGCTGGCATGGAAGTGAGCTGGGAGAGAGCGGCACCTCCGCCAGCAGCGTGCGGTGCCAGCAGGTTCGCTCCCCTTATGGAAAGGCATGTCGTGAGCCGGCTCGTGGATGTGTTTATTCCCGTCAGCCCTTGGCCGGTGGCAGGGAGCAGGATTAGGTGGTGAGAAGTGGGCATCTGCTGCCAAGTTCCCCCCAAGAGGCACATGGGGCTGGGCATGGGTGGCCCTGTGCTACAGAAAATAGCTTGGGGCGGGGGGGGAGCTGTTTGCGTAGGGCTTTGACGGATGGATGCTCTGTATCATCAGGATCCATGCTTTGGCAGGGTGGGTGCCTTCCTCTCTCTTCCAGGGACCTGCTGTTCCTGGGAGGAGCACAGCTCCGCAACCACAGAGTCTGCAAATTAAAGTGAAGAAAAGGAAAGAGAAATGCCCGTAATCACAGGGCTCTGGGAGCAGAGGCTTTGGGAGACACACCAGATTTCCTCGCAGCTTGGCTCCTCCGACAGCCAGCGTGTCGTGGCACTGTCACCGCTCAGGGCCAGGGGAGCAGCAAGCGTCAGGAGCGCTGGTAAGGCAGCAGTTGCAAGAAGGTGCCCTGCAGAGGGGCACGGGGCAGGCACATGAGTGTCAGACCCAGCATGGAGCTCCACCAGAGACCTGGCACCCAGTCCCCAGCGCTGCCTTTGCTCGGGTGCAGGCTCTGCCAGCCCCCGGATCTTCCCAAACAGGCTGCGAGGGATGCTCGGAAGTGCTGGGTCTAATTAAAAGCTGGCTGACGTGGCCGGCAGCCGCTGGTGGAAAAGCAGGTTAATGTCCTGGTGGCCTTGGGGCTGGCTGAGGCACGGAGCCAGGGAAGGCAGCGGGCAGGCAGGGCTGCAGCAGACCTCGTTCCCTCAGCCCCTACGAGCCTGGCGTGAAAGCACAGCTGAGCCTGAATGCTTACTCATTATCATAATCAATTATTATTTATCAGGTGGCTCTCCTCCAGAGGTAGCACTGGTATGCATGCGCCTTGCACGCTACCTCTGCCCATCCTTCTCCCCTCCATCCACAGGGAATCCACAGACCCAGCACCCGCCGCCTTCCTGGCCAGGCAGCCGTCCGTCTGGCCGTGCACTTGTCTCTCTGTGCCTCCACATCCGTCGCTGCCCGCTTCTGTCTGTCTTATGTCCAAATATCTTCATTATTCCCGGTTTTCCTCACAGCATCTATTTATCCATCTCGCTTGCCCCCATCTGCCTGCCCAGGTGCTGGCTTAGCGCTGAAGGGGATGTTTAGGGGATGCTGCTTCCCTGTCTGAGTGCTCTCCTGAGCTTTCTCCAAGGTATCCTCGCTGTCCTCAGCTGCCTCATCAGCTGCCAGACAGAAGCAGCAAACAACCTTCCTTTGGGGCTCCCCTAAGAACTTGGTGATGGACTGCAGAGCCCATCTGCCCCCAGGTGATCGGCTCAGCCCCATCCTGGCTCACAGTGGCTGGGAAGCACGTGGATATTGATGAGCTGCTGGGGGGAATACAGCTTGGTGAGGCTGGCCAGGCTTAGAGCTGCTGCCTACTGTGGAAATCTCTCCCCATGAAGAGCAGGGCAACCAGGTCCTTGCCACAGAGCCCATCACCCAGGGACTGGTCATCGGTCACTCAGCCTTGAGTGGAACCAGACACCAGGAGAGCTGGAACTGGTCGGCCGTCCCCAGCGTGAGTCACCCGAGCTTCCCCTGTCAACCAGCAACAAACAGCTATTCCTGCTTTAGAAGTTGCGTCCCAGTTTCTCTTGCTGTTTACATTCATCTACCTTCAAGGGTTTGCTTTGCTCCATTTTTTAATGTAATCTCACCAGCCATTAGCCCAGAACGCAGCTCAGCTCCTCTGTCACTCCTCCTTAACACGTCTTGTTTCCTAAACATCTTCATTTCAGAAACTGTGGAGCTGCTTTGGTAGCAAAGGTGCCGAGGTCTCCAGCCCTTCACCGTGACCTGGCAGCGGCTGAGGGAGCACAGAGCTTGTGCATCACCGAAACAGCCTGATTATAGTAAAACTGCTAAAAAAGAGCCGAAACTGCATCCTCCGCCTGCTGGGATCCTTGAGCTGCTGCTCCCCGGGCCCAGGGAATGGCCCTGCGGCTTTTTCACCTGCAAACTGGTGCTTTCCTGGGTGGTTTTGGGTGTAGGGGGGTTAATTTGTTTCCATGCAGATGGTATTAGGAGGGAAAATTAAATGCCAAGGCACAGAAACACTTTCACTTCCCTTAAAGCTAATAATAGCACCCGATGCTTTCAGCGGTGATGGTAGCCAACAGGCTTCCCATGTCTTATGCACCCTGCGGTGCGGGAGGGGAGGGTGGTGGGGAGCTGGGGAAACTGAGGCACAGAAGACCTTAACCTGGGGAGGTTAGGAAAGGGCTTGTGCTCTTCTTATGCCCTGCCTGTGTCACCCTGCTGGCTCCAGTGAGGCCGGTGATGCCACATGACGGGGGACACTCCCTGTCCTTGCCTGATGCTGGGTTGCACAAGCTGACCCCACTGATTCCCCAGGTCTGCGAAGCGCCCGTGGCACGGGGAAAAGCCTGGGAGAAGCGAGGCTCCTGCAGCCCAGCGCTGGCTCTGGGCAGAGCGCTCTCCCAAAGGCTGGCTGATACCTGGAGATGACTCAGAACAGCTAGCTCAGGGTAATCGCTTCGGAAGGATCGTTTCAGTCGCAGCTCCCCTCGGGGCTTGGATGTGGTGACGGGAAGCGGGGCTGGGGTAAGGCGAGACACTGGCTCTGCGTCACGCTAGGTGCAGCTCCTTGGGCTGGCAGCACCCACGAGCATCATCTCTGCAGCAATCCCAGAGCCATGCAAAAAAAAACCAAACCCAACAACAACAAAAACCCAACAAAAAAATCCCAAAAACCCAACCCCACTTGTCCCAAAGCCAGGCACTTTCTGCTGGAAACCACCAGCCTCTGCTATCCCCTGGCCAGGTATGGAGGCTTGACCACCGTCTTGACACTCTCTTAATTAGTTATGAACTGATTAGCTACTCTGCTGCCTCCTTTTCCAAACATCATCCGTGATACCTGGTCACCAATGAATGACTCCAGCAATTAATTGCAGGGGTAAGTCCACTCCTAATTAAGAACAGATATAGGGAAGGAGCACTAGTACAGCTCTTTGGCTGTTGGTCGCCTCTAGTTGAGCATGGACTGGGGATTATAGTCTGTGGGGGGTTTTAATTAATAATTGAGAAGTTGATTAAGGCTGAGTTAGTGCACTGGAGGAAGCGGGCTGGGCAAGTCACGGGGCTGGAGATGCTGCTGCGGTTCGTGTCGGTGGTGTGGGCTGAGGAGCCAGGCTGGATCCAGCCTGGCTGAGAATCGTTTTGCTGCCAGAAAAGAAGGTGTGAAGGTGGCCGGGAGCTGTGGGGTGCCCAGCTCGACAGGTCTGGCTCTGTCGGGGAGCTGGAGCAAGGCTCCCTGGCACCTGGGTGTGAGGCTGTTGCCAGCTGCTTTTCAGGTGCCCAAAATATGCTCAAGTGTCTGAATTTTCCATCATGTTATCAGGCCGGTACCTGGTGGGGTAACAGGCCTGTCCCTTTTGGCCGCTGGGGTGCTGGAAGCCTGCCTGTCCCTTTGGGTTGCAGCTTTTCTTCCTCTGCTGCTTGTGCTGCTGTTCCTGGCTCACTCAAACAAATCCCAGGGAAGTGGGACTGCCTGCATCCATCTCCTTCCCTGCTCCCCGGCTATCCTTACGCTACGTCTCTGCAGCCTGTCTGCAGCAGAGCTGCACCCAGTGATGCTGGAGTCCGCCCCTGCGGTGGTAGTGGGCTGTGTTTTGTGTCGTGCTGTGCCCAGGGCTGGCTCTCCTTTGCTGGGGACCCCCGATGACCCATGTCGGAGCTGGGTGCAAGGGAGTGAGGCACCTGTTCTTGTGGGTCTCCCATGCTCAGAGCAAAACCACGCCGAGTCCCCTGCTCGGAGGCAATAGCGCAATGCCAGAGATGATGCTCGTCCTCCGAGGGCAGTCAGTTCAGGGCAGATGATGCTAAGAGACAGCTGGGGAAAATAAAACCAAACCACCCAAACAAACACCCTGGAGAAGAAATGGCCAGAAACTGGGCAAGTTTCCATCAGCGCTGCAGAACGATCGGTCACTGGAAAAATCTTAGTGGGGAGCAAAAGGGAAGGAACCAGCTTCTGCTTTCTGATAGTGGTTCCTGCCACGGCCCCTGGCGCAGAAGGGTGTGTAAGGGAGCGAGTTAGTCATCACGGGCAGATATGCTGCCTGCACCACGGGCCTCTCCAGCTGCCGTGGAGCCCTTTCCCTTTAAAGGCATTGCCTGATTTACGCTACCGGCGAGGCTGCGCTCCGTCTGGCTCCATTGCCCAACTCTGCGGTGCTCTTCGTCAGCTGGTAATGAATGACAAAAAGCATCTGATCTATCCAAAAGCTGGATACTGATCTCCTGGGCTGCTGGAGGGAGTCACCTCGCTCCTGCGGCTGCTTCGTCTCCTCTTGCTTTGCTCTAAGATTTGGGTTGAAAGCCATGTTTCCTATCCCTGCCCAGGTCCGCTGGGGCTGCGGGCAGGGATGGAAGCAGGAGGGCAGGATGAATGGGAGGAAGGATATTAGTCAGAGGGGGACCAAGATAAAACATAAGTGATGGGGCTGTGAGTCGGGCAGGGCTGGAGGGCTTAAGCCTTCCCAAGCCTCGGTGCACATAGGCACCTTTGCCTCCTCTCCCTGCTGCAGACACCTCCTTGCCTTGTTTCCTCCTGTGACTGGTTTGCACGGGGAGAGCTGAGCCCACACGTGCTGCCATGGTGGACCCGAGGGACCGCATCAGTCCTTTTCCTTCTCCCCATCTGCTCGCGGTGCTGCCCACAGCTAATGACTGAACAGTCTATTCTTCAGACCCAACGCCTGGGTAATGGTATCTGCAGCCAATTTCCAGCTTGGCAGAGCAGAACAATTTCTGTTGAGCTCAGTAAAGAGCGCAAAGGCTCCACTCCCCAAAGGTTACACTCCCGTGCAGACAATTGCAGGCGCTTGGCTCGCGTCTTCCTCTGCAAACCATGGGCTTAGTGTATTTACAAATATGCGTACAAAGCTCCACGGCTGCCAGACCACACAGCACACAGCCCTGGCAACTGCTGCACCATCAGCTGAGCACACAAGTGTCCTGGCCACAGGCTTGCATCCCTGCCTCTGGACACCTGGCTTGGATATTTGCACCCTTACACACAAATATGCAGCAGCCCAGTCCTGCCGGGATGCATGCAGCTTCATCCCTTGTCCTGACTGCTGCGATATCCCCTTGGCCGGGGTACAACCGTGTGCTTGGGCTTAGGGAGGGATCCTCGCTCACCTTCCTGTCTCCACATGCTGTTGGCTTCCCAGCAAACGCTGGGTTTTTTGCTCTGCTCTAGACTCACGCATACGCAGCCTTTACGCATGCGATGTGTCACGCATGACCTGGGTTCACCGTGAGCTTCCAGGCACACTGCTGGCTGGCGAGGCCAGCCCAGCCCTTGGCCTCTGTTAGCTAATTGCTCCTCGGAAGCCTGGGATGTGCCAGCCTTTGGGCCTCCCAGCATCACTCAGGGTGCTTTATCACTGCCTGTCATGTCCTACATGGAGCAAACTGGGGCTGGCAGAGAAAAAAGGGAAGGAAGAAAACATATTGGTGCCACTGGAAATTAAGGGCAGGTTCACACATCACAGCTGAGGAGCGGATCAGCTGTCTCAGCAGTCAGCGGGGAAATAAGTTGCTGGCGTCACCGCTGATGTGAGACACATGCACGTCTTGCAGAAGAGATACATCTGTGCCATATTTGCAGCACAAGCTATTCCAGCTCGTGTATTAGTATTAGGCAGTGTTAGGTTTGTTGGCATTTGGGATTTGAGGTAATTCCACAGCACCCTGCCCGCTGTCCTGCAGTGGTGCGGGGCAGAAAGTGCTGGTGGCCAGGAGGTTGGGTCTGGTTTGGGGGGAGAAGCGCCTTCGGCATCCTCCTGGCTTTGGGGACCCCAGCGTTACAGCTGCAGTGCTACCCCGACCGTGCTGCTCGCTCACACGGGTGCCTGGGAATGGTGCTCGGTGTCAGGCGAGGACGGCTGGTCGGGATCCAGGCGAGGCATTCAGAGCCTGACCATTGCCGGTGCCGTGTGTCAGGGCAGTGCCTTGCCTGACAAGCGGGTGGGAGGCCCCTGGCACCTTTCCAAATGAGGCAGGGATCTGTCTTTCCAAGTCTGGTGTGCCTGGACGCTGAGCCAGGGCTTGGTGTCTGCAGGGCTGTAGAGAAAAGTTCTGCTCTTAGTTTGGTGGGGACGCACAAGACAGGGCGAGGGAAGGTGCCCTCACCCATACAGTGGCTGTCACCTAGCTCCCCCCAGCATGCCCCGTCAGGTGTCCCATGCCTTGGCTGCTTTCCATTTAATCTTCATCCTTTCTCCCAGCGCATCAGAGACGCTCATGGCTCCAGCCAGCACTGGCCCTGCTGCTGGCTCTCCTTTCTTCAGTGATTTGCAGATGCCGTGAGCTCCATCTCTCCCTGTCATGACTCATTTCTTTCTCACTGAGGCTTTAATTTTTAAAGAGGCACTCTTAGGCACAGAGGTTTTAATACCTGCAGAGGCTCCCAGCAGGTGTCATTGAGTTTTTCCAATCAGTGTGGATGGGGATATGGGAGGAGAGATGGCTGGGGCTGGTGGCCCTGAGCAGCATCGCAGTTGCACCCAGGACCACGCTGAGGGAGATACATAGCGGATGGCGACCAGGCTTGGAGCTGGGAACAGGGATCCCACGCTGCCTGCAGGATCATCCCTCTGCTCAGCCCACAAATGAAGGAGGCAGAGAGGATGGGGATGTCCCCACCGCCGCAGAGTGCCTGGGATGGTTGGGAAGCACTGAATGCTGCGAGGGAAAGAGAAAACATTTTGGCCTTGGGAGGGTTCTCCTGGTCCTGCCACACGCTGCAGTTTTGATAAGCCACAGCCTCCCACGCCGGCTTCGGGCAGCTGCAGGGACCGAGCGGTTTGTGGAGGGTGGGGAACGGTTCCAGCTGCACAAACTGCCTCCACCTCCCCTGGCTCCAGCTCTGCTGATGCTCTCCTGGGGAGGAGGCGACGCTGCCTCCGGGTGTTTGCTCCCCAGCCAGGGTGACATTTGCTGGAGGGCTGGTTCCCTGCTCCCTTCCCACCAGGGTGAGGAGGGGCAGGGGCAGAGGGGTTGGTGGCGAGGGAGGGGGTGAAGTGCAGTAAGCCCAGCACCTGGGCCTGTTTGCTCCTCTTTGGATAGCGGAGCTGCTGTTTGGATAGCGATAGGAGGGGTTGCCAGCTGGTGTTTGCTCTGCGTGTTGGCTTTGTGAATGTCAAGGTGCGAGGTGCAGCGGTGTTATCCTGCTCCCTGGGGCTGCAGCGGCAGCCACAGCCTCTCCTGCACCAGGATCCTGCCCACCGGCAGCTGGGAGAAGAGTTTGGGGGGTGCAGCATGCTGCTTGGCTCGGCTGGTGGCAGGTCACCCCGCTCCTGCAGCCCTGGCGGGGAGGCAGGTTGTGCCCGAGCCCCCGGACCGGCAGGGCCATGGGAAGCAGGACCCTGCACCAGACTCGGGCTGTAAAGCAAGGAGCATCTCCAGCCCCACCTGTGGGGTTTGGGGGGGGGGGGGGGCGGTTTCCCAGTAAATATTTGCACACTGTGTTTCCCAAGGAATTGACAGTGCCTGTCCCGGACCTGCTGTGCTGCCCACGGCACCCTGCAGAGGTAGGTCATCATCACCAAGTCACATTTGCACCCTCCAGAGCAAACTCAAAACTGCCCATCCCTGGCACCCAGGGACCCTCTGGAGCTGCTTTGGCCGTGGGTGTGGGCATGTGCTCCTCAAGAAAAGTTTCTCCTCCGTTTACGTGATTAATTCATCCCTCCCACCACGGACGCCCGCAATCGCATCTATATCCGTGGCTCCCCACTCCTCCTCGGCTGTAAAATATTTATAACCCCCTACATTAGGGCTCCTCTTCTTTCTCCTCGCCTTTTTTCTTCTTTTATGCCTTCCACCCGGGCTCCCCAGCTCTGCTGAGCCATGCCGCACCAGGAACCGCTTCATTTTAATATAACTCAGCGAGCAGAGAAGCTGTGAGGAATAATTTAGATTTTGCTCAGGGAATGCAATGCTTTTTTTAATTGCAGTCATCTGCAGCTTCTTAGCAATGTATTATTGATGGTTATTATTCAAATAAAATAGTCGTTTCTTTTTGTTTTCCTGTGCATGCCGTTGGCGGTGTTTATGGTTTTCTTTTCTCCCTCTTTCTCCATTTCGGGAAGTGGTCACCTTTTCATCTTCTACTGTTTCAACCCACCTTCACCACTCCTCTCCCCAGCACGGTGGGTGTTTGCAGGGCCTGAGCTCACCCCACCTTTGTCCTGTAGCATTGACACCAGCAAAATACCAGTGATGACCCTTAATTCGATTTCCCAGGGGCCCAACGAGCATCCTTAATGTGGGGTTAAGGCAGGCTTCGCCTTATGGCTAGTAGTGCGCTGGAGCCTGCCTTCCTGCAGTGGAGCACATGGGAGTGGAGAGGGTGAATGTCTGCAGGCTCAGGGTGGCTTTGCTGGGACAATGCCAGCCCTGCCAGGGCTCCACATGCAGCATGGTCACCTGTGGCTGCTCTTCCTGGGCTTTCCCTGGTGCTTTGGGCTCCAAAAGCAGGTTTTTGGGAGCAGCAGGGCAAATCAGACTACAGGAAAGTCCCTTGCTCCCAGAGGGCTGCTCCTGATCCCACAGCATTACAGAGGGGCAGCAAGAAGACACAAATGCCCCCCTCCCAGAAAGGGACTTGCTGGGGTTAACCCTGTCTTTGCTGTGCTGTCCCCATCCCTGCCACATCGCGGTACCACAGCCCCATGTGGGGTCTGCAGTATCACCGCACCAGGTACCACAGTGCCAAGACTGGGTCCAAGAGCATCTCCAGCCCCAGGGACTGGCCTCCGGCGCAGCCTGGCTTTTCCCTGTCTCTGGAAGGCAGGCACTAAAGTAGGACTCGGGAGCCTGGGTGCTCCTCCGCCTCCCCAGCTCCGGGACTGACAGCTTGTGAGTGATGGGAGAGCGGCTCTCCCGCGCTGTCACTTCTCTCTCCTCTCTTCAGCACTACCCACCGCATTGTCACTCCTGGCAGCAGGGACTTTCCTCAGTCCCACTAAGGTCCCGGAGCTGTTACCGTGATGCAAACACCGAGTACAAGGTTCCTCCTTGATGTGAGGAATGAAACGAGGTCGGAACTGGAGGGAAAAATGTTCATTTTGAGAGGGAGCTGAGGATTTAGCTGTTTCCCTCCAACTTCCTGGGGAGGGGACCGGGGGACCCCCAGATCTCAAGGTGGGGCACGCATCACCCCAGCCACAGGGTGCTCAGGTGGGGTGCTCCACGGAGAAGGAAGCAGCCCCACCACCCCAGCAGCCCTGGTGAGGCTCCATCGCATCCCTGCGACACGGCATTCCTCCTCACCCTGCCCACAGGTTGCTTGGGAAGAAGCAGCTCAGAGGCTCTTCCTCAGCTGTTGCAAATATTAGGGATTTAATAACAGGCGCTAATAGATTTAGAGCCTGTTGTGGCTCCAGCTCCAAATGGGAATGTGTAGGGGTGGGGAAAGGAAAAGCGTCGTCAGTCATAGGGCTCCCAGGGAAAACACGGCGTGTCTGTCAGCTCACCGGCAGTTTGGAGATGAATTCCTTAGGTGAGTGAACAATTCTGTCTCCTAATTACATCCATAAAGCAAAACTGGGCCCAAATCCCTCCTCTTCTGTTTTGCTTTTGATTTCCAGCCCCCCTCTGCAATGAAGAGGCTACTTAATTAGAAATTAACAGGGCTGTTAGAGTAATTGGGAGCAGAAGCAGTCTAGGAGAAGTTTATTAGCAATAGCATAGCCATGGGTTTATTAGCAATCCCACGGCTGTGGGACTTTTCTGGGGCTGTGAAGCCACGGGGAGCCAGGGGAAAGCCCAGAACCGAGTGAGGAGAAGCAGGCAAAAGGCAGAGAAGGGAACTGGGGGGGCCGTGACGGGACCCTTCCCACCGGCAGCACGCAGGCTGCTCTCTGAGCGTGAGCCTGAGCCTTGCAAACAGGCGTCTGTGGGTGCTGAAGCTCAGCAGCGCTCAGGGCTGAGCAGAGAGAGAAAAGGGGAAGAAGAGGCAGGAAAAAAACCCCAAACCCCTTTTGCACCAGCCCCACGTGGCTGCGGGCATCACCTGGGAGCATCTCGGCCAGCCCTACCTCCCTGCAGGGACCCTGCAGGCCCACTGCCCTGCCCCATGGGGGGGGACCTCAGAGCAGCGGGACCCCCCGTCAGCCCCTGGCATTTCCAACAAAGCCTCTCCCGCAGCAGCGATCGGGGGTTTATTTATCCCTGAGCACTGAAAGTCAAATCTCTGGCGCTCTCTCTCCCTATATTTAGCCCTTGAATGGAGAGAGATTTTACAGACGCCCGACTCTGCCTTGTGCTTAAGAGTCAGTCAGTGTTTCCATTAGAAACCCTGGGGGTCCAATCCTGCTCTCTGCTATCCGGCACCATGACAAAAATCTTCCCTGTTGATTCCAGTGGAGCGATGCTGGATTTATACCCACGGGGATGAGATCAGGATCTGGCCTCGGGTTTTGATGGGTTTGTAACTTGGCTGATACAACTTGGCTGATTCAATTCATTTTGGGCTAAAACTCCACCTACAAGTTCCCAGCCTGGGAGACATTAAAGGCAAATTATTGCAAAGTTTCATACTGGTTTTAAAGGGAAACCATCAGTTAAGCCCGATTTTTACAGAAGAACCTGGTGGACTGATACTTTCTATTTGTTTTTTTTTTTATTTTATGTTGCTGCTGGTCTCTTTTAAGGTCAGACACCGCTCAGGCCAGGGACGGCTGTCTGCTTTGGTTACAAAGCACCCAGCAGAAAAAGTATTTGGAAAAGAAAAGAGGTGCCGAAACACAGATAACAGCTGAGGTTCCCATCACAGCGGGGCTCCCTGCAGGGTTTAGGTCCCTGATCCTGGGCTCCGATGCTGCTGGTCACTGTGGGAGCCTTTGCTCCTTCTCCGAAGCAGCAGCAGTTGCCTGCGGGGAGGCGCAGGAGGAAGATGCCTCCTGGGCTGGGCTGGGGCTCCTGCTCCTCTCCTGGCACTGCCCTGCCTGCCTGCAACTGGCGTCGAGCACAAAGTGTCGGCGAAGAGGGGAGAGCAGCGAGGAGCTCCGGTCTGTGCATCCCACCTGTGGCCGGAGCTCGGAGTGTGATTTCTTTGGCTGCATCCCACCTGTGGCCAGAGCTTGGAGCATGATTCCTCCTGGCCGCATCCCGGCTGTGAAAGCTGATGCGCTCCCCACAGCCGTGCGCTGGGTGCGGAGC